>JBAPLJ010000593.1:1812500-2221888 GCA_037832345.1 Rhizophora mangle | reverse complement strand
CGACGGACGGCGCAGATTTTCATTTCATTAATTGATATTTTTTGTCATTATTTTATTAATTTTAAAATTTTTATTTAATTTTATAAAATTTATAAATTTTAACTATTCAAAATTTTAATTTATTTAAAATTATTAAAAAAATTTTATAATTTTTTAGAGTTTATTTTTAAAATTTTATTGAATTTACAAAAATTAAACTTATTAAAATTTAAAAATTATGAATTATAATTTTTTTAAAATTAAAATAATAATGATTACTAAAAAAATAAATTTCATAATTTTTTAATTTATAAAATTTTTTTAATCAAAAAATTATTTTAAAATTAATTAATTTTTTTAAAAATTACATAAAATTTATATTTTAAATTAAAATTTAAAAAATTTAAAAATATAAAAAATTTAAATATATCAAAATAATAAAAAAAAGAAAAATAAAAAAAAGATAAGAATGTAGATAATAAAAATTAATTAAATAAAAAAAAAAAAAAATAACGATAATAAGTTTATAATAATATTAATAAATATTATTTTTAATAAAAAATAATAAAAAAATTATATTAATATTTTATATAATAATTAATGTGATAAAATTAATAAAATAATTAAATATAATAAATTAAGATAATAAAAAAATTTAAAAATATATATTTTTTTTATTTTATATTAAAAGATACGTTTAAATTAAAAAAAAATTATATTAAAATCAATGTAATAATTTTTTAAATTAAATTAAAATTTGTTAAACCAATAAATTTTAATTTGATTATATTAAATTTTGAATTTGAATCATACTTAATATCAATTAAGTTAAAAAAATATTAATACTACAAAAAAAATATTTAATATTATAAAAAAAATTAAATATTTTTATAATTATAATAATTTCTCAATATTACGTCACTATAATGATATATTTAATCTTAATGTAATGCAAAGAAAATTAGGATTTTATGCCACATAGTTAAATTTTATGCCGCATGGAGGAAGTTCAATATCATGGAGAGCTACAAAGAAAAAATTTTTGAAATAGAAAAACCTGTTTATATTCTTTATTTAATTAGGCAGCAAACTAAATTTTGACTAGATGACCGTGTCTTGCTATCTCGGCTCTCTATATTTGCAGGATAACCAAATCAAATTCAAAAATTTCTACACGATTCAAAACTTTTACACTTCAATTCTTGAAACTTTCAAGAATTTCCATGTTAAATATTCTTTATTTAATCAAGTAGATGTCTGCTTTAACGTTTGGTCACTTGTTGCTGCTGGGGGTTATCTCATCCGAGGGAAATATCCGATTAAAATTGCAATTAATTAGGAGCGAAGCAATAATGGAAGCTTTCTCTGCATCTCTCTTTCCCATGATCTTCTGCTTGTTGTCATAATTGGAAACGATCGGCTTCCCCTTCATTTCCACATCATCCACAGACGACAGAGTGCAGCAACCAGTTTCTTACAGCCTTCTGGTCCATAAGATGATCATGAAGCATGGCTGTTCCAGAGTCTACCCTATTCAATGGGCTCATGATTCCAAAAGATTGCAAGGCACTGCCACTAATACTGGTGCTGCAGCAGCATGATCTTAGGGGGGCAAATGCTTGTGAAAATATTGCTTGGAGTTGAGAAATCAAATAAGAGCTTAGATGTGAAATTAGGTCTCCGTTGTGCTTCATGTCGGTGTTGTTATCATAGCACTGTAGGGACTAATGAAGAAATCAATAGACCATTATGCAGCACGTTATTGAACAGAAAAAACTTGGTTTAGGCATTCCAATACATAATGGACTAAATAAAGTTTTGTGAGGACTTATAGAGATTGCTTATGCAACCAAAAAGAGGCTTAATGATAATAAGAGATTGCAGAATATACGTTTGCACAACCGTGAGAATAAGCAGCACGACAGCAGCCAAAAATGAGATCAGAGCCCATGGACTATTGAAGTAATTGTGCCTTAAGTTTGCCTGCTCCACATTCCATCGCCTACTGCAATGCTTGTTCACCCTTTCGTATATATCTGCATGGTAGGAACTATGAGAGTGGAGCGAGACATTTTCAAGAAGCTTGTTAAACATATTGGCAACCACTTTGTCATCTCCGAGGCCGTTGTCAATGATCCCGCTGCGACAAAGTTCCTTCACGTCCTTCTCTGTGTCGATTAGGAAATCCATGAACTCGATGTAGTCAATGACATGGTGGGGACGATCAGTTGGCTTTAAGAACTGCTCATAGGCAATTAGATTTCGATAGAAGGGTTCCATGTTATCACCGATGTTCAATTGAGGGATTAAAATTCTGCCATGTTCAAACTGTATATCGAACAGACTACCATTCTCAGCCTTTTTGAACTGGATTCCTGCCTCTCGAAGCTCTGTGGCACAGCGGATGGATGAAGTGTCTTGTCCTCCAGCATTCCTATGGGCATTTATTTCTTTTGAAGGAGGTAGCAAATCATCATGAATCAACTCCAATAGATGGCGGACATTCTGGGAGGCATTTTCATCTTTGCTCCGATAAGTAAATTCAGAGAATGACCTCAAAATCATCTCAATAAAATTTCCTTCTTGGTTCTGAGCGCAACTCATGTTGAACAATTTCTGAAGTATGAAGAATGGAAGTTGATTTTCTAGTAGAAGCAGATCGCGTTTCACACTATCCAGGATCAGTCGGAATTTGAAAATGGGTTCATGTGCCAATACCAATTTAGGATCTGTCATCTTGCGAATCAGCTCAACCACGAAACATCCATCAAGCAGCAACATTTGCACAAACATGTCTGTACCAAGGGTGATAGGCTCTGCATAGCATTGGCGTGCCTTTTCTTCCAATTTTAATAAAGCTTGGATGTATCTTGCCGCGCTATTCTCCTTCAATCGTTGAAGTAATTGGTGAAGATACCACCACTTGTGTTCTGTCATGGCCAGCAAATAATCTTTGTCACGATGGTAAGGCCCGATGGTGATCATCTCAGGTTCGTAGGCCTTTTCGTTCACTCTGCGTTGATGGCTCGGCACTTTGAAAAGATACGGATCAGATTGTGCTATAGAAGACACAGAATTGAGTCGTTTATCAACTGAAGCTATCAGGCGTGCTGCTTCTTCAGCCATCACTTTCCTTTATATACCCTACAACTCAGCTGCAATTTTCCGGCCAAATTTTAGAACGTGGGAATCATTTTGTATCTTGATTGCCGATGGAATTGCAAGAGGCATATGATCCCTCTTTATGATGGGTTTTTTTTGCTTTTTTTTCATTTTCCTATCGATGGAAGAAGACCAAATGCAAGGCAGTCGAAGATCAAGGCCATCCTAGTTATTGCTGCATTGCTAATAAATATTAGGTTGCATTGCTTGGATTTTTGGAAAAAAATTCTATCAATTCTTTTTTCCATTTCGATTTACGGCTAGATTACTAAAAAGGCTGACTAGTAGATGACTTGGGCTAAGTCAACTAGGATCCCTAGTGAATTGGCCGTATGCAGGGGAATAGTATAAATTGGGGAAGCAAAACTTTTCCAAGCTAATTAGATCGATACCACAAGCTCTGTATTACAACTTACAACAATGTTCATGCCAAGACTAATCATGGATTTAGCATGTGCCAAAACTTCTTGCACGGTGAAGTCAAAAACTTGTGTACAGAAACAAGAAACAATATGAATGCAAAGTTTTCAAAAGCAATATAGATTGGAAGGTTAAGATATACCAGCATTTTTTGAGGAGCAATGATTGAGTAAACTTATCATTACATCGGTGCTAGCCTCTTTAGTCTGCTCCTCGAATTTATAGGTTCAGGGAGGGCAATTCTAATTGGCATGCTCACACTTAGATTATGCTCTGACTAACAAGAAGGAAAAATGAAAATCACTCACAAATGTGATGGGAATTCTAAATATTCGGGCATTGCTTTTTTTTTTTTTTTTCCCTTTTTTCTCGTACAAATATTTATCAACACCGTATTGCAAACTTGTAAAGATTCCATCGCAAAAAGGCATCTAAGCAAGCTCATGAATCAAATCTTCCCATACCATAGAAGAGGACATCAACTACCAAATTTTAATCTAAATTTAATTAGGATCAGTTAAATAAATATTTTTTTATTATTTATTTTATCATATATTAATATGACAGAAGATCTAATTGTTATAAATCTTTTCAAACTAAATATTCTTAAGCTAACCTAGGCCATTTCCTCTCACAATCCATGCAATTGTGGACCATTAAAAATTACTCTTGTAATCTGTCATACTTCTAGAGATTTTTTTGGAAAGATAAAATGTATGAATCTCTACTTCTGTTTTCAATGCCTGTGCTCGTAAAAGAAAACCATAAAAGAAATACTTTACCCCTTCTAGATTTACAGCAGAGACTCAATCACAACGCTTGCAAGCACAAACTCTTTATAATCAGTATCTTACCACTACACTATTCTGCTATGATTACGAATGAACACACAACATGTACATTGAGGGAAACAGAGAACTGCTTACTGAGTTGCAAGAGCCGTCTGGTTTCTCTACGTTCTGATGGATCTTTCTTCGTTTCCCGGACCGAGAAAAGGAGACAGAGCGCAGGCAACTGAAGATCAATGCTCTCTGAATTAACTCTTAGCCAGTTAATTAAGGAAACTTCTGGACATTGCCCAAGTATTTTCGTTGCTACGTATTGAGCAAGCGAAATAGATTCCCTACACTTACACTATACTGTTGAGTCACATTGAGCCCTTGCGTTTTATTGCCCAGCCCCTTCCTCCCTGTTAGTCTACCCCATCTCCTTACCTGGATGATGGTAGCTACTTCTCCTTTGCATCTTCTTAGCAAATTTTTGACACTTTGATCTTAGTCATTGACTAGAGAAGAATCAAAACCTTAAATCCTGAACTTAATGGAATGCCAGATACTAAAACCGTTGTTTCAACTTTTCACAGGGTATCCTTTTTGATGGACAAGAGGTAGCAGTGAAAAGGCTTTCTAAGAATTCAGAACAAGGTGATCTAGAATTCAAAAATGAAGTCCTATTGCTGCTGCTACTGCTAGAGAATTTATAGTGGTCACCTTGTAGTTGTTGGTTGCATTCAATGTTAGTATTTATTTCACCTGCCAAAATAACAAACAACCTTCTCTCCTTCTCTCTCAATGAGCAAAAAGAATTGAGAAAAATTTTAAAAATATATATTATGAAATGACCCTTGCTGGCAGCTTGTTGCAATCATAAATCATTTGCCCACAGTATATATATTTTTTATGGTAAAATAATTTGTGCATGATTAGAAAGACGAGACTTTGTGTAACAACATCAAAGATACATATTCGAGTTGCAAAGCAATTTTTTGTGTAAAAAATAAGAATAAAGTTGTATACACGTGATCTTATCTAGATTGGGATTGCTCTTTTTTTTTTTTTTTTTCTTTTAACAATTTCTCAAACCGGTGTTTGTCAAAATTCATTTTCCAAATAAGTTTATTTCACATCATGACTCCACCAATTATTGCGGTATGTTATGCTTGTAGAGGGTAAAAACTAAGAAAGGATCCAGGTTATGATGTTCATGACTTGCATTTTTGAGAGTCTTCTCAGAATTGGACTCTCCTCTCCACCAATACCCACCCAATACTCCCCAGAAAGGTAATCTCAAATTGCACTTCTGACAGCATTTCTTGTCATTTTCATGAGCTCCCTTTCCATCAACAAAGTACACACAGCATTTTGAAACTTGAATGCCACGCTTCAGTCCTTTATTGCAATTAGATGAGTTCCTCTTTTGGTTCTCCATTTTGAATTCAAAACTCGTCCCAACGATCAATCCGAGCCTAGTGTAAGGTTGGTCAGAACAAAATGAAAATGCAACTGTTTGTTACTTTTCAACAGCTAGCTGTTTCTGCTTGGAATAATGGTATTTGAATATAGAATGGTTGCGCTTCCACAAGAATATATACACATATACATACATACATGCATGCATATATGTATATATATATATATATATATATATATATGTATGTATAGCCACTTATAACCTTAGTGAATAAAGAATTTCAGGGTAATGACGCCTGGATGATAGGTCACGAACAATTAATCAACAAGCAACAGGATATTCCTACCCGGTAAAAAGTTTTTAAGTTTTTTTGAGATAAATCAAGCACTACCTACATGCGGCGCGGGCATTTGTATAATTTGTTGGGAGACCAATTTAGCATAATCGATGTTAATTAAGTGAACAGAACATCTAAATTTCTTTAATCGATAGTAAATCAAATATTGTGTATTCGATAACTTTCACTTTAAAACGCAAGTTTAAGATTCAAGTAAACTTCATGTTATCAATCTAAAGAATCACATGTGCTTTAATATCGAATTAGATGTTCGAGTTATCGTCTAGAAGTTTTTTACTTACAATTCAAGTAAATGAATCGCTCGTGCATGCCGGCCAGAGCTTTTGAAATATTTAAAGAAGTCAAAGCTTTTTGATTAATTAGCTGCTAACCTCTTCTGTCTCATTCAAAACACAACTCACTACTTCAAGTTTTTTTTTCTTTTGTTTTTAATCACTCGCGGGTATGCCTGCCTTTTTAAGACACTAAAAGAAGTCAAAGCTTTTTGATTGGCTGGTATCCTTCTCCATCTTACTCAAATAACTAACACTATATATATACTTGCATTGATGACTATCATTATTAATTAGTTACACGTTTCGATAAAGATATTTAATTTATTATAATAATTCTATTGTTGAATGTACAGTCGCTATCACTAAATGCATATTGTCATGTCAAGTATCTCATTTCCGTAGAACTTATGTCCACGTGTTTACACTTCACGTATCTTTCTTTCCTTTTTTTTTTTTTTTAATTTCCTTTTTTTCTTAGAATAAACAGAGATCACACTTTGCCGTATAGCCATTTTCCATATAGGGTTATGAGTCACGCTTTTGATTGATTTGTGAGTCCGAGCAATCTCCGTTGCACCTATGACACAGACGTGATAACTAGTGGACAGCTAATATGTAGCTGTCAATTAAATTATAGATATGCTTCAGCAGATTAATATAACATGGCAACAGCTAAGGTGTAACAACAGCCCTTCACCAAACCAAATGGAATTGAACGCTGAATGTGTCCAAAACAGCTAGTCAAAATAATGTAATAATTATTTACCAGATAATTAGGTGTCTCATTCTTCGTTTTGCTTGAACTCTGTACTTGTTTTTCCATTTCCTTGATTTAGATTCTCAAGTTTTTTTTTTTGAAAAAAAAAGTAAAAATTATAAATCAAGAACAAAGTGGAGCACAAAATTTTTTTCTTTTTTTGGTACATAAAATGCAAAACAAATCCGACAACGATAAAGAAAAGGATTTTTGTTTTCTTAGAGAGAAGAAAGTGAAAAAGAAAGGTTCAAGGGAACGGTGATGGATTGGCATTAGTAATAGTAGAGAGAGTGAGAAATAGAGAAAGATTGGAGGAGACAGAAAGCCCTAGGTGGGAGAGTGAGGAGAGAAAAGTCGAAACGTAGTTGACTAGTTAAAATAAGTTATCTTACAAGCTCACATGAATCAAATCAGAGAATTATCGACCCAACAATGAATAAGGGATATGTGATATGTCTGTAAAAATTTTTCTAAATATAAACTAAGGGATTACAAGAAGAAGTTACGTCTTGAGTTACAAAAATGAAAGATATCCAACCATGGAGTTAAGCGATATTTGCTGCAAAAGGGGTTGTATTATAGTCCCTTTCCATTTGGCACAATTCCTAAGATGCAGATTTCAGTCGCGTCCCAACCATCCAGTATTAACATAATAATATATATTTTTTTTTAATTTTTTTTTTTTTTTTGAAAAAATCACATAATGTACACAAAAACAAACAAAATGTGCATGAAATAGGATAAAATATACATGAGAGTATAAAAAAAGTACAATATCATAAATTATTACTCGTATTACACTTCTCACCTATTCACCATACACATTTTATTCGGCTCTTTTATATATATAATTTTATTATGGGTGGATAGCATTTCCGCTCTTCATTTGGCATGTATACAATTTTTTTGGTAAAAAGAAAACAAAAGAAAAAGGAGTCAACCAACAATTTGGTAACAACTAGCTGCACGAATGGAAACATTAATATTATATGGCATTAATTTACAAAAAATTAGGCCTGCAGTAACGACCTCGTGCTTAAAATTGATGTGCAAGTTGTAACCGTAACACAGTGGACTGTCCTTATTTAAGCGCCATCGAACTCAACTTTATCCTCACAAAGAACATTTGCCCTTGCATCCTCACAATTGCAATTTGCAAAGCATTGTCTTGTTTTAATATGGATAAGCTACCAAAATGTGATGCAAATTACGTTCCTCTAACCCCATTAACATTCCTGAAGAGGGCCGCTGCGGTTTATGGCAACCGCACCTCTATTATTTATGAGGGCACTCGCTTCACCTGGCAGCAAACATACGAGCGTTGCTGTCGCCTTGCTCATTCTCTCCGTTCCCTTAACATTGCCAGAAACAATGTTGTACGTTTCATTTTCATCCTTAATTCCCAAATCTCAATTTGTTTCTAAATTTTTCTGCCAAATTTTTTATAGGGATAAGCTATTAATTGATAATTTGTGCGGTTTTCTATGATTAATATTTGCTTGATTCATGTGCAGGTGTCTGTGCTGGCTCCAAACATCCCTGCCTTGTATGAGATGCATTTTGCCGTGCCCATGGCAGGGGCGGTCCTGAATGCTATCAATGTCAGGTTGGATGCCAAGAACGTAGCGATTATTCTTGGACATTCCGAAGCAAAAATTTTCTTGGTGGACTGCCAGTACGTGCCCTTGGCACGCCGGGCCCTCCAGTTGCTGGTGGATGAGGATTCGGCATCAGCGTCAAATCGACTTCCATTGGTTATTTCTATTGATGACATTGATTCACCCACGGGGATCAGGCTTGGCGAGTTGGAGTACGAAGAGCTTGTGCAAAAGGGCCATCCAGGATTTGTCCCTGAGGAGATTCAAGATGAATGGGATGCCATAACCTTGAATTACACATCTGGAACAACTTCTGTACCCAAGGGAGCTGTGTACAGCCACAGAGGTGCCTATCTTAGCACACTTAGCCTGCTTCTTGGCTGGAAAATGGGATTTGAGCCTGTTTACTTGTGGTCACTCCCCATGTTCCATTGCAACGGCTGGACCTTCACCTGGGGTGTTGCTGCACGAGGTGGAACTAATGTATGTATGCGGGGCACAACCGCCTCCGTTATGTACAGGAATATTGCTTTACATAAAGTGACACATATGTGTTGTGCACCAATTGTTTTCAACATCCTCCTTGAAGCCAAACCTCACGAATGCCGAGAGATCACTTCTATTGTTCAGGTCCTCACAGGAGGCGCACCCCCACCCGCAACACTTCTCGAAAAGATGGAAAAGCTTGGATTCCATGTTACTCATGCCTATGGCCTTACGGAGGCAACGGGTCCAGCACTTGTGTGCGAATGGCAAGCGAAATGGAGCCAACTTCCCCTTGATGAACAGGCAAAAATCAAAGCAAGGCAAGGCATTAGCATCCTAACTCTTGCTGATGCAGATGTCAAGGATCTAGGAACAATGGCTAGCGTGCCCCGCGACGGCAAGACAATGGGAGAAATTGTGCTGAGGGGAAGTTCCATAATGAAAGGATACTTAAACGATCCGCAGGCAACTTCCAAGGCGTTCAATAACGGATGGTTTGCAACAGGGGACGTAGGGGTCATACACCCAGATGGATACTTGCAAATTAAAGACAGATCAAAAGATGTTATCATATCAGGTGGAGAAAATATCAGTAGTGTGGAATTGGAGTCCGTACTTTACAGACACCCAAGAATCCTGGAGGCCGCTGTAGTGGCAATGCCACATCCTCGCTGGGGCGAGACTCCTTGTGCTTTTGTCGTTGTCAGGAAGAATTCAGAGGGGGAAACGGACGATGTCAATGAGGCTGAAATCATCGCCTACTGCCGCAAAAATCTTCCCCATTTCATGGTTCCAAAGAGGGTGGAATTCTTGGCTGAGTTACCCAAGACTTCAACAGGGAAAATTCAGAAATTCCAGCTGAGAGCTTTGGCACAGAATTTCGAGTTCCCTGACAAGAACCTTCCCAGGAACAAGCAAGTCAGCAAACCGGTTCAAGTCAATGATGATGTTTCAGGACATGGTTATGGTGGTCGGCCTCGTGAACAAGTTCTTCACCCTTTATCCCGTCTTTGAAGTCAGTTATCCATTAAATTAAGTGTGGGTATTGACAGGAAAACTCTATTTTAATTCACTTTTTTACCAAGTCAAAATAATTTAATGCAAAAAGTAAAACAAAAAATATAAAATAGATAATAATTGATATTTTGTGTTGAGTTATTATAATTCAAAGAAGTGAGTTCTCAATTTTTCACGTGGTAATAAATCTAGCTTGACAATTAAATTGTAACAATTGTGTCATCGTAATTTTTTTTTTTTTAACATATCTATCATTAAATCAAAATCTGTTAATGTTTCCTGTTAATTTGTGCGATGTATCATGATGATCATTACGTCTAGCATATCATCTTGATATGTAATCCGAATTGAGAGCAATCCTTAGTGATTTTTTTTACAGCGGGATAGGTTTGTTATGAAAAATTTTTACAATGAAAAAATTGTTATATTTTTGAAGGTCACATTAAATTTGTTATAATTCTCAAATTTGATAGTTTATTTGTATATTAATCTAAATAGTAAATGTTTGATATTAAGCTAAATGTGAAACTTACAATAAAGATAAACTGTGATTTTTATCTTAAAATTAGGCAACATTTTTTTTTTTCTTCAGGGGTATAGAATCAAGCAACGGTTGGCAGGGTTTTGTCAACTGACCTTCTTATATTGTCAAATGCCAGCTATTAAGGTGTTTTTGCAAGAACACACATTGTATTCAATTTTTTTTTTTTCATTTTTTAAAAAATTTGATCAATCAATAGTATAAAGATGGTTCACGCCTATGAGAACTTGAATTTCTAAGTTAAATGTATTTTATATGCAGACAATTGGACCTAAGTTGATTGTTTAAATAAAATAATTTAAAATGACAAAAATAATAGCTCATATAAAACTCAGAAAGGCAATATTTAATATGAAATAATCTGAAATTTTACAAAAGTTACTCTTGGGCATATCTCATTGTCTGAAACCTCACCAAATCCAAAATTTCTAAAAGGAAGTAAGGAATTATTTATTTCCACTCCCACAAGCTTTGTGAGAAAAAAAAAAGGCTTTAAGCACCTATGTTGAGAGACGAGAAACACTCAAGAGAGAAAGTCAGAAACAAATCACAAGTTCAGACAACAAATATTTTTGAAGAAAGAATACCCAGTCTCCATTGTTAATAAATTGAATTGCATTTAGAGTTATAGTGTCGAGACATGCAAAATAAATAATAATATACCATTATTATTAATTATAATCAATAATTATAATATGCTGGTGACTATTTCGTGTATCATCTTGATTTTCCCTTATTGCATTTAAGCGCATGTCAGCAGGGTGGAAAGCTTTACTTTCCCTATATGGAATTCAAGGCCACAACTTCAAATACATTTATGATTTATCTTCTTGCAATTAATATGCACTTGTGGCTAGGCAAAATCATGTCACCGAGACAATAACTTCTATTGCACAATAATTCATGAAGGAGATCTCAATGCATGGAGATATGAATTTAGAACTTGACAGTATATATAAAATGTATAATTTCTGTTCTTACCAATAAAATTTTCTTTAATTTATAAATCTCATAACACAAATATTAAATACAACCAATCAAATTCTGATATATCCCATGCATCTAAGGAATTTCTGCTGATGGGGTTTTCAAGGGCAGATTAGGAACATCAAAAATAATTTTGCTTTTGCCAGTCAAAGTTCATCTAATATAGTTTTATTCAACTATAGAACATGAAATTGCTATATGAGTCAGTAAGTGATGGTGGATATTAACTACTAATTTATGCATGTTCTAAAGTAGATGATAGCTCTTACTTTTTGCTTTTCGTTTTGTTTTTCAATCTTACGTTTGTTTTTATTGAGTTAAAGTAATATGTGTTAAAAGGCAAAGTTTCTGTTCGATTTGAAAGTTTTATTTTGAGTGAATTGGTGAGTTGTTTGGTATTGGTGGATATTAATATTAATCTATCCATGAAATTTATGTTAAATTGTGGCTATAAAGCTGTGTCTCTTTTTTTTTTTTAAGATTTATATTTACTAGTAATAGAGGCGGGCTGTCTTATTTATTTATTTGTTTGTTGAGGAGTGTTTTTTTTTTCTTTTATTTTTTAAAAAATAAATAACATTGTATATTATGCAGCTATATAGAATTCTACTTACTTAAAGTTTCTTTTATTTTTATCTTTTTTTTTTTTTTTTTTTTGGAATTGTGTTATGAAAGCCTTCTAATAGTTTTAATTAATATGAGAGTTTTGTGATATTTTTAAAATTAAGGGAATGTTGTCACGGAAGTAAAATTTAAGTTTTCTGTTAGTTTAGACAATTATAATATATATATAGAATTGACGTGTTCAGAAAAAAAAAAAAAAAAAAGAAAAAATGCTAATTTTGCTTTTGAAAAATAGAAACCAACCAAAAAAAAAATTGCCAACTAAATAAAAAAAAAAAATCTTAAATTTCAATTGACCTCAAGGACGTGACGTGGTTGGAGTGGCTGTTGCCATTGGATTGCAGCACTTGGATTCTATTTGCCACTTGCATTAAAAAAGATTGTGGCTTAAAATTAAACTTACAATAAAATGTCAAACTGGTGGACTTCTAATTCCACTTTGACCTTACAATTTAAGTGATCTTTGATAATTTGACTCTTAACCCTGCACTCTAATTATTTCCTCTGAGTAAAATAATAGGTAATTACCATGCACAGGGATTGAAAGAAAAACATAAAAAAGGGAATGAGAAAGACGACACTGAATTAAAAGCTGCAAGGTCACGCTAGGTGGTGGACTCACTGATGCAAGACAGAAAAAAAAAAAAAAATGGCTGTACCTACCACATTATGTTTATCATAAGAATCTTTATTACTCACAGTATTACTCATTTATTTATCCTCCGACGACAAGGGCTGCTGCTCACAGTATTACTCGCAGTATTCTTTTGGTTGTAGGGATGCCATGAATAAAATTTCTTACTGCTGTTAAAAAAAAAAAAAAAAAAAAGGGACAAAAAGGACCGCATATGCCGACTCTAACACAAGAGAGAAGTCATGGCTTGGCTTTAGAGAACAGCGCGAAACGCAAAAATAAAGAAGGGAGGGTGCAGACTTGATTGTTCCTTCTATTAGGCTTGACCAAGAGTAAGAGAGAAAAAAAAAAAAAAAAATCATACTTCACCATACATGTCAAAAAGCTGGTTGGACCAGCACTTGCACAACAATAGTTTTTTTTTTTTTTTTTTTTTTTTTTTTTAATAAAGAATAAATAGAGAACATTCTCGAGATATAGCCATTGTCCATATAAGGTCAGAGGCTATGAGTTATGCTTTTGATTGATTTTTAAGTCCGATCAATCTCCGTTGCACCTAAACACAGATGAGACAACCAGTCAAAAGCTTCTATATTGCTGTCAATAAATTATAGATATGCTTCAGCCGATTAATATAACATGGGTAACAAACAGCCGCTCGCAAAGCCAAATGGAATTGAACACTGAATGTGTCCAAAATAGCTAATCCAAATAATGTATTAATTATTTACTATTCAGATAGGTAGGTGTCAGTGTTAATGTTTGGACCTTGTCCATTTGAAACGGACTTTCACTATACGTTGCCTAAAAATTGACAGCAACAATAATTAGGTGAACAGGAAAATGCCCAAAATGTTACAATAAGAGAAAAACAACTCTTTGTATCACATGTGTTGTATCAATGAATTCAAACCAAAGGAGAATAAATAAATTAAGCATTGAACCGGCAGCTTGAACCTTCTCCTTAGTTGCTCTTCCGGGGCATGCAAGATATACCAATACCTTTCCTTGTAGCTGTCTTTGGGTCGAGAATAAAAACCGCAAACCGGACGGTTTTAAGGACGCATTTCTCTAACTCGATGCGGCACTCTAATGCATCCAGGATTTTATTTATGAAGTGTTCCATAGAAAAGAAAAAAAAAAAAAAAAATATCTTTTTTCACCGACTTAACTGACCATTGTTGTTATATGGTTTAATCATTTTTCGATATTATTTTTCGTAACATTGGATATGTGTATGTATTGTCTAATTCGGGGATCATACAGCATGATGAGGTCTATTTCTACAGTTTTCACTGGAGAAACAAAACCTTTCCATGGTGACTGACAAGCTCATACGAATTTAGTATGCTTGTCTATTGATTTATATAGCAAAGACGTTTTGATAGGTCTCGTGCAAGCAGATAAATCTCGTATGTAATGAAACTCAATCTTCTAATAAATCATCATGTTGGTTGGTGGACTCTTCTTATCTAACGGTTATAAAAAATAAAATAACTTTACTTTATAAAAAAAAAAAAAACCATGACGTGTCTCATAGTTCAATTCCATTTTGACAATTTTTTATTTTACTGTTATTATTTTGTGTTTGTCCAATAAAACTCTTTTCTATCCACTATCACCTTGACACAATCCGCTCCTCACCCCCTTTTATACAGCATTGCATTAAAAATATAAACAAATAATAGACATAATTCATTGAAATTAATAACTAAATATAAAAAATGTATGATTTGAGTTTAAAATTTTTTATTTGTTAAATTTCTTAACTACTCAATTTAAAAAATTAAATTGTAAGATAAATTTATGAATAAATTATATATAAAACTCTAACATTTATTTATTTATTTTTCTAGATACTTGTCTTTGTTTTTATTAATTTAACCATCAAAATGTTAAAGCAAAGCTTCACCTTACGCTTCATAATCTCTACAGTTTTGCGGGTGTCCGGTTCATACACTCTAGGGCAACATTGACAAATATTGATCATGTCGATACGGGAGAATTTCAATTACGTGCCACTTTTCACACGGTACAGATTTTACAATTAAACGTGCAACATTTTTATCATTCTTTTAAAGAAGACATAGTAAACGTAGACTTAGATTGACCAACGGTTGTGGATTGCTCATTCAACATTTCATCCAACTCCTTGGCAAATCGCTCCATGGCGACAGCTGGCAAGCAAATTGTCAAAACAATACCTTCTTGTCCCTTGTGATTCTTGTGTGGTATGTAAAAGCTCGCCAATCCAGGGAATGGTCCAACCCCACCCTTGGCAGGATCACCATAGGCAGGCTTACCCCAGCCAAAGTCCAAATCCTCGAATCCGGCATGTCTCACGTCCGACACCAAGTATGACCTCTCCACCGTGAAGTGATGCCTGCCCTTGATGACCATAAGGTCTGCCAAGGATTGCATATACTCTTTGGTCACATCTGCCTTGGCCTTTCTTATCAATTCCAAGGCATACCCCAGTGGATTTCTGGCGAGGTTTCCGGCAGTGGCCACCGCAACCCTGAAGGCAAAGGCATTGCCATAGTACCCAGTTGGCAATGGAGGATCAAACCTGTCACGTGCACTGACAATGAATATCATCCCCATCTCTTCACTGGGGTCTGGCCGAAGGGCTATGGTGCGACACTTCCAAAGGCATGCGGTCAATATATCAGATATGGACCAATTGGGAAGATGGGCGGGAGCGAGTCGTCGGAGGGCCGAGGCTTCAGTTGGGCCGAAGAAAAAAGATCGATGCACCATGTCATCAAGTGGAACAACTGTGCCAATAGTATTATTAGCGACTTCTTCATATTCACGGTGCCTACAAGTCACCCGCGGTGGTTCTCGTGCACTGAGCAGATGCCTTTCCCAGACTGGTGGGATCGAAGGCACGGGCTCACCACGCGCCATCTCACCGACGGTAGAGGCGAAGAGCAAAGATGAAACCGCCACACTTAAGTCGAGTTACCTATGTCAAATTTTAAAATTTTTTTGAAGAGTCAGTTCAATCAGTTGGTGAGAGAAGTTTTAATTATAATTTATAAATGAGATCTGGAATTCAAATCTCTATTTCACTCTAAATTTTAAATTTAGTGACAATTGGACAATAACTAATAATTTACGTCAAATTTTAAAGTTGAATAGAATGCACCAAACAAAAACCAACGCAGTGTTTTCCTCTTTTGGGGGGGGGCTAGAAATTTTCGTGGCACTATTATAACACTTTATTGGCAATTTCTCACCAACCGGCACTTCCGGCTTTGTTTTTTTTTTTTTTTGAACTTTCATCATTTTATTCATGAGACTAAGACATAATTCAGACATCAAACTGTTATTTGAGCTGCAAAGATAAGCTGCACAGTTTCATATCGTCGTTACTCCTCAAGCAACACTCAAAATGCAAGCAGGACAAGAAACATAATCGGCAATGTTACAATGTTGACTTTTCTTTGGCATTAGATGTTCTTGCTTTGTGTTTGTGGCACAATGGAAAGAATACTGAGCAAGACTCTATAACGTTATTGTGATCTTTTAACTTTTATTAGAAAAAAAAAAAAAAAATATAATGAGAAAAACGTATAACAAAAGCGACATATCTAATATTTTTTTTAAAAAAAAAAGAAAATTAAATGATTACACGAATACTTTTTTCTCTTCCTGTTTGTCCGAAAGTTCCATCTTCATAATTTTAAGAAACAAAATCTGTTTCATTTCCCAATCATCAGTGACAGAGGGGGAATATTGACCCACCATCGTGGAGATCAATAGCCTGGCCATAACTAATAAGCATAGGTGCTGTACCTTATAATATATGAACCATTCAATCATGGGGACTAACAATTACAAGTCTATGTTCTTGTTCTCACATGATCATTTGAAATATCCTTAGCATTTTGTTACAAGGAAACATAAATCAGAAAACAACATAACGAGTGCTTTGATTTCGCGTGCATATAATATATAATGAATGGAAGTACCTGAACGAGCATCAAAGGACAGTTTAGGACTTCATTAGAGCCAGGCACATCAAAAAGGAGCTCCTCCAGGCAAGGGAATGGAGGCTGAAGTGTATCACCAAACTGCTCCAAGGTAACATCGGCCTCCGCCTCAATGAACATAATACCCTCACTGGTACACTCCACCAAAAGTTTCCGGTTGAGTCCTTCCCTGAGTCTCTCGGCAAATGGATAGTAAAACACTATTGTTTTAGCTTGTGCTTCCCTTATGACCTTAGCAGGGTCCTTCTCTTGCATGGAATGGTCATAACGGTAAAATTGTATCACTGGAATCTGGAACCGGAGCCCCTCTTTGTCATCAATGTCCGATAAGGCCTTGAACTCATGTGGGGTGGGTTTGGCCGGGGCCTGGTTCTTTCCTATTCACCTTGAACACTAGGGAGGAGGGTGGCGGTGCCATCGTATAAAATGTTTTGGCTCACAAAAAAGGCTCAATTGGGGAAGAATATGGTGGTTTTGGGGGGGGGGGGGGAATTGGTTGGTGTGCATGTGTGGTTTGTGATATTGCGTGCTTCCAAGGTGGCCTACTTATTGTCTACGAGGCCACGCTTAACAAACGAAAATTTTCTACTTGACATATTGCTAACAATCGAGACACAACATGATAGGTCACGATATTTTTTTTCTTGGTCCATTTGGAGACTTATTAGATCATGAGCTACCATAAAATTCTACACCCTCCCGTCAAGATTAGAATACAATCACTGGCTGCTTTGAGTGTCTCAATATCCTTTAATAAATTGATTCTTTATTTTCAAATTAAGATGGTAATTGTAAGTAATTAATTTTACGTCTAGAGGCATCGTTTTCTGACTATGTATGCAATCGAAGTTTTGGCAATTAATGTACACTTTGACATAGGCATCACCACCTAACACAGTAAGATCTTCAATAATAACCCTTCATCTTGAATATTTTGGCCAAAACACTTCCATTATACCAGCACATGAATTTGACACAGAAATATATAAAAAAATTTGTTTATGATTTTTTTTTTTGATTAATCAGAAATTGGTTTATTCCCTTAAGAACTTGTTTATGATTTGAGTAAAGGAAAGTGTTTGCTGGACAGCAAGTTTTTAATGCGAGAATAACGCCAACCCCAATATTTTGGTTGCATACAGTCTCTCTCTACGTGTAAGTAATGGAACTAATCATATTTTTAAAGTTAGGTCCCAGACATATATTATTTAGAACATTTAATGGGATGTCATGAATACAATAGTTATTGTCGTTCATGTCTATAATTTCTATTGTATTAGTTATCATTATTAAGAAAAGTGATATAGCTTAGAAATAAATACGCGGTTTATCATAAATTATGCAGCTTGTAACTCTGTAGGAACCGAAAAGAATAAGTTGAGAAAATAAAATCAGCATTTTCAGTGCACAATAAGGGAAGAAAATACACAATATAAATACACAATATGTGATTAAATGGCTGCTTGAAGATAAAGCCTTTCTGCTTTCTTCCGGAACTTGGAAAGGCCTCTGTTGGACGTTGAAACTAGGAAATTACGAGAATAATATTAAAAACATAAAATTAAGAATACATAAAATTTACATAAAAAATTTTTCTTTTGCTAACTAGAAGAAACAACACAAAAAAAAGTTTTTTCAAAAAAAAAAAAACAACTTATTTTATTTTAATGGAATATAAATATATTTATATGGGTATACAAAAATTTTTATATTCTAATATAATTGATTCATACTGTGGCCAAATTCCCCGCACCCCAACGAAATCAATGGTGGGCTATGGTGTCGAGCATATTCGGTAGATCCATCTACTTCCACCACATATCCCAAAAAATCTCCTATTTTATTGCACTTTGAGCGCTTTGGATCAGGCCGAACAAATTTCAGGTCACCAAACTCCAACCGATGTAAAGTTAGTATCATAGATAATCAATGGATTTCGACAATGGCTTCGGAACTAGAAATGTTGTGGAAGTTGTACTATTGGACAACTCAACTGAACCAATCTAGCTATTAGGCCAAGTTGCAGCCGTGGAAACAACAACCAGTACCGAGCCATGACTTCTTTCTCGTTTTAGATTCTTCTATTTTTGTTTTTTTTTTTTTTTTTTAAAAAAACAAATTTATAACAGCAATATGAAATTTTATTCATAGAATCCCTACCACCCAGAGGATACCGAAAGCAGCAGTCCTTGTCGTTAGAGGATAGATTAATGAGTAATACTGTAGTGAGTAATGAAGATTCTTACGATAAACATATATCCCTGAGTTCACCACCTAACATGACTTGTATTTAATTTTATTGTGTGACATATGATTAGAAAAAAAGAAACATTAGTGCCACTTCTAGCATCTTTAATATTATTTTACATTAATGAATGTCTTCCTAAGAAAACAAATTAGAACGTGGGAAATTAATAATGGTCTCATTGTCGTGGATGACGTTGCGACTTTTAATTGAATGTCGTGTGTGTGTGTGTATATATATATATATATATATATATATATATATATTTGTCTTGCATATCCCTGAGTTCACCACCTAACTTGACTTGTATTTAATTTTATAGTGTGACATATGATTAGGAAAAAAGAAACATTAGTGCCACTTCTAGTATCTTTAATATTATTTTACATTAATGAATGTCTTTCTAAGAAAACAAATTAGAACGTGGGAAATTAATAATGTTCTCATTATCGTGGATGGCGTTGCGACTTTTAATTGAATGTCGTGTTTCGCATCTTTATCTTTTTTTTTTTTTAATTTGTTTTTGAACAACAATAATTATTTTATTCATGACATCCCATTTAAAAAACAAGAGGACACCGAAAGTATATCTATGTATACATATCCTGTGAAGAGAGCGCAACCGCTTCTGGAAAACTAGAAAAATACAAAACACCAGCTTCCAATCCTCAAGAGATGAGAGCAACAATCCAAAACAAAGCCACCAAAAAATGCCGAAGCTCATTTGTTTTCCAACAAGTGAAATGTTTCAGAGACACAATTTTTTTTTTTTTTTTTTATCTTAATCACGCGAATAAGATACATGACATGACAATATGCATTTAGTGATAGCGATTATGCATTCAACAATATAATTATTATAATAAATTAAAAATTTTTATCATAACGTGTAACTAATTAATAATGACAGTCATGAATGCAAGTATATACATAAAAAAAATATATACACATGTATGGGTATATTGAGGGAAAAAAAAAAAAAGAACGAATGTTCGCGAATATAAAATTTGTAACTATCATATAAATAAATACATACGAGACAAAGAAATGAAGTAGGTGTGTTACGTTTTGAATGAGACAGGGAATGCTGCCAACTACTCAAAAAGCATTGACTTCTTCAAATATCCCAAAATGGCAGGCCGTCCGTTAAATAAAATACATATGAGTTAAAAAAAAAAAAAAAAGGCATGTGAGTTGTGATTTGAATGAGACAGGGAAGGTTACCAGCTAATCAAAAAGCTTTGACATCTTCAAATATCTCAAAAAGGCAGGCAGTCCATTAAATAAATACATACGAATGAAACAAAAAGAAAAGAAAAAAAGAAAACATGAAGTAGGTGAGTCATTTTTTGAATGACACGGGAAAGGTTAACAGCTAGTTAATCCAAAAGCTTTGACTGCTTCAAATATTTCAAAAGCTCTGGCTGGTACGCACGAGGGCAGAGGATGGACACTAGACTGTAAAGTAGGGATTCCGCCGCAAACAAGATTACAGAAGGCCACTTGACTGACTTCTCCCACTGCTATAATGACAATGCTCGGATTAGTATCGTTGCCAATTTCTAAATGATAATCTCGAAAATAATGATGGTTTGAATTTTATTAATATGTTCCAAATAATATATGTCTTGGACCCAACTTTAAAAATATGATTGGTTTCATTACTTATACACAGAGAGGGAACGTAAGCTACCAAAATATTGGGTTTGGCGTTATTCCCACGTCAAAAACTTGCTGTCTAGCTAACACTTTTCTTTACTTAAATCACAAACAATTTCTTTTTTGTATTTCTGTGTCATATTCATGTGCTTATATAATAGAAGTGTTTTGGCCAAAATATGCAAGATGAAGGGTTATGATTAATGATTATACTGTTTTAGGTGGTGCTGCCTGCGTCAATGTGTACATCAATAGGCAACACTTTCGATTGCATACATAGTCAGAAAATGATGCCTGTAGACGTAAAATTAATTACTTACAATTACCATCGTCATTTGAAAATAAAGAGTCAATTTATTAAAGGATATTTTGACACTCAAAGCAGCTAGTGAGTTGATTGAATGTGAAAGTTTGAATTAATCATACATGTCCATTTTTGTGGAGCAAAAGATGGTGATAATGAACCTTAAGGGCACTTCAACTGTTAAAATTTTGAATTTTTATTTTTAAGATCTCGGGTCTAATCTTGACAAGGAAGTGCAGAATTTATGGTAGTGCATGATCCAATAAAACTTCAAATTGACCAAGAAATTAAAAAAAAAAAAAAATGGTTGCCCATCAGGTTGTGTCTCGGTTGTTAGCAACATGCCAAGTAAAAAATTTTCGTTTGTTAAGCTTGGCCTCGTAGACAATAAATAGACCACCTTTGAAGCACCCAATGTCACAAACCACACATAGACACCAACTAATTTGTCTCTCAAACAACCATATTCTTCCCCAATTGAGCCCTTTTTGTGGGCTAAAACATTTTGTACAATGGCACCGCCACCCTCCTCCCTAGTGTTCAAGGTGAATAGGAAAGAACCAGAGCTAATCGCCCCGGCCAAGCTCACCCCACGTGAGTTCAAGGCCTTATCGGACGTTGACGACCAAGAGGTGCTCCGGTTCCAGATTCCGGTACTACAATTTTACCGTTATGAACCTTCCATGAGAGGAAAGGACCCTGCTAAGGTCATAAGGGAAGCAGTTGCTAAAACACTAGTGTTTTACTATCCATTTGCCGGTAGGCTCAGGGAACGGCCTAACCGAAAACTTGTGGTGGAGTGTACCGGTGAGGGTATTATGTTCATCGAGGCGGAGGCCGATGTTACCTTGGAGCAGTTTGGTGATACACTTCAGCCTCCATTCCCTTGCCTGGAGGAGCTCCTTTTTGATGTGCCTGGCTCTAATGAAGTCCTAAACTGCCCTTTGATGCTTATTCAGGTAGTTCTATTTATTATATATATTATGCACTCGGAAGCAAAGCACTTGTTATGTTCCTTTTTTTTATCATTACTGTCATGTTACCTTGTACTACATTGCTATGGATATTTCAAATGGTAGCGTGAGAACAAGAACATAGACCGGTCCTTGTTAGTGCCCGAGATTGAATGGTCCATATATTTTGATCTCCACGACGGTGGGCCAATATTTCTCCTCTGTCACTGATGATTGGGAAATCAAATGGATTTTGTTTCTCAAAATTATGAAAATGAAACTTTAGGACAAACAGGAAAAAAAATACCATTTATGTAATCATTCAATTTTCTCCTTTTTCGAAAAAAACATTAGATATGTCACTTTTGTTCTATGTTTTTTCATTATATTTCTATCTTTTTCTAATAAAACTTATAAGATCACGATAACGTTAAAGAGTCTTGCTTAGTATTCTTTCCATTGTGCCACAAACACAAAGTAAGAACATCTAATGCTAAAGAATAGTAACATTGTAACATTGCCGATTATGTATGTTGTCCTGTTTGCATTTTGAGTGTTGCAAAAGGGGTAACGACGATCTGAAACTGTGCAGCTTATCTTCATAGTTCTAATACCGGTTTGATGCCGGTTGGTGAGAAATTGCCTTTAAAGTGTTATAATAGTGCCATGAAAATTTCTGGCCAAAAAACAAAACCACTGTGAAACTTTATGGAACGTGTTCAACCCTTAAAATTTGACGTAGGTAACTCGACTCAAGTGTGGCGGTTTCATCTGTGCTCTTCGCAACCATCACACTATGTGTGATGCTCCAGGCCTATTACAATTCCTGTCTGCCGTTGGTGAAATGGCGCGCGGAGAGCCCATGCCTTCGATCCTGCCAGTGTGGGAAAGGCACGTACTCTGTGCACGAGAACCACCGCGAGTGACTTGTGGGCACCGTGAATATGAAGAAGTCGCTAATAATAGCATTGGCACGATTGTTCCACTTGATGATATGGTGCATCGATCTTTTTTCTTCGGCCCAACTGAAATATTGGCCCTCCGACGACAAGCACCGGCCCATCTTCGCAATTGCTCCATATTTGAAATATTGACTGCATGCCTTTGGAAGTGTCGCACCATTGCCCTCCAGCCAGACCCTAATGAAGAGGTGGGAATGATATTCATTGTCAGTGCACGTAACAATTTTGATCCTCCATTGCCAACTGGGTACTACGGAAATGCCTTTGCCTTCCGGGTTGCGGTGGCCACTGCTGGAAATCTCGCCAGAAATCCACTGGGGTATGCCTTGGAATTGATAAGAAAGGCCAAGGCAGGTGTGACCAAGGAGTATATGCAATCCTTGGCAGACCTTATGGTCATCAAGGGTAGGCCTCAGTTGACTGTGGTGAGGTCCTACCTAGTGTCCTACCTGGTGTCGGACGTGAGACACGCCGGATTCAAAGATTTGGATTTGGGGTGGGGTAAGCCTGCGTATGGTGGTCCTGCCAAGGCTGGGATTGGGCCATTCCCTGGAGTGGGAAGCTTTTACATACCATACAAGAATCACAAGGGAGAAGAAGGGATTGTTTTGCCTGTTTGCTTGCCAGATGACGCCATGGAGCGATTTGTCAAGGAGTTGGATAAAATGTTGCGTGAGCAATCCACTGCTAGTGGTCAATCTAAGCCTACCGTTATTGTGTCTCATTTATAATCTATGATAAAGAAAATGCAACAGCACAACGGTCAAGATTCAGTATAAAACAGCTCCTACTATAGTCAAAGTACAACGGTAAAAGCCCACCATTCAAGTTCCATTATCCCCATATCAGTGTCTTCTATTTAAAGTCCTTCAAACCCTCGTTTTCTTCTTGTTCCATCTGTTCCTCTGGGTAGGAGCCCTACTATGTTGATCTCTTAAGTTGAGGATATGAGATGTTAATGGCTGTTTTTGTTGATTGTTGCTGCCTTTGGTCGTTGAGCAGGTGGCCTTTTATTGTATTGTGGGTGTCCCTTTGTTGGTAATACTATGAATAAGAAACTTTATTGCAGTAAAAAAAAAAATGTTACTTGCACAGTTCGATGTAAAATATCGTGAAAAGAATCTGTGCAATAAAGACTTTTATTTAAAATTCTTTTGTTTTAACATGCTCAATATTTATCAATATCCTATGATATGTCCTATATTGAATGGTATGGAAACTTGCTAAGTAGAGCCCATAATGTGTCCCAAAAGCCAACATCTCCCGGATACCTAAGTTGATAAAGGTCTAAGAAAGTAAGGAAGAGAAATGAATGAATGTTAAAGTTTTATATATAATTTATTTATTAATTTTATTCAAAATTTTAAATTTTTAAATTAAATAATTTTTTAATATGATATTAAAATTTTTATAATTAAAAACTTTTTTATCCAAATAAAATGATTTTTATATTTAATTATGAATTTATTTAGATAAGATGGATAAATTTTTCATTTATACTCTTTGTTCAATAAATTTTGACATGAAAAGACATATTAGAATTTTACATATGATTTATAATGTCACGAATAATTCATAGAAACCAACTAATTACCCTCCCAGACAACTGTTTTTGCAGCCCAGCAACCCCACATGAGTTCAAGGCCCTGTCGGATATGAATGACAATGAGTGGCGGCTTCAGTTCTAGAATCTGGGGATACAATTTTATCGTCTTGAGCCTTCTATGCAAAGCAAGGATCCCGCTAAGGTCGTAAGGGAAGCATTTGTTAAAACAAAACAGAAGTGTTTTACCATCCATTTGCCGGTAAGTTCAGGGAAGGACCCAACCAGAATCTTGTAGTGAAGTCTCCTGGCGAGGGCATCATGCTCATCAAGGCGGAGGATTATGTTACACTGGAGTAGTTTGGTAATGGGCTTCAGCCTCCATTCCCTTGCCTCAAGGAGCTCTTATGTTCTTGGCTTTGTGGAGTCCTAAACTGCTCTTTGATGCTTATTCAGATTGTTCCTTTCATTATATATTATATGCAATTAAAGCATATATAGCTAAAATTTGATTTCTTGTGATAATAGTTTTGCTTCTAAGGACTGCACATGATCAAACCTCAGGATTCACATATCTTTTGGAGAAAAAAAAATTTAGCAAATCAAGCAATTAATTGATAGTATACTAATAAGAATCAGAAATGGAAAATATATGAATATCATATACTAATTTTTCTTAGTACATTATAAAGTTTATATTCATAATTTGAATTTGAAATAAGTATAAAAATTTTTTCTCTTATTGTTGATTAATTTTTATACAAGCTTAGTTAATGATGGTCTTCTTTCCTTATAAATGAGTGTTTGAAGTTTATATTGATCACCATATATGATATAAAATAAAATTTATAATATAAAGTAAATTAATGGTAATTTTTTTTGTAGTAATACCTTTTTTAATGAAATGGAATATCATTAATAAAGAAAAAAACTAACATTTAAACAAATTATAAATTTTTATTAGGGTATGTTTATATTAATATATATTATTTATATAAATTATATATAAAAATTTAAAATTTTGAATAATTATATAAAATATTTAATATTTAAAATTTTAATATAAATTAAAAAATTATTTAAAATAATTTTTTAATTTCACATATTTTTAAGTAAATCAAATAAACTCAATATTAAATATAAAAAAATAAAAAAAATAATTAAGATAAAATCAAATAAAATTTTATAAGTATAAAAAAATGTTATTTATAATTTTTTTCTCTCAAAATAATATTAAATATCTTATTTTTATATTTTATTATTTTTATAATATTTCTTTCTTTTTCTAATAAAAGCTAAAGATCACTGTAACGTTAAGGAGTCTTGTTTAGTGTCCTTTCCATCGCTCAACAAACGCAGAGCAAAAACAACCGATGCCAATGATATGTAAGCATTGGATCATTGCCTTTTATGTTTATTGTCCTCTGTTGTACTGTTGGATATTGAGTGCTGTATTGGTGGGAAATAGCGATCTGGAACTTCTATACAGCTTATTCAATTTGCTGTCTAAATGATTTCCTGGCCTTATAAATAAAATGATGCCGGCTCATTCATATACCACCGCGAGTGACTTGCAGGAGTCGCTAATAATACTATTGGCACAGTTGGTCCACTTGATGACACGGTCCATCGAACTTTTTTCTTCGGCCCAACTGAAGTATCGGCCCTCCAACAACTCGCTCCGGCCCATCTTCCCAATCGGTTCACATTTGACATATTGACTGGCATTGCCTTCGGAAGTGTCGCGCCATCGCCCCCCAGCCAGACCCCAGTGAAGAGATGGGTATGATATGCATTGTCGGTGCACGTAACCAGGTTACTCCTCCATTGCCAACTGGGTACTACGGCAGTGCCTTTCCCTTCCGGGTTCTGCTGGCCACTGCTGGAAACCTCGCCTGGAATCCATTGGGTTATGCCTTGTGGTAATCAAGGGTAGGCCTCACTTCACCTTAGTAATGTTCTGCTTCGCATCCGATGTGATGTGAGACATGTGGATTTTGGGTGAGAAAAATAAATAAACATTATATAAGTGTCCCTTAAATAATTTAAATTTTTAATACGATATTTATATTTTTTTTTTAAATTATATTAAATTTAAATTTAATTATAAATTTTTATAAATATAATAAATTTATTTTTATTTATATTTTTAATTTTTATATAAATGTGTTAAAATTATATATATAATTTTCCACTTCTCCTTTTTTTTTTTTTTTTTTTTTTTTTTTTTGAAGTCTCAGATGTGACTTTTCATACGAGCTTATCCTAAACCTTGATTTTTCCACCGTATATAATATTTTTATCCTGCAATAAATAAAAGAAAATAATTAGTCTTATATATTTAAAAAATAATTAAATTTACTCAATATTATACGAAAAAAAAAAAAAAATTTAAAATAAAATTTAATTAAAATAAAAAAAAATTATACAATTTAATTTTATAATTCAATTTTTAATATCTCAAGTTAATTCTAAATGAAATTTTAATTTTAATAACCTTAATCTAGTGTTCTCGGTTTTAATGTTTTTCTGTCATCTATCACCTTAATAAATTATTGAACAATTTTCCAACAAGAGTTGCTTCCGTTGATAAAAAAAAAAAAGAAAAAGCTTTCTTTTATTTTCTAGAGAATATTTCATGAGAAATGTCCTGAATGCACTGCAGCATCACACCGAAGTAAGGGAAAGGACCCTTAAGATCGTCTTGAAATAAATTTAATTATAGTTAATGCTCGAGCAAGTCTAAAAAAAATCTCATCTAAAATACAAAAATAAAAAGAAAGCAAATTTTGTTTTTTTTTTTTTTTTCATATATACTGCACAACTACCGGGAAAGTTACTAGTATATTTTCCATCACCTGGAAGAGCAACTAAGGAGAAGCTTCAAGCTTAATTTATTCATTCTACCATGACGTAAATTCTTGTTTTTATTTATTTATTATTATTTTTTTTTTTTCACTTTGGTTTCATTTTGGCGTTGATATTACACTTCACCTAACTTCTTGTTGCCATCAATTTTTAGTCAAATTATGCCTAAAGTCTTGTGGAAGTAAAAGTCTCCGTTTCACGTGGACAAGACCCAAACGTTAAAACTGGCGGCTACTTATATGAAGGGCAATTAAACCATTATTTTGATTGACTACAACCACCAAAGATAAGAGTTTGGTGGTAGCTTCGTGGTATGGATTCGGCTGGAGTGTGGTAGAATTAAGATGTGAATGAATTATTTTATAGTTAAACTTTCAAAAATGATAATTAATATCTATACGATCTCTTTTTAATTATTAAAATAAAAAAAAATAATTAGCTATACATATTCAGTGTTAAATTCCATTTGGGTTGTTATATCTTATTGTTCCATGGTATATTATATTAATCTTCTGAAGCATAAGTATGCTTTTGTCCGGATCTATTAAACTACCCAAGATAGTGATGCCCAAAAAAATCAAAGTTGCCAAGATAGAAGCTTGACTAGTTATCATACTCTCTCTTGTTGGAAAATGCAAAATAAAAAAATTTTAAAATAATAAAATTTAAAATAATAATAATGATAATAAGAAATCCGTTGCTGTACGGGTCCAAGCAGTTTTGTGCTTCGTCGAAATTCACAATTGATAGTGATTGGAATTTTCAAAAGGGACTCGGTGGGTATCTGCCATGAGAAATAAAAATCTTTGAGCAAATATGCTAAGAATTTACTACGAAATTTCCACAATAAAGCCAAACAATAATCCCATGTAAAAAAGTATTGAATAGAAATTGCTCTCATGCATTTTAGTCAAACCAACATTTTCAGCAGTTCCACGAGATACTTTCAATTTCTCCAAAAACATATATCGGCATCGCTGAGGAAAACACTTAGAGGTTTGTAAAATGAAGTATGGTTGGCATTAATTGTTTTTACTCACCTCAAAATTCAGCACTTTTATCACAAAGGATGGATAAAATGGCTTCCAATTTGCAGCTAAGCAGTCTAGCTTCCTCGCTCTAATCAGCTAATTGAGCTTCAAATTAAGTCTCATGGATTCAATTTAGTTTAAGTAATTCAATATTCCGGAAATTTGTTGTGAGTTTAGCCTTAATTAAAAGGAGAGTTGAACAATTATGTCATAAATTAGCTACTAGTCAAAAGCAAGCGAACCTGAAATGTGCCTAACAACAGACAAAGGTGCTTTTCTTTCATCCTTCTTTGCCTTTTCCTGGTCCTTTCCAACATATCTAACGTATGCCTTAGCTTGTAGGAAATCTATTCAAAAGATAAAGCCCACCTTCAAATACAAACCGTTAACTCAATTATAGGAAGTGATCTAACATTTATATATATATATATATATATATATATCCTTAAATATGTAAATGCAAATTAATACGAAATTTTTGACATGGCCAATGGTGAACTATGATTTTTTTTTTTTTCCAGGCGGGGGAGTGGAGTTGTTAGGCATCTTAAAACAAGTATAATTTATTATGCAACTTGTAGCTAGGTGAGAACTGATCGAGAAGAAGGGAAGAAAAAACACTATATACATAAATAATATGGTGACCAGAGTCGGTGGTTATTTCTGTTCAAGGGTTACATCCAAAAGTTGTTGAAGTTGCCCCACCTCCTCATGTGGGTTTCCATATAATTTACTTGAAAAATACCTCGACATCTTGGCCATCTGGTTTGACCGTGCATGTTTTGTGACTACTCAATAGACCGTGTGCTTTGATGCTTTTCCAAGTATTGAGTGGTTGAAATTGAATTGGTTTATTTATACAAGGACCTTACTACAGGACATGAGTTCACAAAAAATGTAATTAAAATTATTAATTGCATCAAGATTATAAACACACGATTTAACAATCCTAATTGTATTTTTTAAATTTATATCACTTTCACTTTAAAAATTCCTATTTATTTCATATTTCTCTTTATATAATTAATTGGTATGGAGATCAGCACATGGATGCTATGAAGATAAAGCTTTTCTGCCTTTTCCCAGTCTTGGAATGGGGTCTTTTGGAGCTGGAATTAGTGTCATAGATAGTCACTGGATAAATTAATGTCTCTGTAAGAAAGCATATTAGAAAGTGGGAACGCAATGATGATCTCATCGTTATGGATTAGAGATTAATTCATATATCTCTATGAAATCCAACTGGATGGGAACACAAGACAATAGTGGTCCGATTGTTGTGGATCACGTTGTGCAGTTATCTAATGGTGTCTCACCTGTATCAATAATGTCTCAAATTCATACATCCATTTAATAAAGCTCTTTTGGCCAGAACAGGGCATGTCGCCCATGTCTTGCAATTTAATTCTGATTGTTTGCACAGGATAGACCTGTTTTATCCACACCTTTATGAAGGAATACGTTAGAGAGTTAAATATATAAAATATAATTTGAAATTCACCCAGATTTATGTCTTTTGAGCAAAATGTTCCTTCTCAAAGTGCAGATCATCAATTGCCAAGACGATTTTGTTTTTTTTTTTTTTTTGATAGGTCAGGATCAAATTTTATTAAGAAAAGTAGAGCTACTACAAGTACAAGAAAATGAGGATGAATATCAAACAAGGAAATTAAAGTCAAACAATGAGATTAGATTGTCTAGAAATTATTTATTTTGCTAATCCATCTACATAAAGTTACAGTTACTACTAAAACGTAGATTACATTCTATTGATTGAGCAGAGGATTGTGGTTCTATTTGTCAGTCCTGAAAATACGCAAGAGAGGTGATAAATTGAGTTTATGAAAGAAATCTCTAATGCATGTAATATAGAAAATAAAATAATTGTAATAAATAAAAATTTAATGTGATATGTAAATTAATAGAAAATAAAATAATTATAATAAATAAAAATTTAATATGATATGCAAATCAATTAATACAATTATTATAATATTAATATTGATTAGAAATAAAGAAATAAATTAAACAAATTTGACTTATAATACCAACAATCTATTTGCATAATAAGAATAATTACAAATATTTTATAATAAAAAAATTTACTGAGTTTGTGTATTTGTATTAAAAAAAAAAAAAAAAAAAAATTGAGAGTTAGAAGAGTATGATATGATTTGGAACTCTCTTTTTTGTAAAACTACTACTTTTAGAATTTTAAATTTATTATCCAACTTTCCAACAAAAACAAAACTAATCACAACAATAATGCGATTCTTCATTAGAATTGCACAAAGGTCTATGACTTATCATAACATACTTATACAAATGTGTTTTTCAAATCCTTAATCTTTTAATTTTATAATTTCAAAATACTCATAAAACTTTTTTCAAATTTTATTTACTCTTAATAAATTTTTTTAACACTTTTACAAAATAAATTAATATAAGCTCATTGGTATATGTATTGATTTTTTTTTATTTTAAGTGAAATTATATAAACCAAAAGGGAGTTGTTGAAGTTTCAAAATAATTTTCATTAGTTCACTTAAAAAACAATTTGTTATTGAAATATTTTTATATTAAAAAATCTATTTATTAGTCCATTGCGCGAAAATACTTGGTGTTGAAATGTTTACGTAATGACAATTTGTCCATTTGATATTTAATTTCATGCCAAAACAATCTTCCATTGGTTTTTATTTCAATGCTAAAAAGTAATTTGTTTATTAGTGCATATCATCAATTATATGTATAATTTGATGAAAATTTTTTAAAATAAAAAATAATTTTTTCATTACAATAATTTTGTCCATTAATTACTTTCATAACAAAATGGACAACTTCTTTAATGAAAATAATCTTAAATCAATACACTCTATATGCTATAATCTTCATGATAAAATTGATAATAATACGAAACTTTTTATAAATAAAAATAATTTAAGTTATTATTTATCAAAAATTTATTTTTTACTTATAACTTATTAAAAAATAATTTTATATATAAATAAAATAAAAAATAATTATAAAATTTTAATTAAAAATTAATGATATAAAATAAAATAAAATTTGAAAATTTTTCATAATTATAAAAAATCAAATAATTAACTTATCATATAAAAAATAAAATTTTAAAATTCATTTAATCACATAATTATATATAATTATAAAAAATATAGACACTAAAATTTAAATAATTTGTTTGTCATAAAACTATATAAATTTAAATATTTGCAATATATATAACAAACGAAGACCGCATAATCTAACACTATTCAATATTTCTTCCCAAATAGTTGCACAATTTGCAGAAATTGCCCTCAAAGCAGCTAGTGGGCTCTCGAGAATAAGCGTGGAGGTATGAATTAGCATCATAGTATATCGACTAAAAAAGTTTTTTTTTTTTTTTTCAACCAAGGACACTATCGTAACTTGTGTTTCCCGAGACTTTTCATATCATTTGATCTACTTAATTGTGGGTCTAATTGTTGACTCGTAGCCACAAGGAAAAGCATTAAGAGTATTCCCACTCTGGTCAATAGTCACGCTCACTTAGCGGGCCAAAGCAGGCAGGAAAGTCGAATGCAATTTCACAACCACTCTACCTTACTAAAAACAAACATGTTTGTTAAGCTTGGCCTCTGACTATAAATAGGCCTCCTTTGAAGCACACAAGATGTCACAAATCACGCATAGACACCAATTAATTTCTATCCCATACTTCATTATTCTTCCCCAACAAAAGTTTTTGGTTTCTTTTGCCACCCACAAAATTTTGTGCAATGGCACCGACACCCACTTCCCTAGTGTTCAAGGTGAGTAGGCGAGAACCAGAACTAATAACCCCGGCCAAGCCCACCCCACATGAGTTCAAGGTCTTATCGGACATTGACGACCAAGAGGGGCTCCGGTTCCAGATTCCGGTGATACAATTTTACCGTTTTGACCCTTCCATGCAGGGGAAGGATCCCATTAAGGTCATAAGAGAAGCACTTGCCAAAACACTTGTGTTTTACTATCCGTTTGCCGGTAGACTCAGGGAAGGACCTAACCGGAAACTTGTGGTGGAGTGTACCGGTGAAGGTATCTTATTCACCGAGGCGGACGCCGATGTTACCTTGGAGCAGTTTGGTGTTGCGCTTCAGCCACCATTCCCTTGCCTGGAGGACCTCCTTTTTGATGTGCCTGGCTCTAGTGGAGTACTAAACTGTCCTCTGTTGCTTATTCAGGTAGTTCCCTTCATTATATAATATATGCACCCAAACCCATATAGCTTAAGCTTCAATTTCTTGTGATCATAATTTCGCTTAAAAGGACATCAAGCAATTAATTTGTAGTAAACTAACAGGATGCATCAATACAAAGAATGAGTAATTTTTCTTAATCTTTTATTCATAATTGAACTTAAAATATATTTAAAAATAATTTTATCTTGATGATAATTAAATTTTTATATAAATTTAATTAATTTATTGTGGACTTCTTTTATCATGGGTGATTCTTGTAAGTATATATACATCCTCATATTTAACACAAAATCAAATTTTATCACAAAATGCAAGCTAATGATAATGCTTTTCTATGACATTTTACAACATTTTATTTGTATAACAACTTAATAAATTCGTCCAACTTTTTCTTTTTTTTTTCTTTGAATTAATGATTAAAAATAAAAAAAAAAAAGACAAGAAAAAGAGATGAATTATGTAAAAAAAAAAAAAAAAAAAAAAAAAAGAAGAAAATTATGTAATTATTTAACAAAATAATTTACTTGTAATGAATTTTATTTTATCACCGCATGTTATTGTACCTTGTACTAATATGTTATGGATATTTCGCAAGATGCACGTGAGAACAAGCACATAGCTTGGTTCATATATTAGTATACGACTAGAAGCACTAAAAATCTGCAACATGGCTACAGACAGAAGTGCCTGCTATTTGGTCAAGTACTATCATAGTTTTAATTAACGTAAAAATTATAATTTATCTTTATGTTACACTAATTTTTAATTAAAAGATTTTTTTCTTCCTTTTTACAAACTTCTTCTTTCAAAACTTTTTAATTTAGAATATTTTTCTGTCAAAAATTATTTTTATAGTAATTCCTTTAGTTACAAATATTCACTAGCTCCACATGAATACAAAATATTAATTAAAAAATAAATCAAAAATATGATTTAAATTGTTAAATTTAATTTTTTAAAAATTTTAATATAAAAAAAAATTAAAAATATATTTTTTATTTTTTTAATAATAAAAATAATTTATATTTTTAAATAATTTTTAAAATATTAAAAAATTATTTTTTAATATTTAATATTATTTATTTTACATGACTTATGATTATAAGTTAAAAATAAATTTAATAAAAAAATAATTAATATTTTTAATTAATAATATTAATAAAAAGAGAATTTTAAAGAAAAAAATTTGAATTGAAAAATTTTGTAACGTGTGAATAATTTTAAGAAAAAAATAAAAATTTTTTTAAAAAAATATATATATAACATAAAAAAAATAATTTTTACTTTTTTTTCTTCTTAAAGTGTCAAATTTTTTTGGGACACATGCACCCATAAATCTATAATAATTTTATTTGATGCAGGTGACCCGTCTCAAGTGTGGGGGTTTCATCTTCGCACTTCGTCTGAACCACACTATGAGTGACGCCCCCGGGCTATTACAATTCATGCGTGCCGTTGGTGAAATGGCGAGCGGCGAGCCCGCACCTTCGATCCCACCCGTGTGGGAACGGCACGTGCTCAACGCGCGACAACCACCGCGAGTGACGTGCAAGCACCGTGAATATGAAGAAGTGGCTGATACTAGGGGCACCATCATTCCACTCGATGACATGGCCCAAAAATCGTTTTTCTTAGGCCCAACTGAATTATCAGCCCTCCGACGACACGCTCCGGCCCATCTCCGCAATTGCTCCACCTTTGATATGTTGACTGCGTGTCTTTGGAAGTGCCGCACCATTGCCATCCAGCCAGACCCCAATGAAGAGATGCGTATGATATGCATTGTCAATGCACGCAACAGGTTTGATCCTCCATTGCCGACTGGATACTACGGCAATGCCTTTGCCTTCTCTGCTGCGGTGGCCACTGCCGGGAACCTCTCTAGAAACCCATTGGGGTATGCATTGGAATTGATAAGAAAGGCGAAGGCAGGCGTGACCAAGGAGTACATGCAATCCGTGGCAGACCTTATGGTCATCAAGGGTAGGCCTCACTTCACGGTGGTGAGGTCCTATTTGGTGTCAGACGTGAAACATGCGGGATTCAAAGATGTGGATTTCGGGTGGGGTAAGCCTGCCTATGGCGGACCCGCCAAGGGTGGGGTTGGTGCAATCCCTGGAGTGGCAAGCTTTTACATACCATACAAGAATCACAAGGGAGAAGATGGGATTGTGTTGCCAATTTGCTTGCCAGCTGACGCCATGGAGCGATTTGATAAGGAGTTGAATAAAATGCTGAAGGAGAAACCGGCTACAGTTGATCAATCTAGGTTCACGTTATTGCTTCAGCCTTGTAAGTTATGATCACAATTGGATGTAATTACTTAAATAAAATAAAAAAAAAAAAAAGAAAGAGAAAGAAAAGAAAAGGGAATGTACGAGTATTTAAAAACCTTTCGTGTTGGCATGTTCAATATTTATCAATATCCTATACCAAAAACAATGAGTTTTAATATAAAAGTCTGTAATTTTTATTTAATTTCGTTGTTAGCTCTAAAAGCCGCCCAACTTGCCGTTGGAGGTTCCGAACGAAAGTCACCAGCCATGTTGTGGTCCCCTCCAACAACTGCCAGATAAAGGTTAAGGAAGAGATGAAGGCATGGCTTAGAAAGACAGAGAGATGACAACTGAGTTCAAATGACTAGGACTTAGGGACTTTGGCAATTGATTAATAACTGTCCTCTAAATAATTAAATTAATTCAATACTAAATGTAAAAAAAAAAAAAAAATTGTGATTGAGTTAAAAAAAAAAAAAAGAATATAAAAAACTAACTTATATTGTACTTTTAAAAAAAACAAATACCAAAAAACAAATTACCAAATATAATGTGCAGTCTAATAGAAGGCATTTTTTATGATATATTTAAGAGCCTTATTCTTTTTGATTTACAAGCAAATTTAAAAATTAAATAGAAATTTTTATTTTTATTAACCCAACCTCAAAGATAAAGGTTCACATGATCCAAAAGCTTTAATAGGTGTTGTTTTTCCCTTTCCACTCAGCATCAGAAACCACACCAAAAGACTTCCCAACTTTAGATTGTTGACATCCACAAGATGACCTACTATTTTATTTCGCTTTTTTTTTTTTTTTTTATAAATAATAAAAATAAAGAAGATAAAGAGAGAAAATGGAGTAAGTTCGTTTCTTCAATCTAATTCTATTCAATATAGTTTGCTCCCGTCAAAATTAATATATCTGTAATAAATTATTTTGTAAGAATCTGGAAAGAAAGAGAATTCACTCATAATTTCAAAATTTCAACTGGATATAGTAAAACATTCCAAATAGAAAGGAAAAATCGAAAAAAAGACAAAGTTGCCAATGCGTAGAAATAAAATTACATTTCAGTATGCAACACTCTTGTTAGTGTAAGTTTTGGAAAATTCTATGCAGTCTTACTATTACTTTTTTTTTTTTTTTTTTTACAAAGAAACATTGCTTTACAGTATACAAGGCTCTTATAATAAAAGTTGTAAGATGATTTTTGCTCTTATTTTTTCATTAAAAAAAAAAAAACTTGTTTCCATAACTTAAATTTGTTGTAAGCAATCGGTACAACAAGATTATCCTTAGTAATCCAAATCTAAATTCATAAACCCGAAATGTCTAATCTTAAGTCCCAGTCCATTGGCTTGGTGGCATTTCGGGAAACAAACGCCTCGTTTTGGTGGTCAAGTGGCAATGGTAGCACAACGATATCTCAACTCCCGAGCAACTATGTTTGCAGAAAATTACTCAAATTTGGGTTTGGCTAAGTGGGTAGCTGCAGATTTACCACTGGAGCCACCAACGTTAACGATCCTGGCTCCATTGACTCGCCCCTGATTCGGTCCATGGAGAAGAAGGTAATTGAAATATATTGCTTTTTTTGTTCTACTGTTTACTTTGTAGATATAAGCTTGAATTGTGAATGGATTTCCAGATAAGAAGCGCTATCCAACATTGAGCATGTAAAGGAAATCACAAATGACATGAAGTGAGTAGAAGTCTTTTTCGGTACTTTAGCATGGTAATGAAGAGGACTCATTGAGCAGAGTTTCCTGTAATTGAAGGCCAAGGAGGGCTGATATAATTGATTCATGCTTTCCCTTATATAATGAGGATTACTAGAAAAAGTTTTTTTACAATAAGATGCTTGATTCTCAAAAGTACTAAATGATTTCCTAACTCGAATTCGATACTTGCATCAAGTAGTCTTTTCTTTTCAGCCCCTGATTGGAAGTACAATTTGGACTTTGATAGAACGGCTTCTAATGGGATTTTTTTTTTCCTTTTTTGGTTTTATATTCATTGAAATGGATGCACTGTGTATTTATGAGTAGAAAAATTTGATTCTTTGTGGGAAATGGAAAGTCGGGACTAGCAGTTTGAGCTTGCTACTGGCTGCTTTATTACTTCTGTTGTTTACGTTTTCAATGTATCATATTGATTGAAAGTAGCGGAGGAGGAAGGGACAACTTGATCTATTTTCTTAAATTAGATTTTTTTTTTCTCTTATGTGTTTTTATTTACAGTGGATGGATGCGCTGTGTTTTTACAAGAATAATGATATATTCTTTGTGGGAGGTGTGAAATGGGGACTTGCAATCTAAGCTTGCAGCTGGCTCCTTGCCCTTAACACAAAGGATGGCTAGTTAACAGAGCTTGTGGTAATGAATTGGTTTTCTAGGCCCTAAACTTTGGGAGCTCTTATATCCTACTTTCTAGTAGCGAAGTGAGTTGGAAACTTTGAAAGCAAGCCGAATGCTTGCGTTGTATAGTGCCTAGTTCAAACTTTTTTTTGGCAGTTTAAGTACATTGTGCAGCCAAGTCGGGTTTTACTTATTGATGGCTATTGGAGAAAAAAACGCGTAGTTACAAATTTTTGGAAATGATAAGGTAGCTATATGTCTGCATCACTTGACTCCAGGGCCACTAGAAGCTGAGGCTGCACCTGTACGGTCTGAATTTGATGATGTGGAACTGCCAGGTACACCACGAGAGTTTGATTGTGTTCGTCTGAGCCTTTTGACACCCTCTGCAGGCTTCTTAGGCAAACTTGTCTTCCCATGACTTTGTGAAGAAACATGGGATGGAGCAGCAGTGGCAGTGACATTAGATAATAGAGTTACTTTTTCAGAATCATCTTTCTTTCTATTTTTTGATGACTGCGAATCTACAGGCAACAAATACTCATGCCCCAGAATAATATGGCTGATATTGAAAAGTAATCATGACTTATATGAGGCATCAATACATCCTACTGTTTCCCGTAAATCTATTGCATAGAGGGATTAGGTACATGAGTAAACAGTCAAGTTCGTCGGGTGCAAACCATAGATAACGCAAAATTTTTCGTGTTCCGACTCTACTCAACAGGTAAACAAAAAGTAACTCAAAATAATCCCCTCACCATGGTATTCTAGCGATGGAGAATCTGCAACCAGTTGCTTCTGATAAAAGAAAAGGTAAAGAAGAAAAGGGAAAAAAAATGTTAGAAACAACATAAACAAGAACAATGATGAAGCACCTTCTGGTGTCCCCGAAGAATTTGCAGAAGTTATTGAAGTTTAGCTTAGCTTACCATCTTCTCTTCTGGTCTCTCTGTAATGCTATCATCTCATCTCTGTTCATCGGGCAAACTTTCTTGTATCCTGTAATTTCCATATTTTGAATTTAGATACTCCTTAGCTAAAAAGAGAAAAAAAAAAAAATCAAGCTTTCTCTGTTGAAACAATAAAAATAATTATCAAATTAATAATAACCTGCTTTCACCATCTGTATGATCATAAGAAACGAAGGATATAAAGCACCACCTGTACTTGATTGCGAGCACTGTGACTCATCCCGCATAGACAAAAATAACAGGCAGGTATCACCATCTCGCATTTTCTTCAAGCAAATACGTCTATACACATGATAAAAACACCAAATAGCCATTATAACAACACAAGCGGCATGCACAAGTGTGCCTGTGTTTGGTTTGCTTCATTCATTATAATTCTTTGAGCACTTTTCAGCCTTCTGTTAATCCAAAATTTCATGGCCATTCAAGTAAAATGAGGAGAGGCATTAATCTGCTCTAAGGCCATTCTGCTCTAGTTCCATCAACCTTGATTTTGGTTCAGTGTTCTCTGTCAGATTTCCTTCATTACTATTGAAACAAGTGACAGATTAGTCAAATACATCTAACTAACAGTTTTTTCAAAACACTATGCTTGGTATTTAATTACCAAAACATACGGAAGCTGCTCGTCTCATTTCATTCTAAAATATTTCCTGACTTGAACTGAAATCCAGACTTGGAACTTAACAAACATGTTCAACAAAAACATATCATTTGATAACTCCAAGTGGAGAATGCTTCGACGCTCTAACAACAAATCATTCCACCCCAAAGCTTAATCTGTTGGTCGAGATTCATTCCAATAATAAGACATTTCTTACATACTCATCGTAACTCCATGCGTTCTACTTTCAAAGACAGGCACCAATTTCTAGATAACATCAGCAGTCCCAATCTATAATCTGATAAGAGTACTAACCTAGACAGAAAGGACCAGCTAGTAAGTTATATGAGGTTTGACATCTAACAGGATTAGTAGTAGCCTAAATAGGTGCTCAAAGAAAGGTCATAGAGTTTATAAAGCGAACCTCATCAATAGCAAAGTATGGGAACATTCATTGTGTCAGCTTTGTAAGCTACGATGACAATTGGATGTAAAATTTCGTATTATGTGAAAAGAGAGTGTGTTGCTCAAAGAAGAAAGAAAGTGAATGAGTGAGAGAGAGTCAAGAGTAGTAATTTTGTTGTTCCCTAAAAGCCGCCCAACTTGCCCTGGGGGTTGGGAAACGTGAGTGAGTTGCCAAACATGTTGTGATCCACTACGACAACAATTGCCAGATAAAGGGCGAGGACGAGATGAAAGCCATGGCTTAGGAAGTCAGAGAGATGATAACCGAGTATAAATGACTAAGACTTAGGGACTTTGGGAATCGATTCATAACTATTACACATGTTATTCCCTGATTCCATCTTTCCAAGGAATCAAGCTAATTTAATACTAAATGTGAAGGAAAAGAATATAATAGGGTGATTAGATTGAAAAAAGTTATGAACTTGAAAATATGAATTAACTATATATACATATATATTCCTTTTTATAGAATAGAAGAGGGTAATATATCAAATTATATTCGATTATTAGCATCTAAAAAATTTTTATTTCTCAATCAAGAACACGTAACATGTGTTTCACGAGACTTTCATACGACTGGAAGTGCTTAATTTTGGGTTCAATTTGTGGGCCAAGGCAGGCAAGAAAGTCAAATCCAATTTCGCAACTATTACACTCCCAAAAAAAAAAACGTTTTTGTTAAGCTTGGTCTCTGACTATAAATATATCACCTATGTTACAAATCAAGCATACACGGCAATTAATTTCTATCCAATACGTCATTATTCTTCCCCTTTTGGTTTCTTCTGCCACATACAACATTTTGTGCAATGGCACCACCACCCACTTCCCTAATGTTTAAGGTGAATAGGCAAGAACCAGAAATGATCGCTCCGGCCCAGCCGACCCAACATGAGTTCAAGGGCTTATCGGACATTGATGACCAAGAGGGGCTCCGGTTCCAGATTCCGGTGATACAATTTTACCGTTTTGACCCTTCCATGCAAGGGAAGGATCCAGTTAAGGTCATAAGAGAAGCACTTGCCAAAACACTAGTGTTTTACTATCCGTTTGCCGGTAGGCTCAGGGAAGGGCCTAACCGGAAACTTGTGGTGGAGTGTACCGGTGAAGGTGTCATATTCATCGAGGCGGACGCCGATGTTACCTTTGAGCAGTTTGGTGTTGCGCCTCAGCCTCCATGCCCTGGCCTGGAGGACCTCCTTTTTGATGTGCCCGGCTCTAGTGGGATACTAAACTGCCCTCTGTTGCTTATTCAGGTAGTTCCATTCATTATATAATATACGCACCCACACTTATGCACATCATTAAGCTTTTGTTGATAATTTAAAGTTAAAATATATTTTAAAATAATTTTATATGTAAATTTTTACAAAAACTTAATTAATTCATGATAAATTTTTTTTTATCTAAGTGTAAGTATTGTAAATATATATAAATCACTGTATCGAACATTTTATTAAAAAAATAAGTTAATAATAATATTTTTATTTGATAATATTTTAAATATTTTATTTTTATAACTAATTAAATTAAGTTAATTAATTTTCTCTAATTATTTATTAAGATGAATTATTTATTATGGTTTCTATTTTATCGCCGCATGTTACCTTGTACTAATATGTTACAGATATTTCGAAAGATGCACTTGAGACCGAGAGCATAGCTCGGTCCATATGTTAGTATATGGCAGTACCTGTCCTTTTGTCGAGTGCCATATAGTTTCAATTTCAGAAAGTGACAAATTTCTTGGACCACATGCAACCATATTTCCGTAGTGTCAATTGCTTATCGGTACTCTGGCATATGCTTCATTCTCTATAAAAAATTGTGGTGGCCTGGGTCGCAGGCTCCACAAGATGAGATTCCATATCCCAGGGCAAAACAACATAACATCATTTACATGTGAAAAAAAAAAATATATATATATTTCAAGTGTTTATTATTTTATTTTTTTAAAATAAAAAATTTATATAACTTATATATTAATTATTATATTTATAAATTAATATTTATACTTTATTTAATTATTTTTTATAAAAAATTTATTGTATAATTATTTTTGTGTTAAATTAAATTTTTTTATGTTTAATTTTAATTTTATTAAATTTAATTTATTTATTATATTTTTATTTAAATTTTTAATATTTAAAATTATATATTAATTAATAAATTTAAATTAAAAATAATATAAAAAAAATTATATTAAAACACCACCGAACTACTATTTTATATTATCATTCAAATGGTCACTCAATTTTCACATTCCTTAAAATAACGTTAGATTAAACTTTGAAATTTGATGTAGGTGACTCGCCTCAAGTGTGGGGGTTTCATCTTCGCAGTTCGGTTGAACCACACCATGAGTGACGCTCTAGGGTTAGCACAATTCTTGTCTGCCGTTGGTGAAATGGCGAGGGGCGAGCCCGCACCTTCGATCCCACCTGTGTGGGAAAGGCACGTGCTCAATGCACGACAACCACCGCGAGTGACGTGCACGCACCGTGAATATGAAGAAGTGGCTGATACCAGGGGCACAATCATTCCACTCGAGGACATGGCCCATAGATCGTTTTTCTTTGGTCCAAATGAATTATCGGCCCTCAGACGACACGCTCCGGCCCATCTCCGCAATTGCTCCACCTTTGATATATTGACTGCATGCCTTTGGAAGTGCCGCACCATTGCCATCCAGCCAGACCCCATTGAAGAGATGCGTTTGATACTAGTTGTCAATGCACGCAACAGGTTCGATCCTCTATTGCCGACTGGATACTACGGCAACGCCTTTGCCATGCCGGCTGCGGTGGCCACTGCCGGAAACCTCTCTAGAAACCCAATGGGGTATGCATTGCAATTAATAAGAAAGGCCAAGGCAGACGTGACCAAGGAGTATCTGCAATCCGTGGCAGACCTTTTGGTCATCAAGGGTAGGCCTCACTTCACGGTGGTGAGGTCCTTCTGGGTGTCGGACCTGAAACATGTCGGATTCAAAGATGTGGATTTCGGGTGGGGTAAGCCCGCCTATGGCGGACCTGCCAAGGGTGGGCTTGGTGCAATCCCCGGGGTGCTAAGCTTTTACCTGGCATACAAGAATCACAAGGGAGAAGATGGGATTGTGCTGCCAATTTGCTTGCCAGCTGACGCCATGGAGCTATTTGCTAAGGAGTTGAATAAAATGTTGAAGCAGGAACCGGCTACTGTTGATCAATCTAAGTCGACATTTATTGCGTCATCCTTATAAGCTATGATCACAATCACAATTGGATGTAAAATTTTTTATTATGTGAAAAGAGAGTGTGTGTTGCTCAAATAAAATATATAAAAAAAAGAAAAAAAAAAAAAAAAAAAAAAGAATGTATGAGAGAGATGTGTGTCGGTGGGTAATAGCGATATGGAACTTCTGTACAAGTTATATACTGATTTGCTGTCTAAATGTTTCTCGGCTTTATAAATAAAATGATGCCAGCTAATTCATATATCATCGCGAGTGACTTGGAGGCACCCTGAATTTGAAGAAGTCGTTAATAATACTATTAGCACAATTGTTCCACTTGATGACACGGTCCATGGATTTTTTCCCTTCCGCCCAACTCGCTCCGGCTGATTTTCTCAATTGGTCCATATTTGATATATTGACTACTTTGGAAGCGTCGCACCCTGCCCTCCAGCCAGACCCAATGAACAGATGGGTATGACATTCATTGTCGGCGCACCTAACAAGTTTGATGCTCCACTGCCAATTGGGTACTACGGCAATGCCTTTTCCCTTCCGGGTTCTGGTGGCCACTGCCGGAAACCTCGCCAGAAATCCATTGGGTTATGCCTTGTGGTAGTCAAGGGCAGGCCTCAATTCACCTTAGTGAGGTCCTGCTTGGCGTCGGATGTGACACATGCCAGATTGAACGGTGGATTTGGCTGATAGAAATAAATGAACAATATATAAGTGTCCCTTAAATAATTTAAAATTCTAAATTAAATAATTTTTTTAATATAATATTTATATTTTTTTATTTAGAATGCACTATATTTAAATTTAATTAATTTTTTTATATATTAAATTTATTTTTTATTTATATATATTAAATTTTTATATATAATTTATTTTCATATTTCACTAAATAGTTAAAATTTTTGATAGCCATATTAATGCTGTCTCCGTCATTGGACCTGCAAGAAGCACCTCTCCTTTTTAGTTTTGTCTTTATTGTTTTTAACAGTAGCCACCAGCGACTTGACCAGCAAAAGCAGACCACGCTAACATGTTGTCGTTCGTGGACAGCTTTTGTGGATGAAAATCCTTCGCTGCTTTCCACCTCTCCTCTCTTTTTTTTTTTTGATTTTATTGTTTTCTTTTCCAAGTAAGTCTCAGGTGTGATGAAGTCCACCGTATATGATATTCTTATCCTATAATAAATAAAAAAATTTTTAATCTCACCCATTTAAAAAGTAATTAAATTTACTCAATATTATATATATATTTTTTAATTAAAATAAAAAATTATTAAAAAATAATAAATTTATTATAATAAATATTATAAATAAAATGAAATAAAAAATTATCATTTCCTTTTTAATGTCCAGTGCTTCACTTCCTCTTTTCCAGAAAATCCATAGATTTTCATTTTTATTATAGATTGCAGGGTAGGAATTCCACCGCAAACAAGATTAGATTGCAGGCCACTTGACTGACTTCTCCCACTGCTATAATGACAAAGCTCCGATTAATATCGTTGCCAATTTCTAAATGATAATATCGAAAATAATGATGTTTTGAATTTTATTAATATGTTCAAAATAATATATGTCTTGGGCCTAACTTTAAAATATGATTGGTTTCATTGCTTATACAGAGAGAGAGAATGTAAGCAACCAAAATATCGGGGTTGGCGTTATTCCCACATCAAAAACTTGCTCTCTGGCTAACACTTTCCTTTACTTAAATCATAAACAATTCTTCCTTGTATTTCTTTATCAAATTCATGTGCTCATATAATAGAAGTGTTTTGGCCAAAATATGCATGATGAAGGGCTATGATTAATGATCATACTACGTTAGGTGGTGCTGCCTGTGTCAAAGTGTGCATCAATAGCCAAAACTTCGATTGCATACATAGTCAGAAAATGATGCCTGTAGGCGTAAAATTAATTGCTTACAATTAGCATCTTCATTTCAAAATAAAGAATCTATTTATTAAAAGATATTCTAACACTCAATCAAGATTGAACATGAAAGTTTGAATTAACCGTATATGTCCATTTTTGTGCAGCAAAAAATGGTGATGAACGTTAAAGACACTTTAATTGTTAAAATTTTAGATTTTTATTATTAAACTTTCAGGGTCTAATCTCAGCAAGAGAGTGGAAATTTATGGTAGTTCACGATCCAACAAAATTTCAAATTGACAAAGAAATTAGAAAAAAAAAATGGTGGCCTATCAGGTTGCGTCTCGGTTGTTAGCAATATGCTAAGTAAAAAATTTTCCTTTGTTAATCTTGGCCTCGTAGACAATAAATAGACCACCTTTGAAGCACACAATATCACAAACCACACATGGACACCAACCAATTTCCCTCCCAAGCAACCATATTCTTCGCCAATTGAGCCCTTTTTGTGGGCTAAAACATTTTGTACAATGGCACCGCCACCCTCCTCCCCTAGTGTTCAAGGTGAATAGGCAAGAACCAGAGCTAATCGCCCCGGCCAAGCTCACTCCACCTAAGTTCAAGGCCTTATCGGACATTGACGACCAACAGGGGCTCCGGTTCCCAATTCCGATACTACAATTTTACAGTTATGACCCTTCCATGCACTGAAAGGACCCCTGCTAAGGCCATAAGGGAAGCAGTTGCTAAAACCCTAGTGTTTTACTATCCATTTGCCGGTAGGCTCAGGGAACGGTCTAACCAACAGGATGCATTAATGGAAAATATATGAATATTATATACTAATTTATCTTGGTACATCATAAACCTTGTGTTCATTTGAACTTGAAATAAGCATGAAAATTTTTCCTCTTGATGTTGATTAAATTTTTGTACAAGCTTAGTTCATGATAGACCTCTTCATTGCATGTGTGTCTTGGAAATATATATAGATCATCATATATAACATAAGATGTGATTTACTCTATAAAGTAAGTTAATGATAACATTTTTTGTGATAACAATTTTTTTTAATGAAAAGCAATATCATTAATAGTGGCAAAAATCATCATCTAAACAAATTAGAAATCCCTATAAGGGTGTGTTTACTAGGATCCATCATTCATATAAATTATATATAAAAATTTTAAATTTGGTAGAATTATAAATAAAATTTAATTGTAAAAAATGTAATGTAAGTGAACAATTATTTTAAAAATTCTTTTAATTTGATATAATTTTAAATGAATCAAATAAATTTAATATTAAATATGTAAAAATAAAAAATTAGTGAAGAATTAATATTTTATATGAAATTAAAGAAATTTTGAAAATGAAACTTTATGATTCAAAAAAAAAAAAAAAAATCATTTGTGGTTCTCTTTTACTTCATGACACGGTCCATCGATCTTTTTTCTGCGGCCCAGCTGAAGCATCGGCCGTCCGACTACTGGCTCCGGCCCATCTTCCAAATCAGTCCATATTTGATATATTGACTGCATGCCTTTGGAAGTGCCGCACCGCCCTATAGTCAGACCCCAATGAAGGGATGGGTATGATATTCATCGTCGATGCACGTCACAAGTTTGATCCTCCGTTGCCAACTGGGTACTACGGCAATGCCTTTCCCTTCCAGGTTCTGGTGGCCACTGCCGGAAACCTCGCCAGAAATTTATTGGGGTATGCCTTATGGTAATCAAGGATACGCCTCACTTCACCTTAGTGATGTCCTGCTGTGTCGGATGTGAGACATGCCAGATTCAAAGGTGGATTTTGGGTGAGAAATAAATAGACATTATATAAGTGTCACTGAAATAACTTAAATTTTTAAATTAAATAATTTTTAATATAATATTTATATTTTTTTTTTTTTAAATTACATTGTATTTGAATTAAATTATAAATTTTTACAAATATAATAAATTTATTTTTTATTTATTTTTAAATTATTTTTAAATTTTTTTATATAAATACATATTAATTAATTAGTTAAAATTTCTATACACATATTAATTATTATTTATTGCTCCTAAATTATTTGAATAACAGTTGAAATTTTTCTGTTTTTGGCAGTACATCATATTAATGCAGTTCATCTTTTCTGTGTTTTTGGCAGTAGCCATCGGCGACTTTGACGAGCAAGAATGTGAAAGAATTCTTTTGTTTTTGGCAGTAGCCATCAGCGACTTGACGAGCAAGAATCCTAACAGTTGAAAGACATCTTTTCTGTTTTTGGCAGTAGCCATCAGCGACTTGACGAGCAAAAACTGACCATGCTAACATGTTGTCCTTTAAGAGACATCTTTTGTGGATCAAAATCCTTCGTTGCTTTCCACAAACCAACAAGATGATTTATTAAAAGGTTGAGCTTCCTTGCACACATGGTTTATGTGCTTTTTTTCTCTATAAATCAATAGACACAATGGCTTTTGAACTGGGGAAGTTGTTGAGGTTGCAAAACTGGAGCTCTCTGGCTATTCGGCTAAGTTGCAGCCAAAGCACAGAAGAACTTGAACCAAACCATGGCTTATTGCGTTAGAGTTCACTCATGCAGTACTTGTAGTTAGAAAATAGATTAATGAGATGTGAATACTAAAGATTTACACTAAAAATAATATGATACACAATTATTTTTAGTCTTACATATATGTGAGTTCACCACCTAACATATTTACTTTTACATTGTGACATATCATTTGGTAGCAAAAAAAAGAAATAGTGCAACGTCTAGTATCCCTAATGTTGCTCTAGATAGATTAATGTCTCTGTAAGAAAGCATATTAGAAAGTGGGGAGATTAATTCATGTATCTCTATGAAATCAAACTGGATGGGAACACAATACAATAGTGGTCCGATTGTTGTGGATCACGTTGTGCAGTTATCTAATGGTGTCTCACCTGTATCAATAATGTCTCAAATTCATACATCCATTTAATAAAGCTCTTTTGGCCAGAACAGGGCATGTCGCCCATGTCTTGCAATTTAATTCTGATTGTTTGCACAGGATAGACCTGTTTTATCCACACCTTTATAAAGGAATACGTTAGAGAGTTAAATATATAAAATATAATTTGAATTTCACCCAGATTTATGTCTTTTGAGCAAAATGTTCCTTCTCAAAGTGCAGATCATCAATTGCTAGATCGTTTTTTTTTTTTCTTTTTTTTTTTTTTTTTTTTTTGATTGGTCAGAATCAAATTTTATTAAGAGAAGTAGAGCAAATACAAGAACAAGAAAATGAAAAAGGATACCAAAAGAGGAAATTAAAGTCAGGCCATGAGATAGATTGTCTAGAGATTATTTATTTTGCTAATTCTTTTACAATAAAATCACAGTTCCTACTAAAATGTTGATTATATTTGATTACATTTTATTGATTCAGCAGACGATTGTGGTTCTATTTGTTTGGTTCTAAAAATATCTAAGAAAGGGAATATATTGGGTTTTTAAAGGACAAGTAACTCTAATACATGTAACATAACAAATAAAAATTTGATGTGATATAAAAATTAATTAATACAAATATTATAAATATTAATATTAATTAAAAATATAAAATTAAATCAAATAATTTTAATTTATAAGATTAATAATTAATTTACGTGATAAAAATAATTAAAATTATTTTAGGGTAAAAAGCTTGTTGATTATATGTGGTTGTATAAAAAAATTGAAAGTAAAGAAAGTATAATATAACAATTTATAAAGGTTCATATATTTTATTCTTATGTTTTGTAACAATATTGTATTGAAAATTTTGATTTCATTGTGAAGTTTTCTAATAAAGAGAAAACCAATTACAATAATAATATAATCTTTAATGGTAATAGTACAAAGACTTATAACCTTATAATAAAATATAATCTTTTAAATTCTTAATCTTTAAATTTTATAATTTCAAAATAAACATAACTTTTTTTTTAATTTTACTTATATTAAAAAAAAAAAATTCTCTTGCATAATTTTATAAAATAAATTAATACTAATTTATTAGTACAAGATGTATTGATATTCTTTAACTACAAATGAAATTATATAAATTAAAATAAAACTATTAAAATTTTAAATTAAAGTTTATTTGTTCATTAAAAAAAATAATATGTTATTAAAAATATTTTTACATTAAAAAATCTCTCTCTTAGTTTAGATATCATCAATTATATGTATAAATTAATGAAAATTATTTCTAATTTAAAAAATAATTTATCTACTAAACATATGTTTTTGTATCAAAATAATTTGTCTATTCATGGTTACATTTATAACAATATCAATAAAAATAATCTTGAAAATAATAATCTTAAAGATAATATAAGAAACAAATGAATGTTAAAGTTTCATATATAATTTATTTATAAATTTTATTCAAAATTTTAAATTTTTAAATTAAATAATTTTATAATATAATATTAAAATTTTTAGAATTGAAAGGTTTTTTATTTAAATAACATAATTTTTATATTTAATTATAAATTTATTTAGATAAGATGTGTAAATTTTTTACTTATATTTTTTTGTTCAATAAATTTCAACATGAAAAGACATATTAGAATTTTATATACAATTCATAATGTCACCAACCATTCACAGAAACCAACTAATTACCCTCCCAGACTACTGTTTTTCAGCCCCAACAAATTTGGCCCTTTGGTGCTTATTAAGGTTTTTCCATTCATTATACATTATATGCAATCAAAGCAGATATAGCTAAAATTTAATTTCTTCTGATAATATTTTTGCTTCTAAGGATTGCACATGATCAAACCTTAGGAATCACATATTTTTTTGAGAAGAAAAAAAAAAAGAAACTACAGCAAATCAAGCAATTAATTGATAGTAGGCCGGCAAGATACATCAATAGAAAATATATAAATATTATATACTAATTTTTCATAGTATATCATAAAGTTTGTATTCATAATTTAAATTTAAAATAAGTATAAAATTTTTTTTCTCTTAATGCTGATTAATTTTTATATAAGTTTAGTTTATGGTAAACTTCTTTCATTACGGGTTGTAAGAGTGTGTGTATATATATATATATATCATTATATTTGATTTAAGGTAAAATTTAATGTATAAGAGAAAATTAATAATAATTTTTTATAATAATTTTTTTTATCAAAGATAATATCATTAATAGTAACAAAAATTAACATCTAAACAAATTAGAAATCCTTATTAGGGCATGTTTATACTAAGTTACGATATTTATATAAACTATATATAAAAATTTAAAATTTAAAATAATTATATATATAAAATTTAATATAAATTAAATAATTATTTTAAGAAATTTTTTAATTTGATATGCTTTTAAGTAAGTTAAAAAAATTAAATATTAAATAAAAAATTAGAGAGAAATTGATAATTAAGGTGAAATTAAATAAATTTGAAAAATAAAATTTTATAATTATTTAAAAATATATATTATATTTGATGTACTGTTTTTAATTTTTATTATTTTTGTAATATTTCTTTCTTTTTAAAATAAAAGCTAAAGATGACTGTAACGTTAAGGAGTCTTGTTTAGTGTCCTCTCCATCGCTCAACAAACGCAGAGCAAAAACAACCAATGCCAACGATATATCAGCATTGTAACATTGCCGTTTATATTGTCCTCTGTTGTAATATTGGATATTGAGTGTCGTATTGGTGAGTCATAGCGATACGGAACTTCTATACAGCTTATTCATATTTTGCGGTCTAAATGGTTTCTTGGCCTTATAAATAAAATGATGCCAGCTCGTACCACCGCTAGTGACTTGAAGGCACTGTGAATTTTAAGAAGTCGCTAATAACAAGTAGCGCAATCGTTCCACTTGACGACACCGTCCACCGCGAATGACTTGACAAGCAAAGCAGACCACGCTGACACGTTGTCCTTCATGGAAAACTTTTTGAGGATTAAAAGCTTTCGTTGCTTTCCACCTCCCCTTTTCATTTCTGTCTTCATTGGTTTTTCCCAAGTCTCAGATGTGACAACGAAAGCCCACCGGATATGATATTCTTGTCCTATAACAAAGAAAGTAAATTTTTTAATTTTACTCTTTTAAAAAATAAAAAAAATTTACTCAATATTATGTGTGGGGTTGGTGCAATGGCGAGAGGCGAGACCCCGTGAATAAAGAAGTGGCTGACACTAAGGGCACAATCATTCCACTGGATGACATGGCCCACAAATCGTTTTTCTTCGGCGCATCTGAAGTATCGGCCCTCCGACGACACGCTCCAGCCCTTTCCGCAATTGCTCCACCTTTGATATATGGACTGCATGCCTTTGGAATTGCCGCACCATTGCCATCCAGCCAGACCCCCATGAACAGATGCGTATGATATGCATTATCAATGCACGCAACAGGATTGATCCTCCCATTGCCGACTGGATACTACGGCAATGCTTTTGCCTTCTCTGCTGTGGACCCCGCTGCCGGAAACCTCTCTAGAAATCCATTGGGGTACGCATTGGATTTGATAAAGAAGGCCAAGGCAGACGTGACCAACGAGTACGTGCAATCCGCGGCAGATCTTATGGTCATCAAGGGTAGGCCTCACTTCACGGTGGTGAGGTCCTGCTGGGTGTCGAACCTGAAACATGTCACATTCAAAGGTGTGGATTTCGGGTGGGGTAAGCCTGCCTATAGCGGACTGGCCAAGGGTGGGCTTGGTGCAATCCCTGGGGTGCTAAGCTTTTACGTAGCATACTAGCATCACAAGGAAGAAGATGGGCTTGTGTTGCCAATTTGCTTGCCAGCTGACGCGCTATTTGCTAAGGAGTTGAATAAAATGTTGAAGTAGCAACTTGCTACTGTTGATCAATTTAAGTCCACATTGTTGCGTCAGCCTTGTAAGCAATGATCACAAGACGTAAAATTTCGTGAGAGCGTGTGTTGCTCAAAGAAGAAAAAAAGTGTGTAAGTGAGACACATGTATTTGAAAATCTTTTCGTGTCAATACCTACAATATTTATCAATATTCTATATCAACAGTTGCAATTTTGTTGTTCGCTAAAAGCCTTCCAACTTGTCCTTGGGGTTTGGAAAAGTAAGCCGCCGAGCGTGTTGTCATCCACTCCAACAATTCCCAGATAGAGGTTGAGGAAGAGAAGAAGGTCATGGCTTAGGAAAACAAAGAGATGATAACCGAGTGTAAATGACTAAGACCCAGGAACTTTGGCCATTTGATTTATAACTATTATACAAGTTATTCCCTAATTCAACCCTTTTAAGGAATTAAGCTAATTTAATATTAAAATTAAAAAAAATTTAATGTAATTCAGTTAAAAATAAAATTACGAATTAACTATATATATATATATATAATATATATATCAAATTATATCTTAATTTTTAAATATATAAAAAAATTTTATTTCACAAGCATGTGTTGATACTGTCCGTGATCAAATTTGGGTCTAATCACGTTAGTGGGCCAAGGCAGGCAAGAAAGTCGAATGCAATTTCGCAACTACTACCCTACCAAAATTAAAAAACATGTTTGTTAAGCTTGGCCTCTGGCTATAAATAGACCTCCCAAATAATTTCCATCCCATATTTCATTTTTCTTTTTTCCTCCCCAACCAAACGTTTTTGGTTTCTTTTGTCACCCACAACATTTTGTGCAATGGCACCCTCACCCACTTCCCTAGTGTTCAAGGTAAATAGGCATGAACCAGAACTAACAACCCCGGCCAAGCCCACCCCACATGAATTCAAGGACTTATCGGACATCGACGACCAAGAGGGGCTCCGGTTCCAGCTTCCATTGTTACAATTTTACCGTTGTAACCCTTCCATGCAAGGGAAGGATCCCATTAAGGTCATAAGAGAAGCACTCGCTAAAACACTGGTGTTTTACTATCCATTTGCCGGTAGGCTCAGGGCAGGGCCTAACCGGAAACTTGTGGTGGAGTGTACCGGTGAAGGTATCATATTCATCGAGGCGGACGCCAATTTTACCTTGGAGCAGTTTGGTGTTGCCCCTCAGCCTCCATACCCTTGCTTGGAGGACCTCCTTTTTGATGTGCCTGGCTCTAGTGGAATACTAAACAGCCCTCTGTTGCTTATTCAGGTCGTTCCATTCATTATATGATACATGCGCACCCAAACCTCTGTAGCTTAAGCTTCAATTGCTTGTGATCATAATTTCTCTTAAAAGGACATCAAGCAAGCAATTAATTTGTAGTACACCAACAGGATGCATCAACAGTATGAGTAATTCTTTTTAGTACATCTTTAAACTTTTATTTACAATTTAAACTTAAAATATGTTTTAAAATAATTTTATTTTTATATTAATTAATTTTTTATAACAATTTAATTAATTCATAATAAATCTCTTTTTTTATCCGTATATTTTATAAATATATATAAATCATTATATCTAATATAAAATCAGATTTTATCATAAAAATTAAGTGAATAATAGTATTTTTATTTGATAATATTTTAAATATTTTATTTTTAACTAATTTTCTCTCTCAATTTTTTATTTTTTAAATTAATGATAAAAAAATAACAAGAAAAAAAATATAAAAAAAGAGATCACAAGATAAATTATGAAAAAATAATAAAAAAAAAAGATATTTGTAATTACTTGTTATAGTTTTTATTTTATCACCACATCTTATATTACCTTGTACTAATATGTTATTTCGAAAGTTGCACTGGAGATCGAGAACAAAGCTTGGTTCATATATGAGTAGAGGACTAGAAGTACTAAAAATCTACAATAGCGCTACAGATGGCGTTACCTGGCCTTTGGTCTAGCACCATATAATTCTTCTGGGAGTTTCAAATTTCATGGGCCACTTGCAGCTCATACCGTAGTGTCAATTGCTTGTAGGTACTCTGGTAAATGCTTCGTGCTCTATAAAAAATTGTGGTCGCCCGGGTCGCAGATCCCGCGAGATATGGATACCATTTCCCAGTGCAAAACAACATAACATCATTTACAACTAAATAAAAAAAAAAAAAATCTTTCAAGTAATCATTTTTTTAAATAAAAAAATTACATAAGATATATAGTAATCATTATATTAATATTTATATTTTATTTAATTATTTTTTATAAAAAAAACCACTATACAAATATTTTTGAGTTTACTTAAATTTTTTCATATTTAACTTTGAAATTTGATGTAGGTGACCCGTCTCAAGTGTGGGGGTTTCATCTTCGCACTTCGTATGAACCACACCATAAGTGACGGTCCAGGGCTATTACAATTCATGTCTGCCGTTGGTGAAATGGCGAGGGGCGAGCCCGCACCTTCGATCACACCCGTGTGGGAAAGGCACCTGCTCAATGCCCGACAACCACCGCGAGTGACGTGCACGCACCGTGAATATGAAGAAGTGGCTGATACTAAGGGCACAATCATTCCACTCGATGACATGGCCCATAAATCGTTTTTCTTCGGTCCAACTGAATTATCAGCCCTCCGACGACACGCTCCGTCACATCTCCGCAATTGCACCACCTCTGAAATATTGACTGCATGCCTTTGGAAGTGCCGCACCATTGCCATCCAGCCAGACCCCAATGAAGAGATGCGTTTAATGCTCATTGTCAATGCACGCAAGAGGTTAGATCCTCTGTTGCCGACTGGATACTATGGCAACGCCTTTGCCATGCCGGCTGCGGTGGCCTCTGCCGGAAACCTCTCTAGAAACCCAATGGGGTATGCATTGGAATTGATAAGAAAGGCCAAGGCAGAGGTGACCAAGGAGTATCTGCAATCCGTGGCAGACCTTTTGGTCATCAAGGGTAGGCCTCACTTCACGGTTGTGAGGTCCTACTGGGTGTCGGACCTGAAACATGCCGGATTCAAAGATGTGGATTTCGGGTGGGGTAAGTCTGCCTATAGCGGACCTGCCAAGGCTGGGTTTGGTGCAATCCCCGGTGTGCTAAGCTTTTACGTAGCATACAAGAATCACAAGGGAGAAGACGGAATTTTGTTGCCAATTTGCTTGCCAGCTGACGCCATGGAGCGATTTGGTAAGGAGTTGAATAAAATATTGAAGGAGCAACCGGCTACTGTTGATCAATCTAAGTCCACATTATTGCGTCAGCCTTCTAAGCTATGATCACAATTGAATGTAAAATTTGGTATTATGTGAAAAGAGTGTGTGTTGCTCAAATAAAATATATTAAAAAAATGAAAGAAAAAGAAAAGAAAAAAAGAGAGTGTGAGAGAGAGATATGTATTTAAGATCTTTTGGTGTTAGCATGTTCAATATTTCTCAGTATCCTATACCAATAATAAGAAGTCTTAATATAAAAGTCTGTAATTTTTATTTAATTTTGTTGTTCGCTCTAAAAGCCGCCCACTTGTGATTGTGGTTGCAGGGCGAAAGTCACCAACCAAGTTGGGCATACTCCAACAACAATTGCCAGATAGGTTGAGGAAAAGATAAAAGCCATGGCTTAGGAAGACAGAGAGATGATAACCGAGTGCAAATGACTAAAACTTAGGACTTTTAAGGAATTAAGATAATTCAATACTGAAATGTGAAGGTAATATATATATTAGTGTGATTAGGTTGAAAAAGAAAAAATTATTAGCTTAAAGGTATGAATTAATTAAATATATCCCTTTTTGTGGAGTAGGAGAGAGTAATTTATCAAATTATATCTCATTTCTTGACATCTAAAAAGTTTTTATTTTTCAACCAAGCTGACTACCGTAACATGTGTTTCATGAGACTTTCTACATGACTTGATCTGCTTAATTTTGGGTGTAATTGTTAACTCGGAGCCACAAACCGAAGCTTTTGCAGTATCCCAAGTCAAGTCAATTATCAAGATAAATTAGTGGGCCAAGGCAAACAAGAACGACGCAACTATTACACTACCAAAAAGTACGAGTTTGTTTGTCTTGGCCTCTGACTTTAAATAGACCACCGACGTCACGTATAAACCAATTAATTTCTGTTCCATTCTTCATTATTCTTCCGCATCAAACGCTTTTGGTTTCTTTTGCCACTTACAACATTTTGTGCTATGGCACCACCACTCACAAGAGTTCAAGGCCCCGTCGGATATGAATGACAATGAGGGGCGGCTCTAGTTCTAGAATCCGGTGATACATTTTATCGTCTTGAGCCTTCTATGCAAAGCAAGGATCCCGCTAAGGTCATAAGAGAAGCATTTGCTAAAACACAAGTGTTCTGCTATCCATTTGCCGGTAGTTCGGGGAAAGACCCAACCGGAAACTTGTGGTGAAGTGCACTGACGAGGGTATCATGCTCATCAAGGCGGAGGATGATGTTACATTGGAGCAGTTTGGTATTGGGCTTCAGCCTCCATTACCTTGCCTGGAGGGCCCCTATGTTTTGGGCTTTGTGGGGTCCTAAACTGCCCTTTTATGCTTATTCAGGTTATTCCATTTATTATACATTCTATGCAATCAAAGCATATATAGCTAAAAATTTAATTTCTTCTGATAATAGTTTTGCTTCTAAGGACTGCATATGATCAAACCTTAGGATTCACATATTTTTTGGAGGGAAAAAAAAAAAAAACTCCGGCAAATCAAGCAATTAATTGATACTACACCAACATGACGCATAAATGAAAAATATATGAATATTATTTAATAATTTTTGTTAGTACACATGAACTTCATGTTCATAGTTTGAATTTGAAATAAGCATGAAAATTTTTCCTCTTATGTTGATTAATTTTTATACAAGCTTAGTTTATAGTGGATTTCTTTCATCACGGGCGGGCTTTGTAAGTTTATATGAATCATCATATTTGATATAAAATAAAATTCGTGACATAAAGTAAATTAATGGTAACTTTTTTGTGATGTCATATATTTTGAATGAAATGCAATGTCATTAATAGGGGCAAAAACCAACGTTTAAACAAATTAGAAATACTTGTTTATACTAGGGTACATTATTTATATAAATTACATAAAAGTATAAAATTCTAAACAATTATACTTAAAATATAATGTTTGAAACTTTAATATAAATTAAATAATAATTTTTAAAAAAATTGTAAATTTGACATACTTTTAAGTGAATTAAACAAATTCAATATTAAATATAAAAAAATAAAAAATTAGAGAGAAATTAATAAATAAGGTAAATCAAATAAATTTAGAAAATAAAATTTTATAATTATTCAAAAAATATATAATATTTATAATTTTTTATTTCAAAATAACATTAAATGTGTTGTATTTATTCTCTATTATTTTTATAATATTTCTTTCTTTTTCTAATGAAAGCTAAAGACCACTATAACGTTAAGAAGTCTTGTTTAGCGTCCTTTCCATCGCTCAACAAACGCAGAGCAAAAACAACCAATGCGAATGATATGTAAGCATTGGAACATGTTGATTGTCCTCTGTTGTACTGTTGGATATTGAGTGTTGTATCGGTGGGTAATAGCGATCTGGAATTTCTATACAGCTTATTCATATACTGATTTGTTGTCTAAATGATTTCTTGGCCTTATAAATAAAATGATGCCAGCTTATTGTGCTTTTTTCTCTGTAAATCAATAGACAATTATACTAAATTCATACGAGCTTATCGTCATGGAAAATTTGACTTTTTCACCGTATATAATATTCTTATTCTATAATAAATAAAGAAATTTTTTTAATCTTTCCCATTTAAAAAATGATTAAACTCATTTATTCTCCCATGCCACATGTGTGGACAGAGCTGTTTTCTGTTCAACGGAAAACAAATCAAAAGTGAGACAAGGATTAATATACACAAGGTACCAAGACCAAAAGTATTGGTCAAGTGAAATTCACATCATGTACCTACTTATTTCAAAATTTTATTTTAAAATTAAAATTTTTAATGATCAGCGTTAAATTTTCTTATCTATTATACACTTGAATAAATTTTCTTTGTCATTCCTGGGTCATGACCGTGGTGCCCCTTCCTATTCTCCTAATTTTTCTTTAAATCCTTCTCTCTCTCTTTTGTTTCTTCATTTTTCACTTGGTTTTCTTTTTGGTGTTGATTTTACACTTCACCCAACTTCTTGTTGCCATCAATTTTTGGTCAAAGTATGCCTAAAGTCTTGTGAAAGTGACAGTCTCTGTTTCCCGTGGACAAATCCAAACATTGAACTGGCGCCTGCTTATGTAATGGTAAATAATTAAGCCATTATTTTGATTGGCTACAACCACCAAACATAAGAATCGCCGTAGCTCGGTGGTATTTGTTTGGCAGGAGTGCGGTGGAATTAAGATGTGAATGAATTACTCTACATGTGAACTTTTAGAAACGATGATTAACATATACGGATTTTTTTAATTATTAAACGATAATTAAAAATTTTATAAATATAATAAACTTATCTTTTATTCATGTTTTTAATTTTTACATAAATATATTAAAATTTTATATATTTTTTATTTTTACACTTTACTAAAATAGTTAAAATTTTTGGTACCCATATTAATGCTATCTCCGTCATGGCTCCTGCGGGAAGCGCCTCTCCTTTTTCGTTTCGTCTTTTTTTGTTTTTAGCAGTATCCGCAACTTGACAAGCAAGACCACGCAAACATGTTGTTGTCCTTCATGGACATCATCTGTGGATGAAAATCCTTCGCTGCTTTCCACCTCTCCTTTCTTTTTTGTTTTTTTTAAAGTAAGTCCCCATGTGACAGAGAAGCCTACCAACCGACCTGATGATTTATTTAAAGGTTGAGCTTCCTTGCACACAAGGTTCACGTGCCTTTTTCTCTATAACTCAATAGACAATTATATTAAATTCATACGAGCTTATGGTCATGGAAACCTTGACTTTTCCACCGTATATAATATTCTTATCCTATAATAAATAAAGAATTTTTTTTTAATTTTCCTCATTTAAAAATAATTAAATTTATTTAATATTATATATATAAATAAAATTTTTAAATAATAATTAATTAAACTAAAAAATTGTTATAAAAATAATAATTTTATTATATTTATAAAATATATAAATAAATATAATAAATAATATAAAAAAATAAAATAAAATAAAATATTATCTTTTTCATTTTAATGCCTAGTGCTTCACTTCCTTTTTTTTTTTTTCAACTACGAGACTTCTATTTTTATTTTAAATTGATATAATATTTAATGAATATTATAATTATAAGTATTTACTAAATTTTATTTTTTATAAAATTTTAATATTATATAATTTAATTTATAATTCAAATTTAAATATTTCAAATCAATTTTAAACAAAATCTTAATTTTAATAACCTTAGTCTAGTACTCGGTTTTTTAATTAAGGAGAGAAAATAATAAGAAAAATAATAGATAAGAAAAATAAATCACCAAATTATAAAAAAATAATAAGACATATGCTTCATGCTCTATAAAAAAATTGTGGTGGCCTGTGTCGCAGGCTCCACGAGATGAGGATTCCATTTCCCAGGGCAAAACAACAAATCATTTACATGTGAAAAAATAAAAGTAAAAATCTTTCAGATGTTTATTATTTTATATTTTTAAATAAAAAATTTACATAACTTATATATTAATTATTATATTTATAAATTAATATTTATAGTTTATTTAATTATTTTTAATAAAATATTTATTGTATAATTATTTTTGTATTAAATTATTTTTTTTACGTTTAATTTTAATTTAATTTTAATAAATTTAATTTTTTTATTACATTTTATTTAAATTTTTAATATTTAAGATTATATATTAATTAATAAATTTAAATTCAAAATAATATTAAAAAATTATATTAAAACACCACCGGATTACTATTTTATATCATCATTCAAATGGTCACTCAATTTTCACATTCCTTGTGTTGCCAATTTGCTTGCCAGCTGACGCGCTATTTGCTAAGGAGTTGAATAAAATGTTGAAGGAGCAACCTGCTACTACTGTTGATCGATTTAAGTCCACATTATTGCGTCAGCCTTGTAAGCTATGATCACAATTGGACGTAAAATTTCGTGAAAAGAGAGCGTGTGTTGCTCAAAGAAGAAAAAAAGTGTTTAAGTGAGACACATGTATTTGAAAATCTTTTCGTGTCAATACCTACAATATTTATCAATATTCTATATCAACAGCAAAATGTTGCAATTTTGTTGTTCGCTAAAAGCCTTTCAACTTGTCCTTGGGGTTTGGAAAAGTAAGCCGCCGAGCATGTTGTCATCCACTCCAACAATTCCCAGATAGAGGTTGAGGAAGAGAAGAAGGTCATGGCTTAGGAAAACAGAGAGATGATAACCGAGCGTAAATGACTAAGACTTAGGGATTATGGCAATTTGATTTAAATCTGTTATACAAGTTATTTTCTAATTCAACCTTTTTAAGGAATCAAGCTAATTCAATACTAAAAATAAAAAAAAATATATATGTGTAAAATTATGAATTATTTATATATACTTATATATATTAAATTATATTTTAATTTTAAAAAATATAAAAAATTTTTATTGCACAACCAATGTGTTTCATGATATTCATGATAGTTTCCATATGACTTGATGTGCTCAAATTTGGGTCCAATCACGGTCAATTAGTGGGCCAAGACAGGCAAGAAAGTCGAATGCAATTTCGCCTAATAATTACATATCCGACCTATGGACGAATATGCAACATACATTTCATGCTTGTTTGAATAATAGCAATGAGATTTCCTACTATCATGCTCATGCTCAGAATAACTAAAATTTAAAAAAAAAAAAATTGTCATTCTAAGAAATAAAAAAAAAAATCAAAAATTCGAGTGATTGTAGTTCAAGCAGCTACTTTCTAAGTAATAAAAAGAAAAGTAACAATTGAAATGGGAGAGTAAGAGTCAAAAAGAGAATTTCTGACGTCTTTTTCTCGTTGAAAACCTACTGCACTTTGTTTAAGCTTGGCCTGTGGCTATAAATAGACCACCTGTGTCACAAGTCAAGCAAAGACACCAAAATTCTACAACAGGCGTAGCAAAGTCCACATTATTGCCTCGGCCTTGTAGGCTATAATCAACCTCCAACAACATTTGCTAGATGAATGGAGAGGAAGAGATGAAAGCCATGGCTTAGGAAGACAGAGATGACAAGCGAGTGCAAATGACTATGACTTAGAGATTTTGGCGATTGATTTATGAATGCTACACAAGTTATTTCCTAATTGAACTCTTTTAACCGAATTAAGATAATTTAACACTACGTGTGAAAGAAAAACTTATATATTAGTAAAATTAAGTCAAAAAAAATAATCACAAAAATATAAATTAATTATATGTATATTATAAATTAGAAGAAGATAATATATCAAATTATATTTCAAGTTTTAACATTTAAAAATTTTTTATTTCTTTACTAAGAATAGTAACATGTGTTTTACGAGACTTTCCATTTGTCTTGATCCGTAGGCAAGAAAGTCGAATGCAATTTTGCAACCATTACACGAAATAAAAAAGCAGGTCTTTTCTCCTCTGGCTATAAATAGACCACCCATGTCACAACACCAATTAATTTCTATCCCATACTTCATTATTTTTCTCCAACAAACGTTTTTGGTTTCTTTTGCCACCTACAACATTTCGTGCAATGGCACCACCACCCACTTCCCCAGTGTTCAAGGTGAATAGGCGAGAACCAGAACTAATAACCCCGGCCAAGCCCACCCCACACGAGTTCAAGGGCTTATCGGACATCGACGACCAAGAAGGGCTCAGGTTCCAGATTGCGGTGATACAATTTTACCGTTTTGACCCTTCCATGCAAGGGAAGGATCCCATTAGGGTCATAAGAGAAGCACTTGCTAAAACACTCGTATTCTACTATCCATTTGCCGGTCGGCTCAGGGAAGGACCTAACCGGAAACTTGTGGTGGAGTGTACCGGTGAAGGTATCATATTCATCGAGGCGGACGCCGATGTTACCTTGGAGCAGTTTGGTGTTGCGCCTCAGCCTCCATTTCCTTGCCTGGAGGACCTCCTTTTTGATGTGCCTGGCTCAAGTGGAATACTCAACTGCCCTCTGTTGCTAATTCAGGTAGCTCCATTCATTACATAATATATGCACTTGGTCATAATTTCATTTAAAAGGACATCAAGTAATTAATTTGTAGTACACCTACACGAGGAAGTCTGAGTAATTTTTCTGAATTCATCATCAAACTTCTCTTCATAATTTAAAGTTAAAATATGTTTAAAAATTATTTTATCTTGGTATTGATTAAATTTTTATACAAGATTAAATAATTTATAATGGATTTCCTCTATTATGTGCGAGTCTTATTAGTATATATAAATCATGATATCTAATATAAGATCAAATTTTACCATAAAAAATAAGTTAATAGTATTACTTTTATTTAATTATATTTTAAACATTTTATTTTCATAATGATTTAATAAATTCGATCAATTTTTTCTCTTACTTTTTTTTAAATTAAGGAAAAAAAATATTAAGAAAAAAAAAATAAAAAAGAGATAAAAAAATTATAAGATAAATTATAAAAAAATAATTATAATTATTTAATAAGATAAATTATTTGTTATGATTTTTATTTTATCACTACATGTTATGTTACTTTGTACTAAAATGTTAGATATGTCGAAAGATGCACTTGTGAACGAGAACATAGCGTGGTCCATACGTTAGTATAGAAGGAGAAGTATTACAAATCTGCAACAGCGCTAGAGATGGCAGTACCGGGCCCTTGGGTCTAGTACCATTCCGGAAGCGTCAAATCTGTTGGGCAGCATGCACCCGTATTTCCACAGTCTCAATTGCTTTTCGGTCATCTGGCTAATGCTTTATGCTCCATAAAAAAATTGTGGTGGCATCGGTCGCAGGCCTCACGAAATATATAGATACCATTTCCCGTGGAAAACAGCATAACACTAAATCAAGTGAACACTTTTTTATTTTTTTAAATAAAAAAATTATATTAAAATTAGATATTAATCAATAAATTCAAACTCAAATCAATATAAAAAATTATAATAATACACCAACAGGCTACTACCTTATATTTTGATTGAAATGATCACTAAATTTTCACGTTCCTAAAAACAACATTAAGATTAAATTTTGAAATTTGATGCAGGTGACCCGTCTCAAGTGTGGGGGTTCATCTTCGCACTTCGTATGAACCACACCATGAGTGACGGTCCAGGGCTATTACAATTCATGTCTGCCGTTGGTGAAATGGCGAGGGGCGAGCCCGCACTTTCGATCCCACCCGTGTGGGAAAGGCACGTGCTCAATGCGCGACAACCACCGCGAGTGACGTGCACGCACCGTGAATATGAAGAAGTGGCTGATACCAAGGGCACAATCATTCCACTCGATGACATGGCCCATAAATCGTTTTTCTTCGGCCAAACTGAATTATCGGTCCTCCGACGACACGCTCCGGCCCATCTCCGCAATTGCACCACCCTTGAAATATTGACTGCATGCCTTTGGAAGTGCCGCACCGTTGCCATCCAGCCAGACCCCAATGAAGAGATGCGTGTGATACTTATTGTCAATGCACGCAAGAGGTTCGATCCTCTATTGCCGACTGGATACTATGGCAACGCCTTTGCCATGCCGGCTGCGGTGGCCTCTGCCGGAAACCTCTCTAGAAACCCAATGGGGTATGCATTGGAATTGATAAGAAAGGCCAAGGCAGAGGTGACCAAGGAGTATCTGCAATCCGTGGCAGACCTTATGGTCACCAAGGGTAGGCCTCACTTCACGGTGGTGAGGTCCTACTGGGTGTCGGACCTGAAACATACCGGATTCAAAGATGTGGATTTCGGGTGGGGTAAGCCTGTCTACGGCGGACCTGCCAAGTGTGGGGTTGGTGCAATCCCTGGGTTGCTAAGTTTTTTCGTAGTATGCAAGAATCACAAGGGAGAAGATGGGATTGTGTTGCCAATTTGCTTGCCAGCTGACGCCATGGAGCGATTTGCTAATGAGTTGAATAAAATGTTGAAGGAGCAACCGGCTACAATTGATCAATCTAGTCCACATTTATTGCGTCAGCCTTGTAAGCTATGATCACGATTGGATGCAAAATTTGGTATTATGTGAAAAAGGGAGTGTGTGTTGCCCAAATAAAATTAAAAAAAAGAAAAAAAAAGGAAAGAGAGTGTGTGAGAGAGATATGTATTTCAAATCCGTTTCGTGTTGGCATGTGCAATATTTATCAATATCATATGACAAAAATAAAATTTAATATAAAAACTTGTAATTTTTATTTAATTTTATTGTTCGCTCTAAAAGCCGCCCAATTGTCCTTGAGGATGGGAAGAAAGTCACCAACCATGTTGTGGCGTACTCCAACAACAATTTCCGGATAATAGTTAAGGAAGAGATGAAAGTCATGGCTCAGGAAGATGATAATTGAGTGCAAATGACTAAGACTTAGGGACTTTGGCGATTGATTTATGACCACACAAACAATTCTCCAATTCAAATCTTCTATATAATCAAGTTAATTTAATATTAAATAAAAAAATAAGTGTAATTGAGTTAAAAAATAAATTAAAAAAATCTAATTTAATAAGATATAAAACTAACTTATATTACAAACTGAAAACTAACAAAATAAAAAATAAAAAATAAAAGACAAACCTAGTGTACAGTTGTAAGAAGGTTTTTGCAATTTTTCCGTTTTTTCACGGTCATCTGCCATTCGGGAAACAAACACTCAATTATTTCTCCAGGAAAACGCACGGGCACAGCTTTTGCTAAGAGGCTACAAATGATGACGGCCCCCATGTGGCGTTCCAGCTGCATCCTCTCTTCCGCACGCAGTACCCACCCTAGCCTCCTTCTCAGCTAGCCTCTTCCGCCGCCACCCTTTTCCAACACCCAAAGCGGCACTTCGTTTCATCCTTTTGGATCTCCTTCCCAGTCCTAAAAGCCACAACAACAAACGCCTCCTTTTAGTGGTCAAGTGGCAATGGTAGCACAACGATATCTCAATTACCGGGCAACTATGTTTGCAGGAAAGTGCCCAAAATTGGGATTGGCCAAATGGGTAGCCGCAGATTTACCATTGGAGCCACCCACGTTAACGATCCTGGCTCCATTGACTCGCCCTCGTTCAGTCCATGGAGAAGAAGGTAATTGAAATATATTGCTTTTTTAGTTCTACTGTTTACTTTGTCGATATATCATACTCATTGTAAGTAAAGGAGGAGGAAATATACAATTTGGACATTGATAGAACGGCTTCAAATGGGTTTTTCATTTTTTTCCTTTCTTTGGTTTTATATTCATTGAAATGGATGCACTGTGTAGAAAATTTGATTCTTTGTGGGAGGTGGGAAGTGGGGACACGTAGTTTGAGCTTGCTACTGCTTTATTACTTCTGTTGTTTACGTTTTCAATTTATCATCTTGATTGAAAGCAGCTGGCTTGCAATTTAAGCTTCTGTTGTGGGAGGTGGGAAGTGGGGACTTGCAATTTAAGCTTGCAGCTGGCTGCTTACCCTTTAGACAAAGGATGGCTAGCTAAAAGACTTTGTGGTAATAAAGTGGTTTTCTAGGCGACCTCTTGTATTCTACTCTCTAATAGCGAAGTGAGTTGGAAACTTTGAAGGCAAGTTGAATACTTGCGTTGTGTGTTGCCAAGTTCACAGTTTGAACACATTGTGCAGGCAAGTCAGGCTTTACTCATTGATGGCTATCGGAGAAAAAAACGTGTAAGTAGTTTCAAATTTTTGAGAATGATAAGGCAGCTATATGTCTGCATCACTTGACTCCAGGACCACTAGAAGCTGAGGCTGCACATAGACGGTCTGAATTTGATGATGTGGAACTGCCAGGTCCACCACAAGAGTTTGATTGTGTTCCTCTGAGCCTTTTGACAGGTACTGTACCCTCTGCAGGTTCACTAGCCAAACTTGTCTTCTCATGACTTTGTGAAGAAACATGGGATGGAGCAGCAGTGGCAGTAACTTTGGACAATAAACTTCCTTTTTCAGAGGCATCCTTCTTGCTATTTATTGATGACTGCGAATCTACAGTCAACAAACACGCATGCCTCAGAATGATATGGGTGATATTGAAAAGTAATCATGACTTATGTGAGGCATCAATGCAGACATCCCACTGTTTCCCGTAAATCTATGGCACGGTGGAATTAGGTACATGAGTAAACAATCAAGTTCGTCAGATGCAATGTACCCGTAACCATACATAACGCAAAAGACCTCGTGTTCTAGCTCTACTCAACAGGTATACAAAAAGTAACTCAAAACAATCCCTGACCCGCATATTCTGGCGATGGAGAATCTACAATCAGTTGCTTCTGATAAGACAAAAGGTAAAGAAGAAAAGGGAAAAAATGTTAGAAACAACATAAACAAGATCAATGATGAAGCACCTTCTGGTGTCCCTGGAAAATTTGCAGAAGTTACCGAAGTTTAGCTTACCATCAGCTCCTCTGGTCTCTCTGGAATGCTATCTTCTCTGTTTTCATCGTGCAAACTTTCTTGTATCGTGTAATTTCCATATTTCGAATTTAGATACTTCTTGGCAATTTAGACCAAAAAAAAAAAGAAAAACTTCTTTTAAAGCTTTTTCTGTTGAAACATTAAAAATAATTCTCAAATTAATAATAACCTGCTTTCACCATCTGTATGATCATAAGAACCCGAAGGACATAAAGCACCACCTGTAGTTGAATGCGAGCACTGTGCCTCATCCCGAATATCAAAAGACACAAAAATAGCAGGCAGGTATGTCATTTTTGTAAAATTTTAATGGTGCCTAGAATCACCTTCTGGCATTTTCTTCAAGCAGATACACCCATACAAATGATAAAAACACCAAATAGCCATTATAACAACACAAAGTGGCATGCACAAGTGTGCCTGTGTTTGCTTTGCTTCATTCATGTAATTCCTTGAGCACTATTCAGCCTTCTATTACTCCAAAATTTCATGGCCATACAAATAGAATGAGGACAGGCATTAATCTGCTCTTAGACCATTCTGCATTAGTTCCATCAACCTTGATTTTTGTTCAGTGTTCCTGCCTGATTTCCTTCATTACTAATGAAACCAGTGACAGATTAGTCAGATCCAAATACAGTAGACATTTAAGTAACAGTTTTTCAAAACACTATACTTGGTATTTAATTACCAAAACATACTTAACCTGCTCCTCTCAATTCGTTCTAAAATATTTCCTGACTTGAACTGAAATCCAGACTTGGAACTTAACAAACATGTTCAACAAGCATATCATTTGATAACTCCGACATCATGCTTCAACAAAATATGTGAACCTAAAAAAAAAATTGTCATAATAGCATGTTAACAATGAATCTACGAGGATGCACACACTATTGTTAAAATCATAAAACATTGAGAAAAATTCCTTACAACATTATGATTTGACCGTTCTCAGACATCACAATTATAAATTTCCAAGCGAAGTGAAAGAAACTCACACTTGAGAGGTATTGTAGGACAAGTTGGATATCAATTGATCAGTTGAAAATAATAATAATAAACAAAAAAAAGAAACTCCACGTTGAAAAGAAAAGGAAAACGTAGGCACCATATTGGAGGCAGAGACCCACAACCCAATTCCCTGGAGTTTAGGCTAAAGATATGGTGTCCAAAAACCGATAAAATGTTTCTTGCTCCTACCCTCTAAAGATTGCTCCCCCGCATTGGGCCCAAGCCCAAACATTACTTCCATGGGGACTCCCCGTGAGGAAACGAAGAAGCAACATTCTCAACAGAAGGCCTATGTGGAGAAAGCTTTGACACTATATCAACAAATCATTCCACCCCAAAGCTTACTCTATTGGTCGAGGCCTGAATATGGATCATTTATTAAAACACAAACATTCATTCCAATAATATGACATTTCTTACGTACTCATCATAACTCTCTGACTTCTAGTTCCAAAGACAGACACCAATTTCTAGATAACATTAGCAGTCCCAATTTATAATCTGGTAAAGAGTACTATGGCCTAAATTGGTGCTCAAAGAAAGGTCATAAAGCTTATAAACAGAACCTCGTCAATAGAAAAGTATGCGAACATTCAAATCAGTAGATGTCCAATGATAGGTCGTAAGTTCATAAAGAGAATCTCATCATAGAATAGCATGGGAACATTCAAGTCCATTGTCAAATGCAGCTACTTCAATTTTATAGAAAACATTCAAAAGTGTATATGCAACGGAAGAGCTTGATAGCATTCAAGCTTCATCATTGCTTTTCTCATGGGACAAATCAACAGACTTTGTCCTGGAAGAAGCATTTGCATCTCCAAAAGTTTCAGTGTTGCATGAGTCCAACAATATATCCTCCACCTTATCATATCCACTGTCATCAGCTCTTCCAACTCGATAAACTGAAGGGAATCTAGTCTCCTCGTCAATATCGTAATCTTCGTGAAGCCGCATGCCTCTTTCCTGTTGAACAAATTGGCATTGAAAACATAAAATTTACTAGAGACAGATAGATCAAGGAAGAGGCAGATAATAACAGGACAACTTCACCTCCGCTAAATGAAGGTCTTCCTTTTCTTCACCCTCAATTTCCCTCGCTATTATCATTGCCTCCCTCTCCAACTCTCTTGTCCGAGGACCCTTTTCCAACTTTGTGGTGTAAAGTTCCTCATCAAATGTACTTTTTACACCAAACAACGCTTCATTGGCTTCAAACTGATTCCAGCCCATGAGACAAAATAAAGCAATAGTTGTATCGCATCGTTGGAAAATAACTATCAATTCTGGACTAGTACACAGCATAAGTATGTTGAAGAAGGTCGGTTATACATTCTTCTATCTATTCCTTTATTTTAGGGAGGGTGAGGGAAGGAGAGAATAGAACTCTATTTCTTCTGATTGTCAATGCATACAAAAGTACCTTCTTTCCCCATACCCCAGTAGAGAATTCCCATTTACCAGCTTCAACTCAAAGTATACACGGTAGGGGTAAGCAATTAGACACCTTTTCCCACATGCCAGTACTCAAATACCAATGTGACATTGGGTTTCATCGTGTAGAGTGAAAATCAACTGGAACAACTTCTAGTTGTGTCTTTCACTGGATACAATTTATAAGCGTTCCTATGTTTGTCGGCCAAAAGCCAGCCAACTAATAAAAATTTAAACAGATAAAAGCAAGCAGACTATGGCACTCATAAAAAAATTCTTTTAAGGGATGGTTTAGCAAAAAGCAATCTTGCGAGAACATCATTTCATAAAACATCTGAACAACAATCCAAATATATAATATATTTATAAACAAGGAAACAAATTTTTGAGTCTATTGTTGACAACTCAACATCCTAAAATCATATTTAACACTGGATTCTAAAGACACAAAAAGCATGAAAACCTTTGCTATAAGAGAAGAAGTATTTTTGAGTTCAACAGAATTTTTTTCAGTCAATTTTGATTTTAATAAATTTGAAATTTTTATTATATTATTTACATAAATTTTCAATATTTAGAGATAAAGATCAATAAATAAATTCAAACTCAAAACAAAATAAGAAAAATCATACTAAAATGTCATCAGACTACTCCCTTATACCGTCATTGAAATCATCACTCAATCTTCACATTCCTCAAAACAGCACTATATTAAACTTTGAAATTTAACTTAGGTGACCCATCTAAGTGTAGGGTTTTCATCTTTGCACTTCGTCTGAACCACACCATGAGTGACGCTCCAGGACTATTACAATTCATGTCTGGCGTTGGTGAAATGGCGAGGGGCGAACCCGCACCTTCGATCCCACCATGGCTGATACCATGGGCACAATCATTCCTGGCCCATAAATAATATTTCCTCGGCCCAACTGAAGTATCGACCCTCCGACGACACGCTCTGCCCCATCTCTGACATTGCACCACCTTTGATATATTGACTGCATGCCTTTAAGTGCCGCACCACTGGCATCCAGCCAGACTATTTGCAGTATCCCCAAGTCCAGTCAATTATCACCATGAATTAGTGTGCCAAGGCAAGCAAGAAAGATGCAACAATTACACTACCAAAAAACATGTGTATGTCAGTCTTGGCCTCTGACTATAAATGGACCACCTATGTCACACAGACACCAATTAATGTCTATCCCATACTTCATTATTCTTCCCTAACAAACGTTTTTGGTTTCTTTTGCCACCTACAACATTTTTTGCAATGGCACCGACACCCACTTCCCTAGTGTTCAAGGTGAATAGGCGAGAACCCGAACTAATAACCCCGGCCAAGCCCACCCCACATGAGTTCAGAGGCTTATCGGACATCGACGACCAAGAGGGGCTCCGGTTCCAGATTCCGGTGATACAATTTTACCGTTTTGACCCTTCCATGCAAGGGAAGGATCCCATTAAGGTCCTAAGAGAAGCACTTGCGAAAACACTAGTGTTTTACTATCCATTTGCCGGTAGACTCAGGGAAGGGCCTAACCGGAAACTTGTGGTGGAGTGTACCGGTGAAGGCATCATATTCATCAAGGCGGAGGCCGATGTTACCTTGGAGCAGTTTGGTATTGCGCTTCAGCCTCCATTCCCTTGCCTGGAGGATCTCCTTTTTGATGTGCCTGGCTCCGGTGGAATACTAAACTGCCCTCTGTTGCTTGTTCAGGTAGAGTTCCATTCATTATATAATATATGCACCCAAGCCTCTAAAGCTTAAGCTTCAATTTCTGGTGCCCATAATTTCGCTTAAAAGGACATCAAGCAATTAATTTGTAGTACACCGACAGAATGCATCAATGGCAAGAATGAGTAATTTTTCATTATAAACAGCTAAATTTTTGTTCATAGTTTAATTTTAAAATATGATTAAAAATAATTTTATCGTCTCGTTAATTAAATTTTTATATAAATTTAATTAATTTATTATAAATTATTTTTATTATCATTAAATCTTGTAAGTATATATAAATTTTTAAATTTAACATATAATCAAATTTCATCACAAAAAGTAAACTAATGATAATACTTTTATATAATCATATTTTAAACATTTTATTTACATAATAACTTACTAAATTTGACCCATTTTTCTTCACTTATCTTATTTTTTGTTGAATTAAGGAGAGAAAATAATAAAAAATAACAGACAAAAAAAAAAAAAAAAAGATCATCCAATTATTAAAAATAAAAAAAAGAGATTATTTAATTATTTAACAAGATAAGAAACTTGTGATGATTTTTATTTCATCACTTCCTGTTATGTTATGTTACCTTATGCTTATACTGATATGTCATGGATATTTCGCAAGATGCGCGTGAGAACGAGCACAGAGCTTGGTTCGTATATTAGTTTACCACTAGAAGTCCCAAAAATCTGCAACATGGCTACAGATGGAAGTACCCGCCGTTTGGTCTAGTACTATTATAGTTTTAGTTAACAGAAAAATTAAATTTATAATTAATTTTTATATTATACTTTTTCTTTTTTCAAATTTTTTCTTTCACCTTACAAAATTTGTTAATTTAATTTTTTTAACAATTATTTTTATATTAATATTTTTAATTACAATTACTCTCTACTTTCACATAAATATATATTATTAATTAAAATAATATGTCAAAAATATAATTTTAATTGTTAAATATAATTTTTTAAAAAATTTTATTATAAAAATTAATTAAAATATTTTTTATTTTTAAATAATTATATATATATATATTTATTTAATATTTAGTTTTAATCAATATTATATATTTCATGACATATTTGATTAAAAGTTATATAGTAAATTTAATGAAAAAAATAATTGATATTTTTAATTAATAATAATAATATAAAAAGAATTCTAAACAAAATAAATTTTTAAATTAAAAAATTTTATGATATGTCAGTAATTTTGAGGAGAAAAAAAATAAAAAGATTTTTTTAAAAAAATTATTATAATGTAAAAAAAATAAATATTAATTTATTTTTTTTGAAGTGTTAAAATTTTTTTGAGAAATATGATTCATATTGTTATAGTTATTTTATTTTTTATTTTTTTTAATTTAATAAATATTAAGCGAAATTTAATTTTAAAATTTTAAAATTTTTTAAAATTAGTAAAGTTTTAAATTTTTAAGATAACTTTAATGCTGTTAAAATAAAGTTCATTGCTTGTCGTTCAAATTGTGCTATCAATTCCTTCTAGTTAAAAAGCCAACATAACCGCGTTAAAAGACGTGCTTGTCGGTGCTGTCATGTTCTATAAAAAATTGTGGTGGCCGGGGTCGAAAGCCCCACATGCTATGGATTCCATTTTCTGGTGCAAAACAACATATCATCATTTATATGTAGAATATATATATATTCATCCAAGAGATCAATCAATTTCCACTTTCCTCAGAACAACACCAGATTCTACTTTGAAATTTGATGTAGGTGACCCGTCTCAAGTGTGGGGGTTTCATCTTCGCACTCCGTCTGAACCACACCCTGAGTGACGCTCCAGGGCTATTACAATTCTTGTCGGCCGTCGGTGAAATGGCAAGGGGCATGCCCGCACCTTCGATCCCACCCGTCTGGCAAAGGCACGTGCTCAATGCGCGACAATCACCGCGAGTGACGTGCACGCACCGTGAATATGAAGAAGTGGCTGATACTAAGGGCACAATCATTCCACTCGATGACATGGCCCATAAATCGTTTTTCTTCGGCCCAACTGAATTATCGGCTCTCCGACGACACGCTCCGGCCCATCTCCGCAATTGCTCCACCTTTGATATACTGACCGCATGCCTTTGGAAGTGCCGCACCATCGCCATCCAGCCAGACCCCACGGAAGAGATGCGTATGATATGCATTGTCAATGCACGCAACAGGTTTGATCCTCCAATGCCTACTGGATACTACGGAAATGCCTTTGCCTTCCCTGCTGCGGTGGCCGCTGCCGGGAACCTCTCTAGAAACCCATTGGGGTATGCATTGGAATTGATAAGAAAGGTCAAGGCAGACGTGACCAAGGAGTATATGCAATCCGTGGCAGACCTCATGGTCATCAAGGGTAGGCCTCACTTCACGGTGGTGAGGTCCTACTTGGTGTCGGACGTGAAACATGCCGGATTCAAAGATGTGGATTTCGGGTGGGGTAAGCCTGCCTATGGCGGACCTGCCAAGGGTGGGGTTGGTGCAATCCCCGGAGTGGCAAGCTTTTACATACCATACAAGAATCAAAAGGGAGAAGATGGGATTGTGTTGCCAATTTGCTTGCCAGCTGACGCCATGGAGCGATTTGACAAGGAGTTGAATATAATGTTGAAGGAGCAACCGGCTACTGCTGATGAATCTAAGTCCACATTATTGCCTAAGCCTTGTAGGCTATAATCAAAATTGGATGCACGTATAATGTGAAAAGAGGGTGTGTGTTGCTGAAAGGTGTGTGGGTGAGAGAAATGTATTTGAAACCCTTTCATGTTGGCATTTTGAATATTTATCAATATTCAATGCCAACAACAAGAAGTTATAATTTTGTTGTTCGCTAAAAGGCGCCCAAGTTGTCCTTGTGGTTGGGAAGTCGTCTCAACCATGTTGTGGTCCCCTCCTACAACAATGGCCACGTAGAGATTGAGGAAGAGATGAAAGCCATGGCTTAGGAAGACAGAGAGATGATAACCGAGTGCAAAGGAGTAAGACTTTGGGGACTTTAGCAATTGATTCATAACTGTTATACAAGTTATTCTCTAATTCAATCATCTTAAGGAATTGAGATAATTCAATACTGAATATAATATATATATATATATATATATATATATATATATAGAATTACAAAAGTATAAATTAATCATATATATTTATTTTTTGAAATAAAAGAAAGTAATATATTAAGTTATATCTGAATTATTAATATCGAAAAAGTTTTTATTTCTCAACCAAAAATACAATGCTAACATGTGTTTCATGAGACTTTCCATATGACTCGATCTGCAGGCAAGTGGCCTCTGACTATAAATAGACCACCTTTGTCACAAATCACGCATAGACTAAAAAATAATTTCTATCGCATATTTCATTATTTTTCCCCAACAAACGATTTTGGTTTCTTTTGCCACCTACAACATTTTGTGCAATGGCACCACCGCCCACTTCCCTAGTGTTCAAGGTAAATAGGCGAGAACCAGAATCACAAGGGAGAAGATGGGAATCTGTTGCCAATTTGCTTGCCAGCTGACGCCATGGAGCGATTTGCTAAGGAGTTGAATAAAATGTTGAAGGAGCAACCGGCTACAAATTGATCAATCTAATCCACATTTATTGCGTCTATGATCACAATTGGATGTAAAATTTTTCGTATTATGTGAAAAGAGAGTGTGTGATGCTCAAATAAAATATATAAAAAAAAAAATTGGAAGAAAAAGAAGAAAAAAAAAAAGTGTGAGAGAGAGATATGTATTTAAAATCCTTGGGTATTAACATATTCAATATTTCTCAATATCCTATACCAATAATAAGGAATCTTAATATAAACGTCTATCATTTTTATTTAATTGTGTTGTTTGCTCTAAAAGCCGCCCGGCTTGTCCTTGGAGTCGCGAAACGAAAGTCACCAGCCATGTTGTGGCACCTCCAACAACAATTGCTTAAGGAAGAGATGAAAGCCATGGCTTAGGAAGACAGAGAGATGATAACTGAGTGCAAATGACTAAAAGACTTAGAGACTCTGGCAATTGATTAATGACTGTTACACAAGTTATTCTCTAATTCAATCACTCTATATAATCAAACTAATTTAATACTAAATGTGAAAAAAAAAATTAAGTGTGATTAGGTTGAAAAAATAAATAAACAAAGAAACTCAATTTGATAAGATATAAAACTAACTTATATTACACTCTTAAAATAAAAATAAAAAAAAAAAAAAAAATATATATATATATATATATATATATATATATATATATATAAAACAAATATAGTAAGCAGCCTAATACAAAGTGTTTTTATATATTTAAGTGCTTTGTTCCTTTTAGTTTACTAGCAAATTTAAAAATTGAATAGAAGTTTTTTTATTAACCCAACCTCAAAGACAAAGGTTCAAATGATCCAAAAGCTTTAATAGGTGCTGTTTTTCCCTTTTAACTCAGGCATCAGAAACCACGCCAACAAACTTCCCGACTTTAGATTGTTGGCATCCCAAGATGACCTACCATTTTGTTTTCTTTTTCTTTTTTTAGAAAAAATAAAAATAAAAATAAAAGAGAGAGAGAGAAGATGGAGTCCACGGCATTCCAAATCAAAAAAATAAAAATCGACAAAGTTGCGAGTGCGTAGAAATAAGAGTACATTTCAGTAGGCAACACTCTTTTAAATACAAGTTTTGAAAAAGTCTATGCACAGTTTCGCCTTTTTTACAAAGAAACAGTTGTAGGAAGATTTTTGTAATTTTTTTGTTTTTTCACAATCTCTTGGCATTTCGGGGAACAAACACTCAATTATTTCTCCAGAAAAACGCACGGACACAGCTTTTGCTGAGAGGCTGCAGATGATGACGACCCACATGTGGCGTTCCAGCTACATCCTCTCCTCCGCACGCAGCACCCACCCTAGCCTCCTTCTCCGCCAGCCTCTTGCGCCGCCCGCCTTTTTCCAACACCCAAAACGGCACTTCGTTTCATCCTTTGGGATCTCCTTCCCAGTCCTAAAAGCCACAACGACAAACGCCTCCTTTTGGTGGTCAAGTGGCAATGGTAGCACAACGATATCTCACTCCCGAGCAACTATGTTTACAGGAAATTGCTCAAACTTGGGTTTGGCCGAGTGGGTAGCCGCAGATTTACCCCTGGAGCCACCCACGTTAACGATCCTGGCTCCATTGACTCGCCCCTCATTCAGTCCATGGAGAAGAAGGTAATTGAAATATATTGCTTTTTTAGTTCTACTGTTTACTTCGTCGATATATCATACTGATTGGAAGTCAAGGAGGAGGAGGAAATATATAATTTGGACTTTGATAGAACGGTTTCAAATGGGTTTTTCTTTGTTTGGTTTTATATTCATTGAAATGGATGCACTGTGTAGTTATGAGTGGAAATTTTGATTCTTTGTGGGAGGTGGGAAGTGGGGACTTGCAGTTTGAGCTTGCTACTGGCTGCTTTATTACTTCTGTTGTTTACGTTTTCAATATATCATCTTGATTGAAAGTAGCGGAGGAGGAAAGGGACAACTTGATATATTTTCTTAAATTGGTTTTTTTTTTTTTTTTTCTTGTGTGTTTTTATTTACAGTGAATGGATGCGCTGTGTTTTTATAATTACAATGATATATTCTTTGTGGGATGTGGGAAGTGGGGACTTGCAATTTAAGCTCAGCTGGCTGCTTACCCTGTAGACAAAGGATGGCTAGCTAAAAGAGCTTGTGGTAATGAATTGGTTTTTTAGGCCTTAATTTTGGGAGCTCTTATATCCTACTTTCTAGTAGTGAAGTGAGTTCGAAACTTTGAAGGCAAGCCAAATGCTTGTGTTGTATATTGCCAAGTTCAAACTCTTTTGGCAGTTTAAATACATTGTGCAGCCAAGTCAGGCTTTACTTATTGAGGGCTATTGGAGAAAAAAAGGTGGTTTCAAATTTCTGGGAATGATAAGGTAGCTACATGTCTGTATCACTTGACTCCAGGTTGGGACTGCAAGCTCTTCTCAGTGCATACTCTAAATATGAATCAGTGAATTGGATGTTGTTCCTACTGAAATGTTTAATTTACTGAGATGGTTATTGGTTTTCTGTTTCTACTGGGTTTGAAACAATAGAAAACATGTTTACATGTGAGTCAATTGCGCTTAGATATGACAAAATGAAGATTGGTGTTCCAAACTCTATGAGGATTGTAATGAAAATTTTGCAGAGCTTAGAATATTAGAGTTTCCAAATCTGATTGGGATTTGGAAACTTTTAACTCTAACTTTTGAACAGAAAAGTTAGTCAATACTTCTTTTCTTTTTCTTTGCGGTAGTAGTGAAAATTTCACTAGTATTGTGCTTTTTATGTTGGCTTTTTGATGAAGTAGATTCGTATGGATCAGCTGCTCAATAATGCCCAGCATCAGGAACTTTGGAATCTGGATCGATATGGTACTTCTGGTATCATGGCTTGATTTAGAGTGATTTTTTTGGCATGGTGTCAGTTGGCATCTTCCATTCTATATCAGAGGCACTTACCACAAGTCCCATATCTCTATGTGCTCTAAAAAGGACCTGTCATTGATGATGCATTATGCAGGCAGACATGCACACTTGTTCTGGAGAACAGTCTTTTGGTGATTCCTAGAAATCTTAATCTGATACTAGATTTATCCAAGATCCCTTATTTGCTTGTGTTCCATAAAGTTAGACTTCAGTTGGTTTGAAGGAGTAGGCATACAGCTACACTCATAGTCTAATCCTTTGACCACAACCTTTTAACTGTGTTGTTATACTGTAGGCTCTTGTACATATTCAATTGTAGAACAGCTTTTGGTTTCTGTACTGCATCTCTTGATAGGTGCTTGGTAGGGTACTGTTAATTTTGCCAAAGACTGAGATGGTATGGATTTGGGTTGTACAAACAGAGCTGTGAAGTAAAAGTTCCCAGAATTATCAGATTGGAATGAAGGCATAAATTTATAACTTGGTCTTGGAGAAATGGTTCCTGGGTGAAGCCAGAATTTATTTCAATGGGCTGAGGTGGAATAGTAAGTGAGCAGAATTAGTTAATTTTACTATGTGTTTGTTGCAGACTCACAGCCTGATTGGGCTTTCATAATAATTTAGCGTGGGTTGTTTCACATTCAGAGAAAGTTTCAAGCACAAAATCAAGATTTTATTGTATCCATCCTGTACCCACTTGTTCCGTTTACTTCATACTTGATCTTGAACGAGGTTGATTTTTTGATTGTCTGGACATTTGTGTGGCGTTCCATGATATCCTATTGTGGCTTTGTCACATTCAATCAAAGGCGTAACAATAAAACCATGACATTCTCTACTTTGAGACTCCACATCTCTGGAACTTGAAGATGAAGAAGCTGATTCTTCAGAGGCTAAAATAAAAGGCATTTGGAATGATAAATCTTGTGAACTGGAAACTGTGTGGGATTTGACTACTGGGAAGACTTGTAACTAACTTGTTTTTGCTATAGGGGCTATTGAGTAGGATTAAGTCCTTTTATTATTCTTATCCACTTCATGATTTCTTTCTACACTTGCACCACTTCGTAAATCACAAGACCTAAGCTTTTATAAGATCCCAATGTAGTTAACAATTCTTCATTTCTTCTTTTGACCTCCATTCCAATCAAGAGATATTTAGCACATTTAATATGATTATACATGTATGTTACAATTTAAAAATCACCTTTCCAAACTTAGTTTTGCTATTTACTGCAACAGATTAAGGAGGAACTGAATGCAGACCTAGTCATTGTCAAAGATGCTAATGGTGATGGGCGACATGTCAGGTAAATGAAATTGTCTGTTTCCTCCAATGTCAAGTCACAATAGATCCTTTTTTTTTTTATTTTCTTCTTTTTGAAATCTCTTGGATTGTTATGAGGAAAAGTAAGTATGATAATAGCAACAATTTAAGATTCTTATAATTCAAAAAGGGTTTCTGTCATGAATTGATGGTGATTGTTGTGGTAAGTTATTTGGTATGTTTAGAATTATAAAATGTTGCAGCCAATGAAAACATTGCTTTACTTCTTCAAAAATATAACATCACATACCTTAGCTGCATATGCTATTGTGAAAATTTTCTAATAGGACATTAAATCAGAGTCCTTCATTATGAGTAGTTGTATTAATACTCTCAGCTCAGCGGTCACTTTCAAAACCAGCAGAGACACATTCTGGCTAGCCTCAATAATTTATCCATCAGATGATTGAGTTGACACACTATATCAGTGGTTAACTTTGGGATAGCCAATGCACTGTTCAGAAGCAATTGACTGTTTAGGGTGCCAGTAGTGATACCATAGATATGGCTGGGTTTCAAGTTTCACTAGTGTTTGCTAAGTTTGTAAAACTGGGTTATTGACTTATTGCCCTTGTTTTGCAGCATCTATGTCGTCTCGTCAGCCTTTGAGGGACAATCAACAGTGAATAGGCAGAGGATGGTGTACAAAGCCATATGGGAGGAGCTCCAGAACACTGTCCATGCAGTTGATCTCATGACTACCAGAACCCCCAGTGAAGCAGAAGCGGCCAGGAAATGATCAAATTTTGTTGACCGTAGCTGTTCATCATAGAGCCAAACTAGCAAACCGTTTCCAGTAATAAAAATGGCCTGCTTTTTCCATCTCATTTCCCCTTAACACGCCCTTGGTGGACGTGACTGCTGTGCTTAGGATTGTAGGGTACCATTACCATTTTATGTATGTCATCGTTATAGACATTAGGAACATACATTGTTCAATTTAAGTGGGAAGTGGCCTTATGCTTTCACAGTCTCAAGCAAACGAACAATTTAGCTCTGGAACCCTGACATTATGCACCAAAAATACAATTTAAGTGAATAAATGTTCTCTCTATCAGTGTTTTAGGTTCATTAGCTTCTTAATCAATGGGGTGCCTTCTGAAAGACAATGAAAGAATCTTATTTTAGTCAATGATCATCGAGGGGACCAAACAAGGTAATTGCTGACAACCCAAGATACTGTTTCAAGAGAGGAATGGAAATCTAGCATCATAATCCAAAGTTAACTGTATTCATTCCACAAAGAGGTAGAAATCTCATAATTAAGATATTAAACTGTTGCGTGAAGGAAAATCAATGAGTTCTTCTACAACTTAATTGGTCCATATAGCCTTAATTATGAACAACCATCAAATTCACCACTTGATGTGGTAATTCTTACAAGTCAAAAATGAAATTAATAATGGTGATTACTACGATTCGGACGTCTTTTATGGCAACAAGTTCAACTGCTCTGTGAAATTCATGGGTACAAGCTTTGATGCTTGCTGTAAACAGAATGCACAAATGAGACCAAATCTTTCCTGGAATAAGACAAAACATTGTAACAACAAACATAAATACAAATGACATACTATATACCCAATAAATGCGAAAAATGAGGTTTTTCAAACATTGGCAGAGCCAATCATACATTTTTCGGTGTCCAAGGCACGTTCCATACCAATGAAGTCTTGCATTGATCAGAGAAACAATAGCTCTAGAGAACCAGAACCTTTGGTGCCCCTTGTGCTGTGGTGACATGCATATTTAAGGACCAAGTTAACGTCGAAATAAAGGGTATCCCAATGCATAAAACTCTCACACTGATATAAGCATCTACACAAAAGTGTTTTTCGTGATTTAAATATGTGACCTTTAAGTCACTAGAGAGTGAGTAACGTTTATCATTATACCAAATTCATCCTTTTAAATCAACATTGAAAAGGTGGGGTTTTTTTTAATAAGTCTGACAAGGCTACGGGGAGAAAAGTTCGAGTAAAACAATATGCAAAAATGGTTAGGAATGAACAAATGTCAAATAAGAGAGTGGAAGTGTTACGTATAGTGAAAGTTAAAAGATGGTTGAATTGATGGAGATGTTGAGGAGTAATAGTAGAGACAAATTGTGGCTCAAGAACAATTTTGCGAGTGTTGCAGGCAGTCCCATTCAAAAGTTTGTTAGCTTTGGATCGTACCACTCTCTTTCTGCCTCCGTTGACTTCAGTGAGCCTTAGGCACTCCATCATTATAGACCAATGAGGATGTTGAAATAATGGAGGTTCAATGTAATTTTACCAGGTAAATAATGTTACTCACTGGCTTCCCCCTCCACCACCGAAAAAAAAAAATAATTGTAAATAAAACAAGTGAATACCAGTTGAGAAAAACAGATATCATAGCAGCAAATATATTAACTACCTACAGCATATCTCACTGAATAAGCAATCTGCGAACACTTTCCTATGCCTTGATATCGCAGAGCTAGGAGTTGGGGGGGTTTCAGAGTCGTCCTTACCCTCATCTAGAAGAGAAAAAAAAAAATGTACGTCTTATTTGCCATATTAGAATGATAACTGTAAAGTATGAAGTTTAGTAATTTGAAATAAATATGAGATTGAAAGCAGAGCAAGAAAAGAATATCAATTCAACTTGCAGTGACATTTTTCCAGAAGAATTTTTGGCTGCATAAAATTGTGGATTCATGGTGTGCTGTTTATATACAAATCTGGGGAAGAATCAATATTGACTTTAAGTTTTCCTCCTGTAACAAAATTGAGATCTTGCCTGTGCATAAATGGATTTACAAGCACATGAGGAGGGAAGACAATGGGAATTCGTATCTTACAGTTGTCTTCCTAAATCAATCACCAACTGAAGATAATGCATGTCTCAAGCCGCTCATAGAATGTCAACTAATAGATGGCAACATGGGGTCCATGCCAAGTCCAGAACCCCCAAAACCACCAGGCTCAGCATGCTTCACTCTGCCAAAATATCGGATGTGACGCAGAAGCCTCGCCAGAAAGCTGTTATGGCATATAGTTGAGCTATCACAGATGACTGCTACATGTTTGCGTGCCCTTGTGACAGCCACATTCATTCTCCTGCTATCTCCCAGGAATCCTACGGCTCCTAAATTGTTTGAGCGTACCTAGTAGAAGAAAGTAACATCACACACTTCACATAGAACAATTTTAATACATATAAAGAGGAGTACGTGGATGTCAAATTTCCAAGTATCACTATGATGCAGAAGATTGCAACTACTGCAAGTGGTTCAAATATAAATCATGAAAAATTTTTGCCTTGCGCAACTCATACAACATGACAGCATAAAACTTAAACAGTATTATACCATGGAAATAATGACAGCATCAGCCTCACGGCCTTGGAAGCTATCAATAGTTGCAACCTCAACACCAGCAGCTTCTGCCAGTTCATCAAGCTTCTCCCTCAACAGCTGTACCTGAGCAACATAAGGCGATTGCACTGCAATAGCTGTTGGTCTAACACCTGCATAATTGATGAAATTTGAATCTACTGAGATCAGCCCAACAAAGAAAACATGGGTCACTACACAGTCACACCTTTGTAAGTATGAAAAATAGTCCCTACAATCAATCCCTCACAATATTTGGCAGCATAAAACCTATATAAAATTGCAAATCCCTTATGCCCACTAACTTAAATGTATCAATGAAAAGAAGGCAATGATAACATAGCCTACAAAGTGCAAAATCAACTCCCCAAACAGACGATAAGATCCCAAAAAGACACAATTATGAAGCAACAATATGTCGTTGCTATTTAGTTCACTCATTGAAAATCTTCACTTCCACATAAGTAGCTAGTTAAAATTCCGTGTTTTATTTTTCATGGACCCATAGATAAAGCTTTTTATTGAATTATTGTTACCTTTGATATTTGAAATTGGAAAAACAGATTGATATTGAGGAAAAATTAAAGCTAATAACTCTGGTGAAAAGCTATCTTGGTGACTCAGCAAAAGCAAGTCTTTTTCTAACTGAGGTTTAGAGATACATAACAACAGACTGTGATGTAAAGCATCAACCTCTGCTAGGACACCAGTATCTGAAAATGGATAGAGCTATGCCTTGTGAAGTGGAGATGAATATAACACAGTGTAAGTGTAAAAAACAGTAAGCAAATGGGATAGGATCTGCATGTCTAAAAGAACACACTTGTAACCACATTCTCTGAAGCAAAGACATGCTTACAATGAGAATAGCAACCCTCAATAGTTAACCACATTGCAGAATAAAGTTGACAGACTAAAGTTATCCAGGCATTAGAAGAAAAAAAAAAAAAAAAAACGACAGAGATTGCCAGTTCTTAATGTCTAACACATATATTGATGGAGTAGATTTTGACAAAGTGCCCCACCATAATGCACAAGGTCAAACTGTGTACCCAGGTGGGATGCCTCAAGATTAATTAAAAACCAAGGAACATTCAACACTTTAATGACTTTAGTGTTCCTAAATCAACTCTAAGGCAATTGTCCTCATCATCAAACATAATGTGTGTATATATATATATCTTACTAGTTGTCAAACTATCATTTCCAGCATTTTCATTTCATATTGCTTGAGAATCAACCTCTCCCTCAACTACCATATGATACTATGCCTTTCCCTTTCCCATTTTGTGCTTACACCCTTTTTGACTCCCATTTATTTAGTGTGATTTTTCCAACTAAAAAGTGTTGGCACTCAGGAAAACAATGATGAAAAAGGAAAATGCTAAATCCAATTTCTATCATCAAGTAGTGCAAAACAGGGCTAAGGAATGCTATAAAATGAGGGTAAAGATTTTTTAAAAAATTTATTTAGAAAGTGAAAAGTTTTATTCAAACACCAAAACTTATATCAAATTTTATGTGGACTTTGAAGGAATCAAAATTTGTGCCAAATGACACAAAGTTAAATTAAATAAATCTAAATAAGTAAGAGGGAAATGTGGTAAAATTATATGCAAGTTAAAGGACTTGGGGGGAACAAGAAGAATGTGTGAGTGAGAGAGAAAGAGAGAGAATGTGGGAGAGGCAGGTAATCTTCATTGGTTCACCTGAGGAGTGGGGCAATGTTTGACACTACTAAATGTGCCAAATTGAGCCTGTGCATGCTTTGTGCCCTGGCACACCTTTAGCAACTATGCAATGGCCAATCAAAATCATAAACAACATGTTGCCAGTATCTCATTAAATCGGCATCTACCAGATATGTCATCATTTTTCCCCATGTGCATGTGATATACCATCCTTTGCAATCATAAAACAGCTCTTTTCATTTGATTTCTAACTTCTATGTGACTAAAAGATAAATGAAGATGCATAATAATCTTCATGCTATAATCGAGAACAGCAAGTCGAACGTTGATATGACAGTCAGACTTCCTTGCTTCTGAACATGAAAAATGATTTTGTTTTGACCACATTAATGTTTTTCATCATCCTTGAATAGGCATTGGTTAATTTGTTTCACAACAAGATGTTAATTGCATCAGTGACAGGCTTGATTCATGATTCAACAAAGATCTGCAACTCCAGTTAGAACACACAAACTTGTTTTTGTTCCAGGAGAAAAGAGCATAGCATCTACCTGCAGAGATCAAGGAAAATACATGCTGCACAACAATATCCGCCTCTCCTTCATTATAAAATGAGCCTGTTCCAGCAGGGTCTAGATGTTCTTCACAGCCTACTGACAAACTTCCATATGGCATTCTTGTGTCAAGTAACAGCAATGGGCAACGTGTTACCCATGTAGGCTGCAATAAGATGCAAAAATGGTCAAGCACCCTTGATGCCTTAAACCTAAAATGGAAGAAGAAGAACTCCACATGGGAACTTGAACGAGACAAGTAGGTATGGCCAAAAAACAAAAAGAGTGAGAAAGGTGAGACTAAAAACAAAAACCAAAAGTAGCCCAATTAAACTTTAAATCATGGTGATGACAATGATTGCTCTGACAAAAGAAAATTGGAATTTTCAATAAATTTAATGGTATACACAGTGATAGTGAAACTCATTTGGTTTTTAGGTGATTTCCATGTTATATGCTGTGAGAATGTGTATTTTTGAAGCATGCAGCTGATCAAATTATCAACTGCAACTGCGAATTCCTTTCCTAGGATGTAATGGAAAATGGCTGACCTAAAATCATGAATGTATCTTCATATCTATAATTTGAAGTTACTGCACATAGGCCTTCTACCTTAACAAATGGAGAATCTACAAGAAGATGATAGGCCACAGTAAATGAGGATTTTAATAATCCCCCATACATCTCCTTGGAGGCCCAACTAGATATTGCATCATTCATACGGTATTGTGTTGTCAACTTAGTGGCAAGAACACTGTCATGCAATTTGCCAGCTCTCTCCAGCAGAGATGCACCAAGGCCTCCCTCCAAGGCTTTTCTGGAAAGAATAACTGGAGCCAGTTGGCATTGGTCTCCAGCAAGAATACAGCGCTTACCCTGTAATATCGGGATCCAGCATGAAGGTTCAATTGCCTGTGCTGCTTCATCTATAACAACTAGGTCAAAAGTATCCAACCTTCGAATCAAAGGATCAGCTGCTCCAGTGTTAGTTGCAAGGACTACTTGTGCACTTGATAGAACTTCCTTGACAGTTTCCTTCTCCTTCTTCTTCAGTGTCTTGCCTAGCTGTTTTAAAAGTTGGCGTATGCCTGCAGCTAAAGAGTCATCCTTCAAGCAATGTCTCAGGTCCTTTCTTAGATCAGACTTTTTCCTTTCAAACTCTATTAGAAAATTTGCAAGCTTCATATTCACTATTTCACCTAAAGATTTGGATGCCACAATAGGAGAAATGCGTGCTGGATTGCCAACCCGCACTAGTTTTAATCCAGCATCTGAAAGCATTTCAACCATATTATCAATGGCTGCATTTGTAGGTGCTGTCACAAGCACCCTTTCACCTTGCTGAACAGCAAACAAAATAAGCTCCTTAAGCAGACCTGACTTCCCAGTACCAGGGGGCCCTTCGATTACCAACAATGGTCGTTTTCTATTCAATCCTAGCACAATTGCTCTTTGCTGTGAATCATCAAATTTTTTTCTTCTGAAAGATCCATCCACGTGTGATTCATCCCACTCTGCCAACTGGTTCTCTTCCAACCATGCAACATCTTCCTTGTCACCAAATAATGTAGCAACAACAGCAATTGAAGGGTTTTTCTTCTGCAAGCCATTCTTCCGAAGTAGCATCAGGGCCTCACAGTTACGCTTCAAAAGAAAATCAGAACAAGCTATTAAACTGCAAATAAAACAGAGACAACCTGTAAAATAGAAGTTGAGAAAGTGAGTTTTGAATATATTTTGGATATCTCAACAATTGGCCACCCACGAAAATGCATCACCAATGATCAATTAATGCTGATCTGCCTTAGCATTATAGTGGGCAGCAGATACACCATCTACCAACAATAAATGGGAATCTGGTTCTATATAAAATGTATGGCCCAAGTTACAATATGTTATGGATTTAAAAATATGTTATGCATATCTTCTTTGGGGACTAAGGCCGTAGCCTAATGGTTAAAGTGGAGATCTGGGACAGAAAGGTCTCGTGTTCAAGTCCCACACTCCACCTGTCACCAAAAAAGAAAATAAAGGGCAAAAGGTAAGAAAAAGAAAACATCATCTTCTCCAGGAATTGCAGTACATTCCATAAGTCGCAATTCTATCCCTCTATTAACTTCTTAATTTTCATTGCATCCATTTACCACCTCTTCAGCATTTCATCTTTGCTATATAATGGGTTCTGCAAGGCACAGGATGCTTCATGAACAAGAATAAGCTTATAATCTCCAATATAATGGTTCACAAAATGTTGTCAAGCTCTATAATAATAAAACTTTGTGTCCATGAAATATACATGCAAAGAATGACTAGAAGAAACCAGATACCTCATATGTAACAGTATCAGCCAGTCCAGGAATTCGATCAATGCGCACACTCTTGCCAAAGAGCTTAGAGAAGGTGGGATCACCGTGACGGGATTCTAGAGCCAGACAGATGCTACAACCATCCTCACCAAGATTGTTTACAAACCCCTGCAAACAAGAAGTTGCACCTGCACCCCTGCTATCGCATGTCCTCACACAAACCATGTCTCCCGGTGAAAGGGTTGTAGGAGGCAATTTGTGATTCCCTTCAGTCCTAAACAACACTAAATGCATTCCTCCTAATCCTGTATAGTCATCCCAATTGTCACATTACTCAACAGGCAATTATCATTCTAAACAATAAGTCCCTGCTTCCAAGGAAAATATAGAGAAAATTAGACAGGGAAGAGATAAATTACTAAGCAACCTGTAGATGTGCTAACTGCATACAAGTTGCAGATGGTGTCGCAAAGCTCTTGCTGAGTCTGGCTGTGGCTGACAAGGAATTCAATTGGCCTAGAGACATTGGAACTTTCATCAGGTGTAGGAACAGCATCCAACTCCTCCTGAGTAAACTCCAATTCAGCATCCCTCTCTATACGGAGCAATTCAGACATTTTCTGAGTAAACTCATCAATCCGTCCCTGTATAGCCTTAGCCTTCTGCAAGTCCATTCCTAAGACTCCCTGCACAGGCTTTGGTTGAGATGCCTTGCGAGCAATTGCTTTATGCTGAGCTGCAAATGCACCATCTCAGCACAAACCCAAGAATTTACTCCTTCGAGAAAACAACAAAAAAGCACTACTTACACCCTAGATAGACTACAAGTCTACAACTGTCAATTAACCGGCTATAACAAAAATCTTAAGCTATGATAAGCAAAAAATCACCTCATGTGCCAAACTTCCACCATTTTAACTTGGTTACTCAACCAAACAACCAGTTATTCTAAGTTCATATTACAGAAACATTGCTCTTCATTTCAGTAATGTCAACCAAAAAGGGGAAAAAATAAAAACCTGAACGTGCAAGTTCCTTGAGCATCTTCCAGCACTCAGTCTCACACCAATTCTGAACCGACCCTTTACTCTGAAGCTCCTGAAGAACATCACGCAATTCCCTCTGGAAATGATCAAATAATGTTGGATAGTGGGTGCAGGCCTTCAAACAGATAGCCTCCAGCCCCAGAGGCATAGGAATAGCATTAAGGTAAGGTTGTGCCTGTATTACAAAAGTCAATCCAGGACCCATTCTCTGACTCAGCTCCGAGAACTCTCCTCGTGCCTCTGCGGCTGCAAAATAACTAGCCATCGCTCTCATCCCCAGACTGATCCACTTCACAACACTTTTCCCAAGTTCTTTTCTTCCCAAAGGGTCCCCATTCTGATACAAAGCTCGCACATTTACCTTCTTTTCCCTCTCCTGCTGCTCTTCCACCTCCACAACTCCTCCACGGCTATTAGTTGTAGTTCTAGTTCTAATGGAACCGCCACTAGTGATTGTATTACTACTATTTTTCTGAGTTCTTCTATTCTTGGTGATGGTTTTAGGCTTGGCGGTGCCATTAGTGGTATTATTCCAAATAATAAATTGATGCTTTTGTTGATTTAATCTCGAAAAATAATGGAACCTACTGGGATTGAGGAATAACAAATGGGATTTCAATGAAGAAGAGAAAGAAAACAATTTTGGATGATTTGGTAAATGACCCGTCTGCCAAGGCAGGCTCTTTAACACCAAGTTGGTTGCTTCCATTCCAATGGAAGAACCAACACCTCCCCACCTCAATTTATGTGTGTATGCAAGCAAAGATCCTTTTTCTTTTTTCCTTCGGTCAATAACTAGGGAGAGAGGGAAGGTGGGCTTTTTTTTCCCTTCTATTTTGCTGTTTTTGCTTGGATGCTTCTAATTTATAAACAAAGAATGAAAAAAATTAATGGGGGGATCCTGAAAGAAAGCGAAGATTTTTTTTAAAGAGGGTCTTTGTCAGATAGGAGTGGGGAAGATGGGATCAGCAACTTGTACTGCCATTGGCTGACTGCGATTCTGTGGCCTGTGGTGAGTTTTGGGGGTTAAAGGTTTGGCACGTCAGGTGGCCAACGTGGTCTATTGCTGTTCTATCCTTTGGATGTCTCTCTCCTCTACCTTTGGATCTCCCTGTCTATGCAAGAATCCAAAGGAGAAATCATATTTCTTGTGGCCAACAGTGAATATGACCATCGATTTTTTTATAGCGCGCAACAAAAGAGTTAGACATGCTCTAATCTCTACCAGCAAATACATGACAAGAGAATAAAGAAGCAAAAGAAATTGGAATTTGGAACATTCCTACGATGTTAAGAGGTAACCCGAGTTCATGGTTTGGAAAGGTTTAGGTGGGTTTTACTCCGAATATGTTTACATTTGAATTTTCACACTGATGTATTTTAAATAAAAATTAATATTAAAATTTTTAATTTTTTTAAAATTAAAATTAAAATTTTAAAAAATAATAAAATAATTAAATAAAATAATAATAATTAACTTTTAATTTTAACTTATAAATATAATAATTAATATATTTATATACACTTATTTTTTACTTAAAAAAGTTAATTTTAAAATTTTAAATTATAATATTCGAACAAATTTAAAATTTTAATAATTAAATTAATTATTTTGATAAAAAATATTTAAAAATTAAAATTTAATTAATTTAATTTTAATTTAATTAATAAAAATATATTTAATATTTAAAATATAATTTTATATAAAAATATAAATATATATATTAATATTTATAAAAAATAATTAAATTTAAAAAATTAAATTAATTTTTAATTTAAAAAAATTTTTATTATATCAAACACACATAATAATATATATTAAAACACATATTACAATGTATTAAAATATTTAACACTAAAATAATAAAAAATAATTTAAATATACAAATCAATTTTTAAATATTTTTAATTATATATAAACATATGTTAAATATATATATATATTATTTTTTTAAAATTTTTAAAGATCATATATATAATATTTTTTCTATATAAAGATACTAATAAATAATTTGTTAATATCTTTATATATAAAGATGCTAACAGAAAGTTTGAAGGTAAAAAATAAAAAAATAAAAAAAGAAGATCGGCTCCTAAAAATTTCAAGACTTCATTTACTTCGTATTATCAAATTTGGCATCCAAATTTCTAAACTCTGAAGTACTTGTAGAAATTTTATCTGACACGTCGACCAATTTATCAAGTTGAGAGACTCATTTATGTCATTTATAAGCTTTTTATGAAATCAATTAGTCATTTTCAAATCATGTTTAATTTACCTATTATTTATTATTATTATTATTATTATTATTATTATTATTATTATTAATTAATTAATTAATTAATTAATTAATGTTATTAATTATTATTATTGATAAATAAAATAAAATTATCATATTTGACTAGATTGATAATATCCATTCTTGATACCATAAAAGAACTCTTAGATTGTAATACTCTGGGCAGCTAAGGGCAATTGCTTTCATGGACCAACGTTAGGGAACTCTGATTTTTTTTTTTTTTTTGTCTTTTTTAAAGAAACTTTAAAAAAAAAAAAAAAAGAAAGAAAAAGAAGATAGGATTCTAAGTCCAACCTTTGACCATTTGAATATATATTTTTTTAAGTTTATGTTTTGTTTTTATTTTAAAAGAAGCCTAGACTTATATATATCAAAGAACAAAAAACCATTAAAAAAAAAAAGGCAAACATTGGCCAACATTTCACAATTGACAAATGACCACAAATGCAAGCTAAAAATGATTTGACTATATAATGACATAATGAAAACGTTAATAATAAAAAAAAAAAAAACGTAAAAGGCTGTAATTAATTTTTGTTGGTCATTTACGGCCGATCGGGTGCCGCAAATTTAACAAGAGAGGTTCTCAGGCAGAACCTCCCGACTCCATAATTGCATCCAAACGAGAAACAGAACCGTTCAGAGAGAGAGAGAGAGAGGACAGCTGAGAAAGCTCATGAGCATGAAGCTGTTCGACGCGCACTGCCACCTCCAAGACCCAAGAATTGTCAACAAGGCTCCTAAGATTATCGCCACTGCCCTCAACACTGGCATACTCCATTTTGCTGTTAATGGAGTCTGCGAGGTACATGCTCCTTGAATTTCTTCTTTCCTCCTTTTAATATTATAATCATTCAATTTATTGACCCCTTGGGGTTGCTACGGCTGCTGTTGTAGAAAGATTGGCATTTGGTTAAAGAGATGAGTGAACGCTATCCTTCTGTAATCCCCTGCTATGGACTTCACCCCTGGTCAGCTGTTCCGTCCATTCTCTTATCAAAGTTTGCTTCTTTGTGCATTTTTCTCTTCTGGGGTTGGTGTTAATTTTGCTAATTCAGTTGTTTTTCTTGTTTTACTTTTCCGTGTTATTTTGTTTTCACTGGATGATAATTGTGTTGGACTGGAAATGGTGATTTTTGCCCTTCTCTTATTTTCAGGTTTATTGCAGAGAGGAGCCCCAACTGGTTCAACTCACTCAGAGAATTCTTTGAAACCACCCCATCTGCTGCTGTTGGAGAGGTTTGTTTTTTGTTTTTCTTTTCTTTTTTTCAAATGTTTGTTAATTTTATATATTTATGGGGTTTATAAAAATGATGATTATATTCTTGATTTACTTTTCTAATCAAATTCTTATATAGCAAAATATGGAATGGCATGTTTGAACCATGTTGACATAATGAATTAAAGTTTTATGTACTCAAATGGCACACACAGAGACAATAAAAATGTGCTTATGCATTTCTTTCAGATTGGTTTGGACAAGGGTTCACATGGAAAGAAGATTGATTTCTCAGATCAGGTCTCTATATCTTCTTTTCTTTTCTTGTCCCCTTTGCTTCTCCTTGGGAGCCAATTGGATGCACCTCATATTTAGTTGCAATTATGAATTCAAGTTAGTTTTTGAGGGTTACAACTGTCCATATTGCTGGGTGTCTCCGGTCTTTTCTGTTCTTTAATTGCTCTTATTTACAAACAAAATAACATAATGGTTTGTTGCACAGCACCACTGCAGCTTGTGGCTAAAATGTGCAAACATCATGTAAACTATTGCTTTCTATTAGTCTTGAATTGTGTACTTCTTTTGATAAATCATGATAGAGCTTTTAGTGCCTTTATGAAAATATTATCAAACGTTTATGGTTCTATTAGTGGTGGATTGTTGATTGCTGTAATTTATGGCTTTCCTAGTTCTTATTGGAGTTTTCAGATATTTAAATTGTAATATGCCTTGAAAGTAAAAAACTTTGCAATAGCAACATGCTCTACACTTTCATCTAAAAGGTTAAATAGGTTATTTTGTTATCTAATTAACAAAATTTTTTTTGAAAGTTGTTTGCGTTTGCTTAGGCAACATGATAACGTGCCAAACACTTACCGATAAACTTATCCATTAACTAATGTACATGTTCAATTGTATCATGCTGTAACCATAGTTGGTTTCTTACTCTTCTATCCTTAACAGTAGATTACCTCCATCACTTTGGATTAAACTAATTGAACATCCTTGTTTTGTGGGCTGTTTTTAATGCATGAGATCTTCCTTTCTAGGTTGAAGTATTTCAGAGACAGCTTGAACTTGCAAAAGAGTTGAATAGACCAGCATCTATTCATTGTGTTCGTGCTTTTGGAGATCTTCTTGAGATAATGAAGTATTATCTCTGTTCTATAACATCACTATTGCAATGAATCATTGTTTTTTGATGGGTAGAAGTAAAATATTTTCAATGTAACTGATGTAAGTGGGACTATCTGGAAAGTAATCACTATGCAGGACACAATTGCCAGCACGTCTTACTGAATAAGTATCTGCATTGCTGCACCTTGCTTCATTAATATGCCCTTTTCACTTTTTGAAACCAATCAAATCAAACTTTGCCTCCAGAGCAATGTCATTCATCCCAGACATAACCCCACACTTAAACCTTTTGCAGTAAAGCATTCTGCCTGTCCTTGAAGCAGATTCTATTTCTGCTAATGAATGTTTCTGCTGGCTTCTGACTATTTTTGCACCAACATCTATATTGATGTGAAGTCATTAGTTAGTTGAATCCTCATGTCAGTATGTGCTAATTGCTTCTTGTTGTGAATAGAATCTGGATTAATCTGTCATTATAATGCATGGCTAAAATATTCAGAAGCACTGGGCCTTTTCCTGCTGGAATCATTCTCCATTCCTACCTAGGTTCTGCTGAGATGGTTCCTGAACTTGCCAAACTTGGGGCTTACTTTTCATTCTCTGGCTTTCTTATGTCCATGAAAGAGCAAAAGGCAAAGCAAATGCTAAATGTGGTTAGTTCATCAAATGCATTGCTGTCTTCTTGTATGTCTATAATTCAACATTAATCTGAAGATTAGTGCAGGTACCTTCTGATAGGATTTTGTTGGAGACAGACGCACCTGATGCCTTACCAAATAAAGAGTTGGGCTCTCTGATCTTGGTTGACAGTGATAAGTCAAAAGCAGAGGGAAGCTGTTCCCAAGGAGAAAAGTCTGCCTCAAATGCTGGCAATCTTGATGCATCAATGCTGCCAAAAGAAATGCTTAATCATCCTGCAAATATTCGTATTGTATGTCTTTCTCTCTCACACTTTGTCTACCTGTAACACAGCTGCTAGTGTTGATATTGGGCACTCTCCATGCAAGTGTGAGTGCTGATATTTCAAATATGGAAATTATTGATTGCCGAATGTGTGATTATTCTACCAAAGAACAAGCAAAGGAAAGCCAACAGAGGATTCTATCACCCTCTATTTTGTCTTTTATCATGTGGCCTCTGCTTGACATTTTTAAATCAGTTGCTTGTCTGCTTCTAATTGGATCTTTCAATTAACATTTTTCAGATGTTCTGTTAGTACATGCAAGTTGTGGATATTATTCAGAAAATGTTTGTTCTCACATGTTTTTGATCTCTTAATTACTTCTCAAAAACAGTTCTTTTTTTTTCTTGTATTGTTTGCTCATTAGAAAAATGTCATCAATCTGCGGGAAATATTTTGTTGATGTAATATGTTAAGAGTTTACAAGCTGATTTTGACAAGCTTCCCCCTAACCAAGCATTGTTCCATGCAACAAAAGTCACTAGAAGTGTGCCATCGTTTTCAGTCTCCATTTTGTACTGGCAGTAGTGTTATTTCATTTGTCGCATATGTCATTGTACTTATCCTAATGCGCCTTCTCATTTCCATGACTTTGTCTCTGTTTCAGGTGCTCAATTACGTTGCTTCTTTGCTAGACATGACAAAAGAGAAACTTGCAGAACTTAGCTATCAAAATGCAGTGCATCTATTCTCTTACGAAGCTTCAAAGGTACAAAGTAGTTGAGCACTTGGAAATGGCCTTTGTATTTTTCAACGGCTGAAGTGTGGGTACTTTCAATCACGAGCAACAAAGGGTTTCGAGTATTAAGAGCAACTTCATGCAGAGGTGCTAGATGGTCTCTGAAGCTCTCCTTTCAAAAGACAATTTGTGCGGTGTCTGTTTTCCTTTCTTGTTTTGGCAATAACTCAGTATACCTGTTTCACTTACTGTATATGATTGTATTGGGGCATTGTCAATGGTTGCCTCAAGGGGGGCCGTATATTAGTTGTTGTCACACTTGTTAGACATGTTGTACTGCAACTTGCAAAGGGTTAATCATAGTCGTGCATTGCAACTTAGATTCATTATTTCCAGTTGAGTTTTATGCGAAGTGGGCCTTTTTCACGTTATATATATATATATATGCACACACACACACACACAATAGCCATTGCAGGGAAATTTTGTTTTTTTTCTTTTGTTGTTGATTCATTGGAAAATGGTAGGGAATGTTCTTAACGATCAATGGTTGTCAATTCAGGCAATCCATTCCCGCAGGATAACCGATAATCAAACTCGGAGGGGTTCAATCAAGTTGAGATATATAGAATAGATATTGAACAAATTTATTTTGGTCTGTCATTTTAATGTGAGCCATGAGTTTTTGGAACTGTTGTAGTATAATTCGACACATAGCTAATTGATGACAGAACGTTTTACAATCATGGTTGATCTTCAAAAACGGAAACCCAATCCGTCGACCAAGTTGTAACAAGGATTAGAGGATGTTTTGTATTCGATCTCATTCGTTTTCTTCACAGCCAAGGCAACCATAAGTTTACCTATTTCGTGAAGTTCTTTTTCTCCGTTTTGGAATAGAAACCCAATTTGGCTATTCCTCTAAGCCGACAAATAATCAATGATTTTACGAAAATCCAATAAAACAGAATCTAAATGGACGAACAGGATCTCTTGGACATGCCCCATACGTAGTAACGAGCTCGAGTAGGAATCCGTGCAACTTTCGAATAAGGACTGTGAGCCACGCCTCTATAAATAATTAGGCCACGCTTGCCTTTCTAAAGGGCATATATTCGTTTCGGTTTCCCCAGTATCTCTCAAAGTCTTCAAAAAGCCAAGCAACCCCAGCAAGATTCTTCGATTGCGGCCATGAAGAACATGAAGGATTTGGCTAGAAGCATAGCATCCAAACTGGCCGTGGCGTTCAAACGCCAACGAAAGCCTCGGAAAGGATACACGGCCATGTGCATTGGGGAGAAGAAAAAGTACTATCAATTCCCCATAGAGTATCTCGAAACGCAGCCGTTCAAAGAGCTGTGGGAGCTACAGCTCCAGGTAGAGGGCAGTCCTCATAATCATGGTTGTCCACCTACCATTACCTACGTTGACACCACATACTTTGAAGAATTGCTGTTGCGCGCCCAGAAGCTCGCCTAGGACAGGTAGAAGCTACAGCTCTGGACCGCATGTGACATGGCAGCCTCAGTAAGCCATTGTTGCCGTACAATAGAAATACAATTTCTAGTTTTCTGGAAATCTGAAAACAATTTCTCATTCTTGTGTTATAATAAGAAATAAACTAAATTAATATGACTAAATGCTGCAGATTAAATCACTAACTTCAAAACTTTTGCACAAGAAATTGTGGCCTCATTGCAGTAAAAAATTGCTCTAGAAAATGCACCAAACTGCGAATGTGGGCTAGAGCATGGCCACAAACAAGTGAATCATATCTTTTCAAAATTTGTCAATGAGGAGATTAACCCATTGTTAACACTATAGATCAAACATTCTCAGTAATGCTGACAACCATCACTTCATTTCTTCCACCAAACTCTCAATTTGAATTGTAACACAGTGCACATAATCATCCCTGCAACCAACAAAAATCCGGCCCCCAATCATCACAGGTGAAGAGAATATATCTCCGAGGAGCTCTACGCTTGCAAATTCCTCGACCATACTTTTGTTTGGTTGATTTGCCTCCGCAAAAACATTCATTTTTATACGAAGCAAATGTATGCTTCCAGAACTTGCACATACACATATCAACCTGCAAAATATTGTGTTAGCACATAGAAGAAGTTCTTTCACATAATATGATCTTTTTACCTGTCCGATGGATGAGAAGGACTAGACAACAGTTGCAAGTGTTCATCAACATAAGCAGATGCAGTTATTGGATTTCCGACATTATACTCCCATAGTAGATCTCCCTTTTCCTGACATGTGTCCCAGAAAATGATAATTTCATCAAATACAAGCATCATGTTCTTTTATGTCAAATGTCCCAAGAATTGCTTTAAAAAAACAAGAGAAGATTTTTGGTGACTAAATTGCTAATTTATCAAGACATTTTTTCACCGAGACAACTCAGGTTACTAATCGTTGAGAAATTTTTGCATTTATTTTTTTTTCCTGGTAAATACAGGTTTAGAACAAACAATATGGAATTATAAGCGAAATGATTTGATATTCAAAGCTCTGTCTCAAATAGCATTCTATTTAAATTACGGAAAGCATGCTCATTGCAATGTCAAACATAATCAAATATTAAGCATCTATTATTCATTTATACATGATACTTGAGGGAGAGATTGATTGAGCTGTGTCCATTTCTCATCTCTGATGAGGACATTTGGAGCTCTCCATCTACGAAGGTTTCTTTTACCCTTGATCTTTTAGCTATATTCAGCCAATAGCTATTATTCTTGAGATATGATGTAACAGTGAGACACCAAATTTGAAAACTTGAGTTATGAAGCTCTCTTTTTCATGATGAGAATTTCCTTTCAGACAACTCCTGGGTTGTTAGCATGAATCCTGGGTTGCTAGCATTGCCCCAAAGTCATCATTCCCACTCACTTCACAAAATATTTCTAGAGAGATTCAAACCTGAAACCATGAGCCTAACCTAAAAAATTTGAAGCTCATCCTCACCTCTAGGCTAACCATCAGTAGTCTGAGGAATATAACTAGGGTTTGTTTCTTAGGGCTAATAGATAACATTATAAAAAGGGGAAAAGAAAATGCATACAAGAGCCATTCACCTCATATCTCAATAATTTCAGAACTTTAGTTAGAATATTAAATTTTGATGTACTCTATGCCATATTTTCTCATACAGGACTATTTTTTCCAAAACTTAAAAATCTTAGATACAGACCTTCCAGTGACAATGATCTAAATTGAAGCCAGTTTGGACATGGTAATCCCAGAAGATCAAGAAACACAAACAGGCTGCATATATTTTTGTATCCACTTTTCCAAAATATTTGCATTATTTAATTGCATCCATGCTAATTTTAATACACAAAACCATGAACTGAACCCAGTTTCTTTGGCTCAATGGCAACAAGTGTAGATATTATATGGCTTTCATTCAACGTAGCTGCATAGAAAACTGCCAATAGCCTTCAGCAAAATGGCTGCCCTTCTATGACTAGAGGACTGATATGATTATGGATCACAAATGGATAAAAATATTTCAATGGAAACCACCATCACTGCTAAAAGACACTAACTCCAGCTTCTCTATGGTAATTCTTTGGCTTTGAGTTCAGCTAATTAGCTTTATTATACTACCAATTTCAATGTGTCTTAAAATATGGCAAGCAACCCACTAGGAACTGTTAACAAACATATGGTGCAACTAAGTTTCTTTATAGAGCACAGTAGCCAAAGCAAGAGAAACATAATAACATTTTTACATAAAGTAGAGTTTGTTGAAAGAGAGATAAATTCTTCCTCATGGCTCACACTTGAATTATGCAGTTGATTCAAATAGTAGAAATAAAATTCAAAAACAGCACATCAACATTAGTGAGTGCAATGACAAGAGCAGGGGCCAGCAAATAAACCAACATGGCATAAATACGGTCAGTGCACATTCAGATAAAGACAGGAACTCACCATTCCAAATGAATAAACACTTCCATTTCTCGAACAAACCAGAATCTGTAGGAAATAAAGAGAATAGGGTTAAAAAGATCAGAAATTGAATGTTCCCATGACCCATGTGTAGCTTGAAATTGAAAGTAAGTACAGTCATAAAGAAGTGGAAGCTGATAATTCTGCTTGACCAACTATTCTAAGTGTAAACAGAGTGAGGATTAGAGGCAAAGTGCATAAGATTTAGGTGGAAGTGGTGTTGTTCTTGGAGCCATAAGCAGGATAGCTATGGGTAAGACTGACTATGCACCAATTCAAGTTAGATTTCCAGATTCTTCAAAGCACTCAATTTTTGTAAAATGCAAAACCATTCTTTTTTAATGGAAAATTGGAAAATGTAAAATGAAAGAATCAGGGGTATCAAAATTGAAGGTTTTGATTGTTAGAACATTATCCAAGCTTTCCTTTTTTTGCATCTTGCTTTCTTACTGTTCACTCTTCCCAACACTAATTTTCCTGATCATTCTCCATATTAGCCCAAGATCCCCAAGTTTCTAATTCCACAGTCCATAGTATACAAGTATGATAGTTCAAAACTCAAACTCAAGTCTGTTTACCAACTTCACATATTGAGCACACTCAATGACAATTTTGTTATTGTATAAAATTAATTGTGAAACTTCACTTTCATGAACCTCAAAAAACAAAAAGGTTAGTTTCAGTTTGCTTAAGATTTTGTATCTTGATGCCCTGCATAAGATGGAAAGATTAATGACAGAAATAACCTTTGTTCACAAATTTACAACATGTTAAGTCCAAACATCAAGACCAAAGGGAGGAAGAGAGAGAGTTCTTGGAATGAGACCAATGGACCAAAAAGATGGTGAAGAACACCTTACCTGAGAAGGAAGCACACATGATACACAGGGTCCAGCAAATACAGGACCACCAGTTCTACACTGAAGAAGAAAACCATTTTCATAAATGTGCATTACTAGAAGTGAAATCAAAAATTACGGAAATGCATTGAAATCCCCCATTTAAACTTAATACAACACACAACTAATTCCAGGGAATAGGAAAGAACAAAAAACCTATATGATTGTTGTGGCAAATATACTATCCAATTTTCTACTATTATGACAAACTTGGATGAAATTTCCAATTCCATCTTTAGCTAGGCATCAGACATATAATGGTCTGGGGAGAGAAAGTGACTAAACTCTGAAAAGATTCATAAAGGAGGTCGAAAGGAAAAATAAAAATCAGAACATGCCAATGCAATAAGAAAATCTCCTACCTTCCAAACGATGGACCCTCTCAAATCCAATACAACAATATTACCATCCACCAAACAACAAACAACTGCACCACAAATGGGAAAAGAGGTGAATAGCATGATTGAAGGAAATAACTTATGCCTAAATAAGAGCAGTCGCACGAAGATTTAATCAAAGCAACCTCTGAATTTTGTACATACCATTCCCATTTGAAGAACAAACTGAAAGTGACCCAAATACTGGCACCTGTAGCTCATGCTGCCATAGACTATAAAAGGGTAAAGCCTGCATTTGTGATGCACCATAAGTGTCTAAATGACCTTTAGAATGTAAGAGGTAAACAAGAAAAATAGTTTAAGATTAATTCATCAAAAAGGAAAACAAAATACCGAAACTCATTCTATTTTAGCAACCAAACTTACCAGAAATTTTAAGCTAAAATAGAAACATCATCAGAGATATTTTAGGAAAATCCTTTCAGTGGTTTGAAGAATTAGACTTTAAAGACATGATGAGCAAGATAATGCAAATCTGAAAAATGGAAATGCTTTACAGAGCACCAACCAAAGCTACAACAACAGCACATGCTAGGAAATTTAAGGGGGGGGGAGGGAGAGGGGAAGAGAGAGAGAGGGAGAGAGAGAGAGAGATTTGCAACATCATCAATTCCACTATGGAACCCATAAATGAACTTTATGAACTGATATAACAGACTAAATAAAGCGATAATCATTATTGTGATTGGATTTGGAAGCAAAAAATAGGAGGCAAAGTGGTGCATAAACAGTTTTGTGTTGGTCTCATACTTGTGATTGTGCCTGCACACATTAATCAGAAATTAAAAGAAAAACAAATCCTATTTCCCGCTAGTTTCATAAAACCTTGATAGTCAACCTACAGAAAGAAAAAACAAAAAACATTGTCCACATGAAAAATATTACAATCCTCACTCAAAATTCAGTATCAATTAATTAAACAATAACTTTTACTAACATGTTGGAAGAGATCTGCATACCTTTATTGATACAGCTGTTACACGGCCACTAGTAGAAGCCACATAAAGTGTGTCATGCACCTGCATAATGATTAATTTCACATCAAACTCAATAAAATGTATTACGTGGAAAATTTCCACCTTTGTCAAATTGCAACAAAATTCAAAGCTATGGCCCATACAGTGTAATGCATAATAACCTTTACTAAGTAGTATGGGGACAACTTTACATGAAAACAACCTTAGTGCCCAAAAATAAACTAAATAAATAAATAGTCAGCAACATATTCAGACTGGAGACCATATTCACCTCATCAACTGCAGGTGACCCATATATACTTCCTCCACATGCAAGCCTATAAACGCAGTGATGATTTTTGTAATCAAGAGCATATAAATGATGGTCATGTGAGCCACACCTGCAGATGGTCATCTTAAACTTCAATTATGTAAAGACAAGTAATTTCTCATAAATGATTTTCCCAAGAGTATTTTAGCAAGACTAACAATATCACATAAAAAGTTTGCTGAACAAACTCAAATGTATCTGCTGCCCACAAAGTGACTTATAGGGTTCTTATCATCAGAAAGATAACTAGAGTTTCTCTCAAGGAACCTGGATTACTTACACATCACAAAAGTTGCATGCCCAGTGCAGGAGGATCCCCTCTTTGTGAGTGTGGAGAGAGGATCATATGTCATACACAGCCTTCCCTTTGCATTTTACAGAAGGGGCTATTCCCATGACTTGAGCCCACAAACTCTCATGCACAAAATGCATGATTATAAATTAAAAAAGGGGTCCTTTCTATGTTCAACCAAAAAGAGGCTCTTAAAAGAGCTACACTGCCCATTTATGCTTACAACTTAATATTAAAAGATGAGGATTGCAATAATTTTTTTAATTTCAAAGCAACAGTAAATTTCACCTGTTGAAAACAAATGTAATTTCAAGAAGAGATTAAGTGCTGGATGGAAAGGATTTCCCGGTACTGTTATTGACTTTAACTCTTATGAAGAAATTTTTAGTGCACAAGATTGTACCAATGTGTCTTCATATAATTAAATCAGACATCCAAAAACTGAGCTTATAAATTGAAATTAGAGACATTTACCATCAGCTACTAAATTAACTACACAGATGTGATTCATGGGTAAGAGCAAACATGAAGGAAACTCTAAGTTCTTCAGAATCAGTCAAAAGTTCTCACTTCAAAGAGCATTTGGTACTCTAGACTTAATTCTTTCCAATTCACCAACTATGAATTTGCCTTGAACTAACATGGACTAGCTGATTTTGTGAACTTTTCACTAGTGTAAGTGTAACTACAATTACATGTTAGAAGCTATAAATTATACAACTAAGACAAATGAAAAGAATTTAATCCTCTTGTTCACCCCCAAAAGCCAAAAAGGAATAAAAATGTGGTATCAAATGTGCTAGAGAACAGAAGGGAAAATGCTGATAACACAAACAAGAATATAATGATTAAAAAAAAAAAGACTATTACCAGATCAATTGTCTGTGTTTATCTGCAACTGGCTGGCACTTGACCTTCAGATATTGAAAAGGAAACTGACATTAACTATTGCAGGACAGGCAACACTTAAAATACCAGAAAAAGTACTATGTCCAGCAATGCTCAATATTTGGAATTTTGCAACAGATGACATCAGTAATACAGATAAATCGCAAACTTGGAGACTTCAACAGGCTTATGTATTCATGACCGTGGTCAACAGAACTTCTTGTGAAAAGCAAATCACTTATGCAATTTCTGTTGAAACCTCTTTTGTGGCAAATCTAGTTTGTATTCCCATAGTATAGACAAGACTAAGCCTCTTCTTCCTAAAGAAGAATTCCTTCACATGTTAGAATGTGAACATGATTAAATAAATAAGAGGAAAAAAGGACAAAATTACAGATGAAATTACTGACAACCACTCTTTCTTTTTTCATTTCCAATTCTACATATTAAAATAGGTAACAATGACAGTGCCAATCAATTGCATTTTGATAGTTTTAAAAGTGGTCTTCATGACTGTTGCCAACAAACACTTCTGTCAGCCAAAGTAGCAAACTCATGATGCACAACCAGGCTGGCAACATCTATGGTCAACAAGATATAACAACTTACAACAACAACAACAAAGCATTTATCATCATACCTCACCACATGTTTGGAAAGTCCAACAAGTACTGCCACTGAAAAAATCAAGAAAGTAAATTTTTCCTTCATAACATCCTACTACGACCTGATCACATGTCCCATGTAGAAAGATTTTAGGCCTCTGTGATGCTCAACAAAATAGAGATAAACATTGCACATCATATGTAACAACAGCAACCTGAGAAAAGTCACCAACAATTGCTGCCGAACATTCAATTCTTCCCTCTAGTTTGATGCCCCACTGAACAGAACCACTAAAACAAATTATGCGAAGTATAGCATTTGATTAGAAGACAATAGATCAAAAATTAAAGAACAATTCTTTCTTCCACAATGCACTTGGAAACATTGGATTAGGAGAAATAACACCTGACTAAATTTAAGAAAATTTTTCTCCTACCCATAATTAACCAAACTGAAAACATTAGTAAATCATGCAGCAGAAATCTTTGACATCTCCATACCTTGGTATCAGTTCAGCTTAGCAACAATGATTTGGGACCCAATTGGCCACACATTCCCCTTAAGCTCATACCTCTCAATTTTTGAGTTCATCAAGGATCTACTTAGTTCTTTAGTGAATGTTCAATATCATTGATATAAGCATGTGATTATTTAGTTAAGGCCTTAGCCCTTAGCCTTAGGTACACATCTTCTATGTTTTAGGGTCTTAAATGAATAGCTTCAGTCTCTAAACTCATGCCTATGTAGTCCCAAGTTGAAAGCTTTCATTTATCCCTAATCAGAACTTATTTTTTTTTGCAATCAAGTTGAGTAAAAGTTTGGGCAAAACTTAAAAACCCTCAATGACTTAAACAATCCTTCATCACTAAAGACATCAATCATGCAGGCAATGCGTGCATTACTTACAATAAACAATAAATCCAATAAAAAAAAAAAGAGCTTCTTGTTTGTGAATAGCATGAAACAGAGTACTGATAATTGTAACATTCAGTGTGTGAATTTAAGTTGGAATTAAATTATCATATAGTTTTTTTGTTTTCTAAGTCAAGAAAAACAAAGCTTCTTGAACTCACTCAAGAATAGATTATATATTAAACAAAAACAAAAGAAGGCCCCTTCACATGCAAGCTCATTGGAGTAAAAGCATGAACAAAGTACATAGCTGTACTCAACTGTAGAAATCCACAGTTAAATGAACTCATAATGTCCAGTTGACAAAGGCTCTGATGCCATGTCAAGAAACTATTAATACCAAAAGCTCAAGCTATTGGGCAAGGCCCAATAATGGATCTCATATTAAACACTAACATTAATTTAGGGTCCTAATCAACTTTTATGAATCTCTATTGCTTGATTTAATAAATTGTAACAAAGACATACGTATATAAAATAAATATATATACTGAAGTCAAATTGTATACACATCTTCATCATGCATTTACAAGAACCCAATGTATTGGTTTTAATGTGTGTTTCAAAACCAATTCCTTTCACCTTAACGAATTTAACCTACAAAGAGCTGTTTTCAACACTGTTCTATGCCATGATTCATTTAAATATAATACATGGTCCTTGGGATAAGGCAACAGTGATTAAAAATTATAATCATCAGAATAATGAACACTGAAATTTTTCTGGATAATTAGTCCTTACCTTTTGGCATTTATGCAGACAAAATTATGAGCATGAGATCCAATAAATATAAAGGCATCATGGTCTGTGAAGACAACAAGTGGTGATGCATCTACACAAGACTCCATGCCAACTTTCCACAATTCTTGCAGTGGAGGACCTTTGCTTTTTCTTGAAGCCTCCATTAAACGAAGGACTTGGTTTGTATCGCTTAGCAAATAATCCTCATCATGCATAACCTTATTGCAACGACTGAATGAACATGAAATTCGAATTGAGGCAGACCAAGGAAATCCATCCCTTTGACAAGGAAAATTTGAAAGAATGTGTTTTTCCACATTGACCTTCAAGCGTTTAGATGCAACAAAAGTATCATCATTGTTCTCATTTGGATTCTTCAATAGCCACTCCTGTGATTTAGGGCCCTGAATATTAAGACCTGCAGAAACTGAATTAAACATATTCCAATTTTCTATTCTCAAGTCCAATTTCCCGCCAGGATAGTTTCCAACATCATTCCGGAAGGATCCTTTTTCACCTACAAGTGCAACATGAAGCTTGGATGGAGTGGGAAAGTTATACAGCAATCTCATATCAATCCCCAGGTCATAACATAAATGTGAAGCAGAAACAGAATCACCACCCATCATAAAGAAATCATCATCACTAGAAACTTCTTCAACCAACAAAGTCTCACAAAATGCCTGCCCAACAAAATAAAAATAGTGTGACATTGTCAAAATGCCTTAAAGATAATAAGATCATGTAAGCTAACATGCAAGGGTCATTAGCACAACAAAAACACCCTGGATAAATTGAAAAGCTAACAATGTCTATTGTAAATAGGTGCTCAATGCATCTAAAATTTCTTTCTTGCATTTCTCTAACAGATGATTAACCCTCCAGCAATGAGTCATGAGTATGACTGGGGATGGCATCATTCCAATAAGCAGAGAAACCCTTGTCTCTTAAAGCTCACCAGAATAGGAAATCCTAACTGAGCATGAATGGCAGGAAACAAGTGGCAACTATGACTAAGGCCATAGCATACTAGGTTGCTAGGTCCACTGTTATAACTTTCATTCGAAAATCTTCAATCCCAATAGTCAATCCCCATGTATGACATGAATCTAATACATAAAACAACCTCTAGTTCCAATGTTTTCACTCCACAAAACATAGAATCTCACAAATCTGACATCAAGTTCTTCACTTCAGTCACATGGTTGGTCTTTCTATATTAAGTGTTTGAATATATTGGGGCCAACAAAATACTAAATATATTAAGACAAACAAAATGCACAAAATGCCCTCTCAGAAGATAATAGTAAACCTTCTTGATCATCTCCAGGTTATCACTATGCTTGGCACCATCAATGTCATCTTGAACATGCAAGGTGAAAAATGTTGAACTTGCCAAGAAAGCATAGTCAACTTTTCCACTAGAAGACATAGGCAAAGATTCAATCAACACAAAGCGATTAGGAATCATGGCTAAAGGAACTTTGCTTGATAACCAACTCCGAACTGAAGATCTGACAAGATTACCAGATAAGTTATTATGCCTCAACACTAAAAAAGCTGTAAGGAATGAAAGCTCTCCTGAATCTTCACGAGAAATCACAGCAGCATCGATGACATCAGGATGTGCCCTGATTATGTTTTCAATCTCTTCTAGAGCCACACGTTGTCCATGTACTTTTATGGTCCGGTCCTTCCTCCCCAGGAATACCAAGTCACCACCTGGCAGCCGTCGTGCAAAGTCACCGGTTCTATAGTACACTTGACTTCCACAGTCATCCTCACAACAATTACAGCTGTAGTTCTTATGCATTTTTATGTAGTCCAAAGGTGTTGTAGAAGCTTTAATGTACCCAATAGAAACACAGAGACCACCAACATAAATTTCTCCTGTTTTAGAGGTATCATTTTCACCAACAAGCAATACATCACAATTTGAGATGGGGATGCCAATTGGAACGCTTGTTAGTGCCTCTGTATCCAAAATTGTTGGCAACATCTTGCAATCAAAATATGTACAATCGCCAGATACCTTCACATAAAAATCCAAGTATTAGCCTTGAATTACAAGAGTAATGCTTGGGTACCAAAAGTTTTATTAACACTGTTATACTAATTGACACAGTATGTGATAACCACTTGTAGCATGTAGACTCTGCCTGTGAATATTTGTGGGAAGGGAGTTGGTATGATACATGATAATTGCAAAACTCACCGCATCAAGTACTAAAAGAAGTACAAGAATTTGTAAACTTCTTAGCACCTTTAGCATTATTTGAACCGGAATAACAATAGAAAAATGACTTTCATATGAAGTATGTTCAAAAATCAAATGAAGGAAAACACAATCAGCAGCCCTGTACCAAGGTCACTAGAGGGTCCACAACCACAAATTGATAATGTAAGATTTCATAAACTACACAAGTAAGCAGACAATTTAATATACAATTGTTTTGGCATCACGCTGATCTCATGACTCAAATAGACAGCTCAGCTATAAGTTCACAACATCCAGAGAAGCAATTATAAAGGCCATCCCTGATATGACTTACTTAAGTCTTCCTTTTCATTTCTTTTCCTCTATGCTTTTAATCAGGGCAAGCAGAAGGCAAAAAAATGAAGGAAAATTTTTTATTCAATAATAATGCCCAACACAAAAAATGTTCTGCCCAAGTAACCTGTCATTACCAGCAGTTATCATTTGAAGCATCACACCTGTGATTGATTTGTATCAAAATCTCCATATGTCCGCTAGCTTTTCATTCTTTCTTTTGCAATCTCTTCATTCTCTGTTTCAATTTACATTATCCAACCAACAGACTAGCCTTTTCAGTTTCTACCAAAGACAAGCACCTTGGGTTCACTAAATGAGTAATGCTTTAGTAGGTAGCAAGAACAAAATTGGGAGTACCAAAGGAACAGAAAGGAATTCAAAAATGTTTCTTCCATTATCCTTTCTGTTTCCTTTCTTTCCACCTTTCTCAAGTTTTCTTTTTTTTATTTTTTATTTTCTCTCAAACCAAAGCTCAAAGTACAGAATGGTGGAAACATGATATTTCGGGATGAGTTGAGTATAAACTTTGAGGAGTTAGGATTTTACAATCAAAAATGTTTATACTCCAATTAGTAATTTTAATAACAGTGCTTATTGTATGCAATGCAGATTGGTACTAACACAATTACATGAGAAAGAAGCACCCTAACAATGCATCTGTTTCTGAAGAATGACACCAAAAGACCCATGTCCTGCAATTCAACATAATGTTACGGAAAAGGATAGGAGAAAATGGCCATAAAGATAAGAATTCAATTAAGGATTGCCATAAATTTTATTTTTACTGTCATAATTTGAGAACAGAAAGTAAGCATTATAGACTGCATTGAAACACATAAAAAGAGGGATCAAAATGTCTAACCTCTGTGCTCCCATATAAATTCAAAATAGAGGTCCTGGGTAGCAAACTTGAGAGCTCATCCCACAAGGATAGAGGAAAAACTTCACCACTAAGAATTAGCAATTTCAATGAACATCCAATTCCTATGTTAGATTGAATTTTCAAAGTAGGAAGGATCACTCTCATCAATGATGGAACAGCAATTAGCCTATTAATAGAGTAAGCCTACAGAAACAAATAAAAACATGAGGCCAATAACAGTAAAACTTACTCATAATAAGTTCTATCAATAAAATTGCAATTACTTGTCACAAATTTATGAAAAAAAACAAAATTTAATAGTTGTGCAGAAATGTTCAAAAGGTATAAGTGATCAAAGCAAAAACTCCAATCATGCTATCCCAATAAATCCTAACAGAAAAAATCTAAATGTTCACACTAGATTTTCAAAGGCACACTAAAGCCCTGTACCTGGCCAAACTATTCATTTAGATACTTATACTTTAAATTTGTTCATTAGAGTTTTGTAGCAAGAAATGGAAATCAATCAAATAATGAAAATGCTTTTGAAAGTGTTTCTAATATACAAATCAATCCAAAGGCCTTACCCAAAAGCTTAAATTTCATACTTCAACAGTTCCTTGACGCATTTCAAATCCCATTTGACCAAGTAGTCAAGTGTCAAATCATGTTATCACCAATCTTCTAATTGAATGTGAATTTCAGCACTATATATGGTCGGCCTAAACTTCGTCTGTACTCTCAGTACAGGGGCATGCGCATGCAGGAGTATGTTACAGGCTATTATATGAGACAATCCTAGAGCCTAAACTCTGAAGCTTATAGATTCAATGCTAAGGATTTGACAATAAATACATCAGTAAACAAGTACTAAACACAAGCTTATCTTCATAACTATTGAAGATCCTACAAACAAGTACTAACTTCAGCTTACAAAACTTTTCAAGCAAAGAAAGATGTATCCAAGACCAGAACACTCATGAAAATAAGTTATCATATATATGCAATATTGTCCCATAGGACTACCTTTAATGTAGACTTGGCAGCTTAGATACACATTATAGCAGCAAAGAATCCAAACCACATAGTGTACCTGTAGAAAATTCACAATAGAGAATGGATCCTTTCTCAACTCATTGAAAGGAGGGATAACCAATGTACATGCACCAAGCATAGCACCAAGAAATTCTTGGAGGTGATCAATAAAGCTTATAGACGTTTTGAACAATAAAATTTCCCCTTCATGCATGGGATACAATTCTTGCATCCACATAAAGCGATTTAAGAGACCTGAAAAGAATAATGTGGATGTAAAAGCATCATGTCTTATTCAATATAGAAAGAAATTTAAGAGATAGAGGTGCACATTCTCAAAAAGGAAACAAAATTACAAATATGAAGCTCATGATATTTTTTGCTCATATTGTGGTAGGTCAATTGCAAAATTTTGGCCCACCTAAGGAGAAGGGGGTTGGTGGTGGGAGGAAGAGATAACTCTATCCCATCCATTTTAAAACACAAGAAAACAAGGTAATCCATTTTGGAATGTCAGAACTGTATTATGGAATCTTTCTCTTGTTTCTTTCATAAACAAATGATTGTTAAAGTTAATATATGATTCATATCCTTTACCTCACCCAACAATTTTGAAATTTTGGGTGGAATGGTTTCTTGACAATAATAATTAAATGTGTTATGGAAAAAAGCACTACCCAACTAAAAGATGTAACACATTACAGAGCCCTAAGCAAATTAGGATGAAATTACTAAACCATTGTACTAGATTTGTCTATCACCGAATTATAGTGCAACCAATACATAAGAAAAAGGAAAATACATGCAGACACAACATAAATAAATTGGGCTTTATTTCAGCTAATGAGCTAAATAATGACCTTTCATTCATATGATTCAAAAGAAGTCAAGACAAGAAAAGCCACCCAAATGTCCTGGAAAGATAAAGTAGTCTTCACATCCAAGTCAGCCCTTACTCAAGACCAATGTGCAACTCAAGATAAAAGGATTAGCTACCATTTTCTATTAAAGTAACTTATTTTGAAGGTCAAATCCAAGGAGATAGAAAAAATAGGGATATTTATTGCCCAAAGCCTAGTGAAACTATTGAGATGTCCTACCTTTACTCAAATAAGTAAAAGAAATCAAACATGAGATTGGCAACAGATTAACCATATCACTGCTGGACATTGGCACAAAAATATTTATTTAAAATAAAATAAGTGATTTAGTACCTATCCCTGATGTCAAATTTCTTGATGAACAATAAGAACCAACAAACAAAACTTAATCTACAGATTTTGCAGCAAAGGTGAGAAAAATTAATAAGAAAACAAAAATTTGCCCACTGCTCAAGCTACAAAGCAACAAAATTCAACTTATCACAAAAAACACACCAATCTCACCAAACACCAAAAACAGCCAAGGAGGGAGAAAACACTTGTGGGTGATGATCTATTGTGGATGTGCAGCTGCCAGTATTCTTCCCCATAACCAGACTTATTTCCTCCTATATAACTTGAATTTGTAAGACCTTCTCAGTTCTGAGTTGATTTCATTATGATATCCAAACAGGTTATCAAATTAAGACTATGCAAAATGCAACAGGCCATCATAAGAAAGAAGTTTCAATCACTATGTATTAGTAAACATTAGTTCATCCTTACCACATCACCAAAACAACAAACCATAGCAATCAATAGAAACCGTAGCAATCAATAGAGAGAGATGCAAAATCGAATTGCTAGATAAAATAAGTTACAAACTCCAGATACCAGTTACCTTGTTCAGTGCCACATACACCTTTAGGCTCTCCAGTGGATCCAGATGTGTACAATACATAACAGAACAATCTCTTTTGCTCCTTTTCACAGGACCAATATAACTGCAATGGACTAGAACACCCTTCCATGATTTCTTTCATGGAAAAGCTTAGGACAGGACAACTTCCAAACTCGACAAGCCACCCTGACTTCTCAACATCATCATCATCATAAAATGCTGACTCAAAGGTAACAACAAGATCAACATTTGCAGAAGAAACAACCGACAATATTCTGTCTTTGGGCCATGAAGGATCAAGAGGCAAGAAAGCCTCACCACACCTCAAAACCGAAAGAACAGAAACTATATATTCCACTGAAGGTGGCATATATAGCCCCAATATTTTTGGTTTGTAAACATTGTCCGATTCAGCCAACTGCTTCACACTTGGTATAAATGATACCGCAGACTTGGACTTGCTGCTTGTGCGTTGCTTACTATAATTACTCTTAACTGCAACATACCAACCACAATTCTTGGATCATCACAGGATTAATCAATGAATCATAGTCCTAATATTCGAACCATACAAGATATATATAACATTCCAAAAATAAAAAAAGAAAGAACTTTAAAAATATAATTTTGACTGTACAATTTGAAAAAAAAAATAGAGAAAGAAAGAAAGGGAGAAAAAACCAGTATTGATCTTAAAGTAGCTGATTACCTTCCAATGAAGACTGAATATAGAATAATAACCCTAAAAAGAAAAGAATTAGGAAGAAGATCGATGATAAAGAAAAGACCTGAAAAGGAGGACTGGGAAAGGATAAGATAGGGATCATCAGCATCAAGAATGGAGCGGAGAAGAGACGCGAGGGAATCAACGGCCTTTAACACATCACCGAAAGTGAAACACTTGTCTCCTTCGTAAACCGGAGGCCCACAGCAAGAAGAAGAACCCGAGGAGGATGAGTCGGCAGTGCGGTGGACCTGATCGCTGCGGATAAATTTTCTTGGATTCTTGGGCCAAAAGACGCCGTCGCCTCCTCCGTCGCCGGAGCGGCCATGTGATGGCGCCACGTGTATTGCGGCGATTGCGTCAGAGTTTAGGGTTGCAGAGTTGAAAAACACGTGCGATATACAGCAACGGTGGCGCTGCTCTTGGCTGCAGACATCGCCGGAAGAACAGCCGCTCATTCCTTGCTTGCTCCGCCTCTCTCTCTCTCCCTCCCCGAGCGCGTGCGGGCTTGGGGTTTATCCAACAAATTCTTGTGGGCCGTTACTTGTTGGTTGGTACTTGGATTATCTTGTAAGTCCTGGGCTTTTCATTGGCATCATTGAAAAATTAAACGCGGACTTAACCTTCTTCTCGATATTGTGAGTGTTATCCTATTTTATACTTTTAACCAAAAAAAGGGATGTGATTCAACTATTCAATGTGAATTCCTTGATAAAATAAATAAAACTAAAATAGTGTATTTTAAACTCAAAATTGAAAAAATAAAATTTTTAATATTAAATTGAACTATATTTTTTATGATTGTATATATATTTTTTATTTTAATTTAATAAAAATAATTTATAAGATAATACTATAAATTATAATATAATTATAATTATATTTATATTAAGAGTTTTATATTATAAATTACAAATATTATGTCATGTGAAAAAAAGTGTTTTATCTAAATATTTCATATTAAGTATAATTTAAATAATTTGTTATATTATGATATTATAATAATCATTGCAAAAAATTGTTTATTATTGTTATATGTAATTAATAATTAGTATAACAAATTTATAATTGAGAGAAAAGAGAGAATATTAGGAAGATATCATATATTTATGCCTCAACTAAGAACTAAATGAAATTTAATAATAAAAATATATCTAATTATTACAAATATATATATATATATATATATATATATATTAATGGGTGAATTAAGAGAAAATTAACTCAGAGATTTACATGATTATTTAGACATAACAAACTCATATGAATATGCAAATATATAACACATGTTTCATTTCATCCACATATATTTAAAACAAAAAAAACAAAAACATCTAAATTTTGTAATGAAATAAGAAATTAAAAAAGAGAAATTTAGTTATAAAAAAAGCCTTTTTTTAATTTTTTTTCATTTAATTGGTTTTGACTAACTTAAACTTAAGATTTTCAATGTTGGAGATTACTAGTTTGTAAGAAATCAATTCTTTATATTCAACAATTGCATTGTGACCTTATGACAACAACTAAAGTTTCTCATTTTAAGAATACAAATCCTCATATCCATAAATGAAAACTAGTGTCAAGATAGTCATTCATTGTTCGATTATGTATGTAAATTTCCATGCTAATAATGTACATTTTTTATAAGAAAAAGAGAGGTGAACAACAAATTATACATCATTTAAATTGAAAAAGAAAATAAAAAAAAGGTATGAAGGTGTATCTAGATGCTCAAATGGGAACTCTTACCTTTCTCATACCTAATGGATAGGTATCTCCCTGTAGTTTTTGATCCTTCATTTCAACAGGACTCTTAACCAAGTTCAAGTTCCCACTCTTGTACTTTGTTGTCTCTCTTACTTGACAATATTCATCACCATCTTCCTTTTCACTAATGTTTAATATATTAGCTATTAAAAGTTGGATTTGGCAAGTAAAAGAATTTAATGAATTTAAACTTCTCATTTGTTGGATTAGATCTTGGCTAGTTTTAATCATGTTGTCCCATGGTAGCATACCTTATAGGCATCCTCTAAGATCTCAGAAGATTGGATACTTTGGTATATCATCATCAATAACAAGATCAATAACACTCTTTTCACAATTACTAGCTTGCATATAGATAACCAAAATAGCATCATTGCTCCTGTGTTAGCACTCAAGTGGGGACACATCAATATGACATGCAAGATATATTCATATGGAGAAAGTATACAAGGAAATTCATTTGAAGTTGATGGTTAAGAGCCAATGTGATAGTTAGATAAGAAGTTGTCAGTTTATTAGTTTTTTCTTTATAATAGCTATCTTATTTAGGCAACAGTTATCTTACTTAAACAGTAGTTATCTTATTTAAGTAGTATATTATTTTTGAAATTTTAATTTTAGTAAGAGAATAAGTTAGTAAAATATTATTCTATTTTAGCTTCTAAAAACTCTTTGTATTTAGCCTATTTAAAAGACATTGAATAAGAAGGGGTCTAAATTTTCCTTAAAAATTGTTAAAAGAGGGTTTGATAGAGAATGAGCTTTCTAATCAATAACCATATGGCCTAAAAGGGGAAAGAACTCCAGTAAAAGTCTTGTGAGTCATCTTGTGACTAGGTTTTGCCCAGTCAAATGGATATGTTCATGAGAAATATCAAGCAAAGGCTATCTGAGGTGGAGGACCACCAGCAATCCAACAAACAATCATCTCAATAGATCTAAAGGGTGATGAACTTATAATTGGAGGAGATTCTATAAGAGCTAAAAGGGTATGATAAGAATAATGAGGTATAGAGCAATAGTCGCACCTATACAGACCAAAGAAAGGGAAAAAAATGATGGGTAAGCATTAGGAATTACTATTCCCAAGTATTTTAAATTAGAATTTCCTTTATATAATGGTATCAATGATCCTTTGATTTGGATCCATAAGGGCAAGTTGTTCTTTGAAAATTAGCAAACACCTAATGAGGAAAAAGCGGGATTGGCAACATTTCATCTTAATAGGTAGGCACAACTGTGGTTTTATAAGGTGAAGTAAGAGGGGACAAGTATGATTTATGAGGCATTTACAGAGTAACTTAACTTAAGGTTTGGTCCTTCTATGAACCTCAACCTCCTAGGCAAATTTACTAACTTAAAGTAGATAAGAATGGTGAAGGATTACCAAGAGTTTCAATTTTTGCTAGAATGAACAATAAAACTCACTACAAAATAGCAAATTAGCCTATTCATTACTAGTCTTAAGGGGTAACTGTAGGACAACACCTATTTAGAGCAATTTGAAGGCAGCTACTAGGGGAGCAGCTACAAGGAAGGGAAATTTTGGGGCAACATCTAGTATTAGGAGCACAAACACACTTTTTTTTAAAAAGTTAACCAAAGTCGAGATGTAGAAACAAAGGGTGAAAGGGCTCTGCTTTAATTGTGATAAAGCATTCTCTTAGGGACATTGATGCAAAAAGTTGTTTTGGTTAGAATTGGTAATATCTAATAAAGAGGATGAGGGAGGGCCAAACAATCTAAAGATATCTTTGCATGTTATAACCAAGATAAGCAACTCACTAACTATGCAACTAAAAATGATGGTGGAAGGAAGACCAATGTAGGTACCATTAGACTCTAAAATCACTTATAACTTTATTAATGCTATTATTGTAAGACAATGGGTCTCTTGATCATCCATAAGCCAAGATTACAAGTATCAGTAGTTAATGAGGAGAAGGTTCCTAGTTGCAGTAAGTGTAAGATTGTTTCATTCCAAATTATTTGTGATACTTTTACTACTAATTTATATGTTATTCCTTTAAAAGGGTTTGATGTCATTTTAGGGGTTAAATGGCTACATACTTTGGGGCCAAGTCTATGGAATTTTGTTAATTTAATGTTGAGCTTTGACCTCGAAGGGAACTAAGTTAAGTAACGAGGAAAAAGGCTAAATAAGGAGATAAAAGCTCATCATATTCAAGGGTCCTTTTCATGCTTAGTTGAGTTCATAAAGTTATTGGTTGAATTCTCAAATTTATTTGGAGAACAAATAGAGCTACCTCTGACTCATGAATGTGATCACCAAATTACACTCCTTTCAAGATCAACACCAATGGTAGTTCAGCCTTATAGATATTCCCACCATCAGAAGATGAGATTGAGCGATAATGTAAGGATATGTTGGCTTGTGGCATCATTAGGCCAAGCAAGTCATCATTCTCCTTTCTCATGTTACTTATTTCAAAGCATAATGGGTCAAGGAGATTCTATATTGACTATCAGGAGTTATATGTCAGGATTGTGAAAGATAAGTTTCTTATTCTAGTGATAAAGGAATTGTTGGATGAGTAATATAAAGCGTGATATTTTTCCAAATTAGACTTAAAGTCGAGATGTCATTAAGTTCAAATGGATGAAGCAATTGTAAACAAGACTGCATTCTAGACCCATTATGGCCATTTTGAATTTTTTGTTATGCCTTTCTACCTTACGAATACTCCATTAAACTTTGAAGCCTTAATGAATGAGATCTTTTGATCATACTTGTGTAAGTTTGTCTTTTTTTTAGATGATATATTGATGTATAATAAGACATGAGTTTAACATTTATAACACTTAAACATTGTTTTGGCTTTATTACATTCTTACTAATTATTTGTATAGAAATCTAAGTGCACCTTTTGGGAGACTTAAGTGACATAATTAGGTCATATTGTTCATGGTACAAGCATCTCGATGGATCTTTTAAAGGTCCAAGTAATGATTGAATGGCTAACCCCCACTTAATTACAAGCCTTTGTGGATTCCATGGATTAGCAAGATATTGTAAACAATTCATCAAGAGCTATGGTGAAATGGTAGCCCTATTGACAAATTTGCTAAAAAGGAATTCCTTCCAATGAAAAGAAATGGTTATTAAGGCCTTTTCCATGCTTAAGAAAGCCTTGGCTAAATTCCTAATTTTGCAACTACCTAATTTTAATTCATAGTTTATGGTAGAGTATGATGCTTTTATGGAAAGAATTGGTGTTGCTTTACACTAAAAGGGTCACCCCATTGCATTTTTTAGTAGGTGAATTGCAAAGTGACACTCCAAATTGTTAACATATGAAAAGGAGTTCATTAAGCTAGCAAAGGTAATACAACATTGACATTAATATTTATGGGAAAGGTCATTCCTTATTTAAATTGACCATTTTAACCTTAAATACCTTTTAGAATAACTTTTGTCTACCTCTCCTCAATAGCATTAGGTAAGGAAATTGATGGGTTTTGACTTCAAGGTGGAATACTAATATGATTCTTTAAATTAAGCAATAGATGCGTTATCCTAACGAGTCAAGGAGACAAAAGGAGTTCTTTATGTAATTTCTTAACTATGGCTGGTATTTTTTGATGCAATAAGAGAGGAAATTGCATCTAAAATAGTATTACAAGAGTTATAGTAACAAGTCAAATTAAGAAAGGCAAGTGCGAATTGGATGGTTTATGAGGAACTAATTTTGTATAAGGGTAGGGTCTATTTACTCTTGGATTCCACCTTAATTCACACAATTTTAGCAAGAGTTCATAACTTTGCACATGATGACCTTTAAAAATCATTACATCAAGTTAAGGTTGATTTTTATTAAGAAGGAATAAAGGGAACAATGGCAAAATTTGCGCAACAATATAATGTGTGCCAGCAAAATAAATGGGCAAATCTTCATCTAGTAAGGTTGATGCATCCCTTAATTATTCCTATGCAGATATAGGCTAACATTTCAATGGATTTCATTAATAAGTTGCCAAAGGTAGGGGGTAAGCCTATGTTATTTCTGATGGTAAACCAATTTTCTAAAATAACTCATTTTACACCCATTACACACCTTTACACTGTCATCTTTATAGCTCATATATTCTTTAAGAGAATTTTCATATTATATGGCCTTTTAGAGTCAATTGTAAGTGATAGAGACAAAGTTTTCATGACTACATTTTGGTAAGAGTTGTTTAGGTTATGTGGGGCAAAATTGTTTTTTTCATCTACATACCATCCTCAACAAAATGGTCAAATTAAGGTGGTAAATAGGGCCATTGAGATGTATTTGCAATAATTTATGGGGGATCAGCCATGGAGTTGGGTTAAATGGATTACATGGGCTAAATTTTGTTATAACACATTCTTTCATTCTTTTTTGCAGGGTACACCATTTTGTTTAGTATATGGTTTTGACCCCTCACGTCTATTGTCATATGATCATGGCACCATAAAGTTAGACGTGTTAGATTAAACCCTTTTGGAGCATGAAATAATCTTGGTTAAATTGCAAGAACAACTTATCTAGGCATAAGCACGAATGAAGCTAGCATATGACCATCACCACCATAAGGTCACCTTTATGGTGGGGGCATGGATATGGCCACAGTTATAATGCTATAAGCAATTATCAATGGTTAGGGAAGCAAAATCCATAATGTAATGCAAGTGTCAAAATTAAAAGTATACAAAAGAACTTTGCCAATAACTTTGGTCCCTCTTCCACCACTGTTGGAGGGTAAATTAAGTCTCATTCCTGTGGCAATTTTACAAGTTCAACTTAATGGTAAAGATGGGAGTTATCAATGCCATGGAAGGGGTTGCCACTAAAGGAGACTTCTTGGGAGTTTCTTCATGATTTTAAGATAACTTATCCAAAATTTGAGCTTAAGGACAAGCTCTTTGCTTAAGCACTGATATGTAAGATGCATTCATAGGGAGGAAGTATACAAGGAGATTTATTAGGAGTTGATGGTTAAGAACTAATTTGGTAACTGGCTAGGAAGGTATCAATTTATGAGCATATTAATTATCCTATTTAGGCAGTAATTATCTTATTTAGGTAATTTATTATTTTTAGATATCTAATTTTAGTAAGAGAATAAGTTAATAAAGTTTTATTATATTTTAATTATAAAAACTCTTTATATTTAACTTATTTTAAAAATTGTTAACAAAGGACTTGTCAAAAATTGAGTTTTTTAAATAGTAATTATAAGACCCAAAAGGGGAAAGAACTTCAATAAAGGGAAAAAGGATTTTCCTATGACTCATCCTGTGACTAAGTCTTACGAAAAAAACACATAACACAATACATCTTTTGTCAAAAAATGAGTTTTTTAAACAGTAATTATAAGACCTAAAAGGGGAAAGAACTTCAATAAAGGGAAAAAAGATTTTCCTATGACTCATCCTATAACTAAGTCTTACGAAAACACACATAACACAATACATGGTAAAGCTTGTTAGATTAAAGCAACTATATTTATAAAGACTTTAGCCAAGTATCAATGCAAGGGACATGAAATGCATGGCTACCTTTTAGTAATACACTTAAGCTCTCATCCTTATGAAATTCACTAAGGAAAGCTAAGTAATTAGTTCCTTTAACAAAACCATCAACTTTCTTATACTTAAAGATTGTGATGGACTTAAGAAGTACCTCGTCTAATCCATTATGGGCAACTTGTCATCCTTCATTAATTGCTTGATCAAAATTTTCATTTAGTTGTAAATTACTCTTACCTAGGCCTTGTCATTAGCAATACTTGGATACAATAGTATAATAGCTTACATATATGAAAGCACTGGCCAAGATGTCAATAAGTGCTATAAAAAGAGGGTGAAAATCAGTGCCAAAAGAACTACCATCTTCAAGGGTAAAAGGAGGCGGGAGAGGGAAAATGATGTAGCACCGTTGGGGACAATCAATGTTGCAAATGCCCTGTGAACAATCTTTGTAGGGATAATGCATTGGCCAGGGGTTCCGGCTGCCTACCGAACCCATGTTTGTTCAGTTTTGATACACTAATTCATTTTTTGCCAATTATTATATGCCTTAATTTTCCTCAATAACTCCCTTATTCCTTGTAGAGAGATAGGAAAAAAAAAAAAAAAAAAGGAAGAAAGGCTACTGACAAATGGCAGGAGAAAGAGAAAAGATCAAAAAGAGGGAAAGTTAGGAAGATAAGCAAAGTAGAGGAGATAAAAGTTGAAAGTGTCTCTCTCTCCTTGTCCACTTTATTCTTGTTTGTGGTCTATGATTTGCAGTTTCTTTTATTTTGCTCTTTTCTTTTTTGGGGGGGGGGGGGGGGCTTTGGCTCTCTTTCATGGAGAATGATAATTTGTTGGCTTGATTCATTAAGTAATGACTTTTTGTTGGCAATGGCACTACACTTCCAACTAATAGGCCTAATGAAGATTTGCCACGATAGAATAGAATACAAGAAAGGGTCATCCCTCCCTTGGGATATGTAGAAACAGATTTGATTCTCATTGTTGTAACCACAAATGCCGACAAGGGTTTTATGTTGATAACATCGCACGATGCTCACAAGAAATCTATCTAATAAATATAAAAGAATTGGATGGAACACTAGTTAGAAACCTATCCTTCCCTCTGTATGCCGCATATAATTGACATCAACACTAAAACTTTGGTTTTGCCATCATACTCCACCTACACTCACTAACAAGCCTAACTCTCAAGTCTCAACACAAGATACATAATAAAATTTTCCCCACATTGACAAAAAGAGCTCCCCAAATTTACAAAAGCTTTTTCCAGTGGCCTAATTAAGATATAGGGCGATAGTCTATCATAAATCACAGTAGACTTGACGAAGCTTAACATATTTGGCCTGGTCTATGACATCATTCATCACACTCCTCCAAAGTTATGACAAAGAATGTTGTGTGCTACCTAAGATCCAGCCAAAATAGAACATTTTTTGTGCTCGCAGAGAAGGAGCATAGAACATTGTAAAATAAAAGGGAAATATTGGATATGATCACATAAACCAGGTCGAAGTTGGAATGCAAAATTTTATATCTTTATTAACACTTTCACAATGTTAATCCAACAAAAAAGACCATCTAACTAACAATTGTGGCGATGGTTTCACTGTGTAAACCAACAGTGCTGAAAATTACATGGCAAGATAATTATGTCATACCTACATTCTATAATTTACGTGTGATCTGTCATCAACAAATGAGTTGAATACAATTCGATACAGCCAAACTACTAGTAGTAATAATAATAATAATAATAATGAACGTATGTTAATTCAAACATAGATGCAAACCTTCTGGTAGCTTTATTCTCCTCAGCTTCCATGTGAATGAATATTGAGTGTAAAGACTAGACAGAAACAGTGGGCCAGTCCATGTATCTATGCTCTCCCTTTCCTCCTGTCATCCAGTGCCTGTTCCAATAAACACACCATGTAGGACGACCCAAACAAACTATTATAACACTCACTAAAACCCCACTTCCAAAAAATCAAAATAAAAATGAAAAGGAAGGTTTCTCCTTTTACAAAGGTGGATAGATCCCTGGACACCCCCAGGTGATGGGGTGGAGAATGAATTAAACAAGGACAAAAATGTGTAAGTTGCACAAATTTTTAACTCTGAATCTCCTGTAAAATATGATTTTTGTTCTATCACCTGCTGCCTTAATCTTCAATGTCATAACAATCTACTCCATGGATATCAAAGTCCAACACAACTCCCTCACTACAGTTGAAATAACAGAATAAAAGGAATGGAGCCCAACATGTAATTGACCTAAAAACTAATGTCAAAGATCTACATGAGCAGATTATCAAATGCAGTTCTGATTCAAAAACACCATGGTAAAGCTATACGATAATATAGAAATTCCATATTCAGCAAATTTAAGTGGATGCATTTCCACATTCCAGTTTGTGAGTAGGTAGGATCCTCAGTCTCTAATGGTTAAAATAGGTAATCTAAACGTCAACCTAGATGTGGATGCACAGAGATTTGCTCATTGCAGGCAGATTTGGACAGAAGAAAAAGATTACCTTATTTTGGAACATTCTCATGGTCAACACAACAGCATCCCGCATTCTGCAAAAGGATATGAATTGCTTTATATGATATCAGCAAACTAACTCTTAGGGAGAAGGGAAAACAATTGATGACGTTGTCAACTTCATTAAACTAGTAAAAATATGCTTCCAATTTGCAAACATTGTCACTGAGTTTTTAATGTAAAAAAATGTTTCAGAATTGGTTAAGCCTGTAAACTTATTTGCCACACAATAATTTGGAACCAATTCCATGAGTCAAAACAAAACCTGCCGCGTAAGTCAACATACATGACTTAATAAGGCAGTAACAACAAATTAGGGCAGCAAATTATCAAAGATGAATATCAGATCTTATGGGTTTATCATTGACCATTACAAGCTCAAGACTAACTCAAAGATTTTCAAAATGGAGGGTTATTTATAACATGTATGTGCTACTGGATGTCACGCAGTGTGAAAGAAAGATGATGTTAGTTACTCCTTTGACCACAAGGTTTTTCAAATCCAAAGAGATCTTTATTTGTTTTATCTATCATTATTTCTAACTTCAAATTTTCTTGAAACCCATCCAGATAAAAAGTTTCATTAGCTGGTCTATTTATATAGAATGTCTCTTTAAAATGAAAAGTTAACAATGGCTGCTTTTTTGGCAGTTTATATTGTAGTTCATTGTATTATACAAAGAAACTCCAATATCAGTTCACCCTGTTTCTTTTAATTCCTCTTCCAATTGCAGAAGCATGCCATACAATACCATATCCTGTGGGTCAGGTGGCATAAACACGCAATTTCTCAATTAACACCAAATAGAACCATCAGAAGATCAAGGCAGCAATACCTAATGTAAACTCAGCCCAACATGGTTAGCTCAGACAAAGTGCTTAAGCCCAAACTAGTTCATGTCACGTTTCCCTTGATATGACCAGACAAGACTAACCTAGTCCTGCTTATTTTCACTAAAAGGTTTAAGATCCAAATAGACCTTTATCAAATTCTCTTTTCATCTTCTCATTTTTCTTTTCTGCAGTCTCTGTAATTTGGCAGCAGAAGGAACAATGTATAACAGGAAATTAGTTATGGTTCTCTTCCTTTTTGCCTCGGAACACCCCACTTAAACAGAACTGATTGTTATATTTATCTCAACACTATTTTGATTGAAAAACCATAAAAACTGATAGAAGTCCAACATGAAAATAAACTGCCTCAACAAGCTCAATTACAACCAACAAATAACTTGCTCTGTAGAAATAGTTAACAACTGCATCTTCAATTAATTTCAGCATAGAAGAATAGCACTCATTAAAAATTACCGAACATTATATGTACTGAGAGGATGAGAAGATCCATCAGAACATGCTAAAACAAATTGTGTTGACAGCCCAGAAGGAATTTTTATCTGCAACATCAACAACACAGTAATTGAGATCAAATTCCTTCTGCCCAAAAAATTGAACCTTAACAATAAACAATTTCTTAAACATTACAAGTATGACAAAGATTCAAGACATCCAAAAAGTGATGCAAAAAGCTTATGATCAACAAATCCTCAAGTTAGCATGTAATTTGAATATTTCAAAAGTTAAAACGAAAAGTCACTGATACAGTATGGAATGTAACAATGGAGAGATCCATGTGTAAACATAGCATTTGTACTAGCATTAACAAATGCACCAAAGATGCAGTCATTGATTCTCCTGAGATCATAAGAATTTTTTAGAAGGAATGGATGCTTTAGATAGGTAAATTTATCAGTTTTTGAAAACTTTATGTTGGTCCAGAAGGTTCCTTAAGACACTCAATATGACACTGATTGTTGACCTAACTTCAATATGCTAATAATGCATTCTACCATAGTTCCTCCCACTTCTCCTTGAGAACAACAAAAACAAGTAGAAGATAAAGGAAAAAGACTAAAATCTTTTTTCAAGGGTAAAAGGGATCAAACTTAAAGAACAAACCAATAATTCCTTCGAGAATTTCTCTGCAATGGCTACAGTTTCCATGCTATTGTACTTAATTTGGTAGCCTGACCGCCGCAAAATTAAAGTTGCTGGCTCCCAATTATCCAAGGAATCTGTCTATAAAATGTAAAGAAAAGCAGGGGTTTGTTACATTATATTTGAAATGATGTCATTGGCCACAACATCATGAAAAGAGTTTCTATGATTTAAACCCAAGTGCAAGAAACAGGAACATATCATAATCATCATAAGTTCCTTTTAAGACCCTAGGAAACACTTGGCATGGTGATATCTAAAAGCTTTGATTAAATCAACTTCAATGAGAAGAAAAACATCACAACATCAGAAAAAGCTTCCCCCCCCCCCCTCCCTTTCATTATGTATGAGAATGGTACATGTAAGTGCAGTAGTGCACGCCTAAAAAATAAGATCAATGCACCAAGGACCTCTTTCTCCATGAACTAAAGCCAAGGATAAAGGTACCAGACAGCAATGGCATGCTAACAGAAATACAAGAATTTACAAACTTGTCTAGCATACAAGTATTGGCAAAGAAAATGCAACCAACCAGCAAGAGGATATTGAACATTGCTTCTCCTTTAAGAATATAAGAGTTAATCTCCTGTTGCATTTCTGGGTCTGCAAAGTAAATGAGCAGAAGATTGTATGATAATTTCATGAGTACAATCTCAACGTGCACTCAACATAATATGTTCACAAATTCAGACCCAAACCATTATCACAGTATTGTTTCCAAACAAGAGGGAAAAAAATTACCAACGGGTGTGTAAAAAGGCAGTCACGAACCCTTTGTTTTTTTTTTTTCCATCTTTCTCCTTGTTGAACAACTCAAGAGAAAACAAACAATAATATCATGCACATGGATATCATTCTTGTGTTCTGGGTGTCCTAAATTCATAGACAAATTTGATTGTGTCATTGTGTGCATAATATACATGTATACGAGAAAAGGATTTAAATGCACATAGAGCTGGTTGAAATAAAGTATTCAGTCAGCATAGAATTGTTGGTCTCATTAAAAATATGAGAAGAACAGAATTTGTGGCTACTGTGCTTGTCGATTGAATACAGAACCATTGTGTCTTGACTACTGGAAAGACAAAAGCATTATACATCAAGCCAAAATAGCACAATAAAAAACATATAAGCGCTAAAGCATGCACCATTAATCTGCAAAGTTACAACATGTACAAACTACAGTGTGAGAGAACTATTTAAACAACAGTTTTAGAGTTTATCATTAGATGCATGAAGGAATATCACTAACAATTATCCATTTAACCTCTTTGCCAAGATCTCAAAACATAAATGAAATTAATTTGTTTCTAGCAAACTTACCACATTTTATTTTGTTCTGATCATTCGCAAAGAGCCTCACTAGTTCCCCCTGATAAAAGTAAATAATTCAAGACAACTGATATACATAATTTTCATCCATTAAATATGTAGACAGTTGCATTTACTATTAACCATGAGGGCTGTTAAGGAGACAAGTCAAATACATGTATGCTGAAAACAGAAAACCTTCATCATTTACATAAGGGTGGTTTAATTACAAAAGGGATATGCAAAATATTGGTCCTAAACTTTTATGAATTTTTACAATTAAATCCTTAACCGTTTTGCATTTTCATTTGAGTCCTATAATTTTTAAATTCATTTTAAATCAGTCCTTTTTAAATGAAAAACAATCAAACCATTAATATTTTCCATTTGGTCAATACACAATTTTTAATGGTTTTAACTGTTTTTTGTCAAAAAAGACCAATTTGGAATGAATTTAAAAGATATAAGACTCGAATGAAAACGTAAAAAGGTTTATGGCCTAATTGTAAAAATTTATAGAGGTTGAGAACCAATTTTTTGTATATTCCGACTACAAAGTATCTAGTGATGAAACACCTTTAACGTCTATCTTCAAGCTACAAAAGTAGCAGAAGTAAAACACCATTTAACTTAATTGAAAAGTCACTAATGTAGAGGTGTGGAATCTGAACCAGCCTAACATTAAAGTAATTTCATAACAAGAGAGCTAGATGCTTGAAATTTCACATCAAATTTGACTCAGAAAAACCATCTTCATTTTCTTTGATGCATTTGGTAACTAAACTTCTCTTACATAACTAATTAACAGCATACACATGCCTGAATCAAATGCTAGGTAGGTTGTAAGGGGATGATTATTTCATTACTAACCTGACGACCTTGGTCATCCATCGGTATACACTCAACAGCAATCAGCTTATCAACATCATCAGCAGTGACAAAATATTCTGGGTTAGTGGCCCCTACATTGAGTATCCCAGATATGTCACCTATATGCAATCCAATTCTAAGCAAGACACCAGAATGTCCAAAGATCATTTGATTTCTTACCTTCAATATACTGCCTAGTGCCATCCTCAAGATGATGAACCCACTGAAACATACAAAGAGAAGTTCCACGTATTTGATATCCACACCCAAGGAGTCTTCCTCCAGGTGTAGCATCACCAATAATTTGAAAACCCTCTATACCAGGGCCCTCTGAGAAACAAGTCATATTCAATTTTATGACAATTACTTGAGACAGAAACAAAGACCATGAAAATGTTTCCATATTAAAGCAGCGCCCACCTGCAGAGACAGAGGAAGCAATCTCATCATGTGTGCTAGAATGATGAAGTAAGTCCTTTGCCACCTCTCCTGCTCCCATATTCGCAGTGCCTCTACTCGAAAAGCTATTAGACATATGGCTAGAAATATCCCTGCCAAAAATGGACCAAGGAAATAGTTAGAATCATAAATTGTATTGAAAACATAAAAACTGAACCATGAATCAACAAACTACAAGTGACCAAAAAATTCGTTCGCTTGTGAAACAGTTACTAGAAAAAAAAATTGACAACATTTCCAGGAATTTTAAAAATAATTAGATTATTTGAACCTCAGTTTGCAACAGGAAGACATAGAGTTCAAGAAAAGATCTGCGAGAATATCTTTTAAGTATGTGGCTAATTGAGAAGTTTGGTTTTATATATATATATATATATAGAGAGAGAGAGAGAGAGATAGAGAGAGAGAGAGAACCAGTTGGTTATAAGACCAACCTGTCAAGCTTGAATGAGAATTCTTGTGAATTGCTGCTGCTGCTTAAATGCGGGTGCATCTCACCATTAATCATTGAATTTTTCTTATCTTCCAGAACTTTTGCCATGATATGTGCTGAATCCAGACGTTGCCCATTTGTTTGGTGATTAGAAGGAGAATCAACCAGCTGACTCTGCAGTAAGGGAGCAAACATATTCAAAACGTGAAAACAGTGATGATGACATTACACAAAATTGATACGACTTTTAGACTCAGAAATGATAATAAGGAGATAGTAATCAAGTAGATTACATGCCAGTAAATACCATGGATTGATGAGGAACTTGAGCCATCAACATGCCAGAACGATCAGAATCGTTATTGTAAGATTGGCGATCTGAGTGGGCTCCCATTATTGAAGTCAACTCTGTTATTCTATCCTGCAACAAAGGTATGCCCATTCACATTTTCAAATATAAATGAATAGTCTTCAAGTAACTGAGTAAACTTGAGGAGGGAAAACTTTTGATGCAAATAACAAACTTATCAACAGACATTAAGCTCAAATGTATTATAGTTAAAGATCTTTCAAAGCAAAGGAGAAGGCAACAAGGGAAGAATTGTTTACATGAGAATAAAAGGTATGTCAGAAAAAATCCAAGTGCATATGCAGGAGGGCTGGTAGGTGTGTTCAAAGTCTACGATGCACAATCTCAGACATATATACTTTAGCGGATGAAAAAGTAATATTGAAAAATCAGACTACAAGGAAGTTCAGATAGGTTTCTGCATTTATACATGTGTGCAAGTGCACAGCATGAGTCAGATAAATGAAAGGATCAAGAGCACTATGAAGCAAGGATATAAAAAGTGACACTAAGGAGGAAGCAATCAAAGAGAAACTTAACCAAAGCATTTGTGCAGGCACATAAACCTATAACTACTACCTAAGGACTGAATTCACTGAAGATCATTTCTATTATAAAACAAGGTCAAAGTAACATGATAAGTGTATTCCATAGAAACAAGGATTGAATAATGATGTGTGAAATTAAGAATATCACATGGCTAGCATATATATTTACGATCATTATTAAGCATAACACAAGCTTACATATGAAGTTCTAATCTTCCATTGCATCTGATCATGTAGGCGCTGCAGAACAAAAAACAAAAGTATGTTGAATACCATATAACTGTTAGTGATAGGCAAAGGCACATGCATTTCACTATAAACACAATCCTGAACAGATAAACATTAATTACCAAAAAAGTAAACAGAGAAAGAAAGCAGGTCAAATATTGTCAATATTAAGCCTTTAAGTGATCCAAAAATAGCAAGATTACAGAGAACCACTATCTTTTAAGCTAACTAAAGACCCATATATCCATGAGTACATTGCACTAAGTGTTGGAAACATTGAAATAAAATCCCAGATTTATTGGGATTTGATTAGGATCTAATTAGGTCAACAATTTGTTGTTGTATGTTTGGTAGTTTCCTATTTATCTTTTCTACAATCATGGGTCTATATTTAGATATGTATCTTCTATATAATGTAAACATTTTTGCCACTGAATAGATGAAGCAAAGATTTAATATCAGAGGCAAAGATTTGACAACTGATGATTTGGCTGGGACTAGTCAAGCAAGGAATGACGATGGATGCACCAATCTATTACCCATTGAGACTCCCATGAGGAATGAAGAAGAAGCATGAACTACTAATAGAAGGCCCAACAAGAAGCACAAGTTGAAGCCCAACAAAAGAGAAAATTATACAGCACAAGAAGAGGAAAGGTGGTTCAATGGCAAGGCAGCCAAGAGGCAAGATGTTAGTGAGCAAGTCAAATGTGAAAGAAACTCACACTTGAGAAGGAGTGTTAGAGATCAAGTTTTGAGCTACAAATAAAGTCAAAGAGACTAAAAATCTAACATTGGAAGGAGGGAATTGTAAAGCAACATATAAGTAGCTAAAGACCCATAACCTAATGCCTTAACATTTTGGGTAAGATGTGATGTCCAAAGCCCACTAAGTGGCAATCCATTTCCCTTATCTGGCCTAGATTTAGGGTGCCCAAACATTTTATTAGACATAAATATTTATTTAAAATAAAGTGCTTCACCACAAAAATAAAGAGAATTTCTCATGCTTAACACATGAAATAAGTGAAACAGTAAAATGAAATACAGATAACATATCACTTATTCAAAGGCAATATTTTAAAAAATAGCTGGAAAAAGTGTTTGGATTTATAGTGGAGATAACAAAGCCAAAAATTCATGATGGAAAAGCGACTTCAAAGTCATGCGTAGTAAAATTCACCAAAAATTTCATAATGGAGCATTGGTCAAGCCTGCTTCAAAGGCAGCCAAACTTAGTAAAATGCACTAAAAATGGGCAAGTAAATCGTCGTAGGGCATTGTCCACGACACCAGGTATATAATCTCCATGTTAATAGTTCGTACCTTAATGCTGCTGGAAATAGAAGAAGCATTTATGACACGAGGACCAATTCCATATTCAGCCAATAAGCCCATCATGGATGAAATAAAAATGTATCTCTCATCATCCGCTGCCTAGGGAATAAGTAAATCATAAATGGTTAGAATTTACCACCACCATATCAAGAACAAAACGGCCAGAGAGAGAGAACCAATAAATTAGGAGCATGTGAAAAAAAATGCAACCATCTTATATTCCAGCAATTGAAAATGTGACTCATGACTCACTAAAAAATTAATGCTGACAATCAGAAGAAGCCGAACTACCTAGCTAGCAATACATTATGTATGTGATAGGTAATTTTCAGCTGTTAATTGTCGTGGACAGAAACGACAACTCCACATTAGATAACAAAATGATCTAGCCAGTCTACCATAAGTACTAAAATATGAAATATTAGAGATTTATCATATGGATGACTTGCAGAAAGTTGCAATTGTCATCCATGATGGCAAGCTTTTATGGAAGAAACTACAAAATAAATTATTAAAGGAAATAGAACAAATTTAGCACAAATACAACTCAACATGGAAGGGCAGTAAGCCATCAGACTTTCCATTGAATCCAAACCTGCTGCAAAATACTGTCATTAAAAAGCCTAAAGAAAGTTAAGGATAATATAGATCAAACTCTCATAGATGACGGGTCACAAACAGCTAGTAATTAATATCATCACCACTTCCAATCTAAGGAAATTAATCAGAAACACATTATGTGTACTACTTAAAAAAAAAAACTTTATCATGGAACTTTTCACTTCTTTAGGAAAAGAATTCCCTTTGTTTCACTGAGAATGCAGACCAATTTGCATTCATTCACAGAAAATGCAGACCAATTCACATTCCATTTCACAAAGGATGCAGATGACAGAGGACTAAATTAACAGCACATTTGAAGCATGCCAAACATCCATTTGTTTCCTGATGCTATAATGTCCCTTTTTCCAAGGGTTGCAGATGTAGACCAACAAAACCTTGTGGAAGCCACAAAAATATGGACATTTTTTGCCATCTGATTTAAACTGGTTTCTTAAGACATTATGGAAAAACCTCTAAACTTACTCATATTTGAACTAAGACCCCAACTCGCTTCAATTTACATCAATATCTTAGTCCTCCACGACTGCACACCAAAAAGAGTCAAATAAAAGACTTCCTTCTTCTTACCTCTACAATCTAAATAGCATAAACATGCCTTCAATTCTGTGGCTAATTTGGAGAATGCATTGTATCCATGCATCTGCCTCTAAGGGTCCGGGTAATTTCAGAGATCAAGATCTAACTTATGGAGACTGATGCAGAGCAGAGAAATGCAATCTTTCTATCCCTTATCCTTGAACACGGCATGTTGGTGGGAAGAGGAGAACCAATACAGAGAAATTTTCTAACCAGCATTTTTGATAGTAGGGAGGGAAAAAAGAGGAACAAAAATATTTTGCCCTTGATGACATCAAAATTTTGAGGGTTTTGTGCATTTAGTTTACAACATGTAGGCTCATGATTTAGAAACTCCATTAGAACTCTTTAAAATTTCAGGAATGCAGCTCTCTTCAAGTAAACATTAATATATCAAAGGTAGTTGGACCTCAATACCAGTCCTTGATAACAAATGCTTCTTTCCCTATTTTTACTTATTCATTTCAACATCATATCTATGTTCACATAGCATGGAAAAAATATGACAAAAGGAAACAAAAAGACATATAGTAAAAATCAAAATTGCTTTATACCTTCAAATCATTGATCAATTTTACATTTTCATCCAGATCAGCTTTTCTGCGAACCAATGCATTGAAAGCAGAAGTGATAGTCTCATTTTGCTTCTCATCCATTGCCTGTCGTTCAAAAGTAAGTCAGTACATGCCTAGACCATATGAGAAAACGGTGGCCATTCAGCTTAATACATATTAGTCTAGCTGTCTATTGAAAGGAAAATAGAAATTATGATGCAAATTTCAAGATAGACGAACCATTCTCAAGTCAGCAAATTTCCCCTCCAATGTATATTTTTCATTCTGCGATTGCATTTCCTGACACCAAAGAGGTCAATGAAATTCCAAACAAGTCCAAATTGTGACAACACTTAGTCATGCAGTCAGCATCCATATGCAAAAAATGACTTCACAAAATTGCCCTACTCTCACACACGCGGTAGCAATTTGTTCACGAAGTATTTGGATCTCCTCCTTTTGTGCTCTCACTTGCGAATACAGTTCCTATTTCATAAACTTGAATTGTGTTAGAAGGAATATCAAGATCCAGAGTAAGTTTAGAATCATAACAGACACATTTCACTTAACAACAATTACCATCGCCTCTCTGTCTTCTAAATAATTGATACTGTCATCACCTTTTAACTTTCTCAGAGAACAATGTGTTGTGGTATGCCTAACATTAAAAAAAAAAAAAAAAAAAAAAAAAAAATCAATTATAGACTGCACAAACTTAATTTGCATTATGTTTGAAGTATTTGTTGACGTATCTGACAAACTGGTTTGTTTGTTTTGCATAATAATTTTAATAATCTATTCCCATTCATGAGGCCATACCTGTTTATACCATCAGAGCTTTGAGGCAGAAACCCAATGTCGTTAAGCCTTTCCATGGTGTTTCTGCTAGAGGAACTTTCACTGGCTGTTCCAGGTCCTTTTCAAGACAAACTCTGACTGCACAGAAGCTAAATATTTCCATGATTGCCACCTAAACCATACATTTTACATTTTTTTTCCTCCCTTGTTGCCCAGAGGGTACCATGACTTTGTGAGAGTTACTGCTCCCAAAAGATGTAAAATGCAATAACTACAATTCATAAGCACAAAAATCAGAGCTCAATTGAGAAGCAAAAAAAGGTAAAAAAAAAAAAATTATAAAATCAACAATAGTTTGGATAAAAGAAAGAACAGTCTGGAAGAAGTAATTTGCACAAAATTTTCAGTTTCCAACTACAATGAGCTGGAGCTTGATACGTAAATTTTTATGAATCATCTAGCATGCAAAGCACACAGATTAAAAGATGGATTTCAGGAAGTTCACAAGTTGTTATTACCCCCACCTCCTCCACTCATAATTTTATTTTCCGATTGATGTGTCAATATCAAGTCATGTTTCTATTAATGAAGGGATTCACAGTTTAAAAAGATAAAATCACCAACACAAAGGTCTTGGTGGAGTCCTAATTATAGAACAATGGGCTATGGCAAGATTAGCAAAAACACATCCCATTAAGTAATTCCAGTTAAAAGTACTAAACAAGGTGACAAAAAAAAAAAAAAATCATTTCCAATGACTTAGCTAATAAACAAAAAATAATTTCCAGACTGTTTTATTTCTATAGCCACAACATTGTTAAAAACAACAATAAGAACATGGCTCTATGGATATTCCTGTTCAGTATTCTTTATATTTTGGTGAATCATAAGCAACTATCTAATCCTTGTGACAATCCCCTAGAAGCATTTCACTCAAATCAACTTCTTAAAGGGCATGTATTTCCATCTATGAATGTCGTTCATAATTATTAGAGACCAGCAGAAACATAATTGTCAGTCAAGAGTCCCAATTACATAATGAAACAACCTGTATTTAAATCAAGCACTCAACAATTGACAGACGCCATATCTGGCCCCATTCTAACATTACAGCCTCATAAATAATCGAGATTACCCATATAAACTACTGCTTCCAATCTCCAATCACTAACTCGTAATATAAAAAATTTTGGAACTTCAAAGGATTATAGTAACTAATCTAGTAAAGAGGAGAATTTGTTCATGCAGTACTGGCACTAAAATCTCCAAAATAAATACAGACAAGGAACTGAATTCAATAGCATGGGTAAAGTATAGTGACCATGAGCTTTTAACTCAAACGGTACCGCTACTGGTCCTGGAGTCGTCTCCAAGACTGAAGATCTCTAGTTTCAGTTCCAGTAGGAGCCAATTAAGTAACCGCTATGTTTGGTTATTGAATAGATTGAGCAAATAGTTTTAGTTCAAATGGCACTGCCTCCAGAATTGAACTGGGAATTGCTAGTTTCGAATGCAAGATCCCTCCCCCACCGCACGAAAAAATGATAGTCACAGAAGCCAACCCAGGAATCTAGCCGTGAAAATTAAGCCCTAAAACGGAAATCAGATTCCGTTTGGCTGCCGAGAAAAATTATGAGTTAGAACTAACTTCGAACCACGAGAATTCCAATTCCAACGTTTCTTCGTGCCCCAAAAACATTAATTCAATAAAAATTAAAGAATCGAAAAAAAAAAAAACAAGAAGAAAACTTCACAAATCACAAGAATTCAAAACACAGTTATGTTCAAAAAATAATTAAATACCGGAAAAAGAAAAAGAAAAAGAAAAAGTCTTCGGTACCTGTGAATGGCAGCGACAGATGAATGACCCCACCGGATTTTAGACAGAATTTACAAATCTTGAATTGCTTTTCTTTCCTTCTCTTTTTTTTTTTTTGTCTTTTTATATTGAACCTTGAATCTTGATCAAGTAAGAGAGGAGGAGAGGCGGCGGTAACAAGGATTCGTTTGTTTGGTGCTTGTCAGGAAAAGTCAAAGGCAAAGGTAGTTTATGAACTTTTCTTTTCTGATTTCTTTTAATGACTCTGATATGTCACAGCGGTGTCCACCAAAATCAAACCATACAAATTATTTTTTAGTCATTTATGTTTATTAAATTTATTGTTTCCGCCTATTTTTTAGAGTATTCAACGCCTTTTTTTTTTTTTAGTAAAATTATAGATATATATATATATATATATATATGGGACAAAAATAATTGTGAATTCAAATTGTGTCTAATTGAGTTTATATAAGATGGAGAAGTCAAAAGGTCTAGCTATGCATTATAAATTAATTTTTGCATGCGCATTTTGTTGAAAAAAGTAAAGGAAATATTTTATTTTTTTGGATAAAATTATTATTTTTTAATGCAAGCTAATTCCATTTCTTCAAAGAATAAAATGAGATCTTTTTTTTTTTTTGGATAAATTTAAGGGAAAAAAAAAAGAGAGAGAAAAAGAGAGAGCTTAAGTAATTCGGCTGCATTTGTCGTGTTTTCGTGGGGTTACGGTATTCTGTGGGACACGTGTCCCTTTCGTTTTCACATTTTGGTGGGAGAAATTGTCTTTCTTTTGGTTTTTAGATTCAAGATTCTTTGAAGTCAACATGGATAATTTATTGAGAAAGGTCACACTGCGTGATTAAATTGTCGCGAAAGATTAATCTTTTTTTTTCCTTTGTTTTGTAAGAAAATGGTGGAAAAAAATATAAGATAAAAAGTTGTTTGAATGTAAATTTTCATTTTGTCTAAAAATTATATGAAAACATTTATTAGAAAATTTATAAAAAATTTTCATCTTGTTTACTTCTATTCACAATCTCGGCAAAGACGTGAGAAAAGATGGAAAGTTTGTGCTTTGTTTAGATTTGAGACAGGGTCTGAAAAAAAAAATTGCAAAATAGAAAGTTAAAACAAAGAAAATAAAGATAAATATATATATATATATATATAATTATTTAAATATATTAAAAATGAGTGATAAAAAATAAATATATAATTTAATATCATAATTTTTATATAAATACTTATTTATCAAGAACATATAACAATAAAAAATAAAAAATAAAAAATGCATCAAATTACTATGACCTCGGGTGGTCGTTCGACCTCTTTCTTGCGCTAATGCTCCTGTTTTTGGGTTTTTAATTATATATAGAGATAGACAATAGATAAATTATAAATTGTAGATTATATGCATAGATAGAAAAAGCACTACTAGCCAGCAAGCAAGCTGACATAGCCTCCTACCTCGAAAAACCAGAAAAGCGGGACAAAGGGATCAATATCTCATTATTTCTTCTTCAACTCCCACAAATCCAGAGGAGTCTGTCTTCTCTTTTTTTTTTTTTTTTTTTTTAAAAGTCAAAAAAGACAATGGCTTGCTGTGTTATTAAACCTTTCATCAATTCCATCTTCTATCTCTGTATTCTTTCCTTGTTGCTTTTAACTCCATCAGTTCTCTCCAAGTCTCGTCGTCCAATAAGTGTAAGCCTTTATTTTTGTTTCTGGTTTCTTTTTAGCCTCTTGTTCAGATTGATTTTTGGTGTTTATCTTTGTATCTCATATACAGGACAATGAGATCAGGCAAAAGAAGAGCGAGTGCTATGCTGATATAGAAAGGTACAAATTTTTTTCCCTTCTAATTTTTGTTTCCTTTTATTTTTTTCACCATACTCAAGAGGAAAGATTGAATCTTTCTGCATATCAGTGATGGTTTCGAATGTGGGTTTTTTTTTTTTTTTTGTCCCTTTTGGATTTGTAATTTTTTGTCATTTGAATCAGCGGACTCTGGGGTCAGCAATGCAAATCCTCAGCGATAGCCAAGGAGAATTGTGTTTTGAGGTGTCTTTCTGATCCTTGTTATCATCTTATCTATGAGAGTGATCCGGTAAGATAAGATTCTTGACAGAGCTTTCTGGCTGCCCCTTAATTATGATTCTCCTGGCATATTCAATATTGGGTTTGTGATATTTTTCCCATTGGTCTCTCATTCAGCTCGAAGAAGGAGAGAAAGACCATGTGAGGAGCCAAGAGTACAAGTATTGCATGTATAAGTAAGTCCCAACATCTTTGCCGTTTAGCGATTGGGTTGATTTCTTGAAATGGTTTGGATGCTGTATAGGAATTTTCTGTTTATTTCTTGTGAGTTTTCAGTTGTGTACAAGTATTGCATATTAATTGTTGTCTGCTGTGCCACTAGGAGATCATGACTACGGTTGCCCTTTTCCAACTTTTAGCCTTTATGGTTCATGGTAATGATCAATTTACAAGCCCCTAGCAGCTTTTAGTATTGCCTTTGCATGTTTCAAGCTCCTACCTCAAACATTTGTTTGCTATATAATTGTTGGGTTTTCAAACGTGAATTCCTCCTTGTTTCTTTTCTGTGAAATATGGCGGTGAGTTGAACATAAGTCTTTTCAATGGACAATCATCTTGGGAGATTGTCGGCTGGTATGCTGATTTTTGTTCAGTAGATAGTTTTCTGAAGGTCCTGTATGTATATAGTTAACAGGTTCCTAGTTTTTCTTCCCTTTTTCCTGTCTCTGAATTATTTTCTTTTGAGCACCTTTTGCATTTAAGCTAAGAAGCTTCTGAGTAGAGACACATATCACTGTAACTGTATCTATGTGTATTATGTAAATCAAAAATATAGACCACAATCTCTGTAACTCTGTTTTGACCATCTTTTGTTAGTTATGGGACCAATCAATAGTAAATGATTAATGAAGTTATAATCAATTTGTTAACCAAAGACATTACTTCCTATTGGCTGGAGGTTTTCAATGACTGTCATTGTGACATAAAAAATGAAAGAACTTACTGTAAATTGGATGGAAACTGCTCATTCTTCTGATATCAATTGGAATGTTGTTTGAGGACAACTCAATGCTTCTTTACGGCCATTGTGGGGTCAATCACAAAATTCAGCTATTGGGCATTTAAAGTAGGAAATGGCAAAGAGGATTGTTGGAATTTAGTATCAATATTTGAAGTCATTGAATGCCATGCTAATAGTCAATTTGTCGTCTTTCAAATCATTTGTGAATGCCTTAAACCTTTTACACAACTTCATATTGTTGGAAGAAAACCAAATGGCAAAGAGCTCCATTTATTGATTATACATGCTTTTGGCATGTTCCAACTTGTATGTAATGTGAGAACTGTGGCATAGGTATTCACACAACTCATAGTTTTGGCAAAAAATCTTCAAATATTATTTTGTTTCATCATCTTCCTAGTCCTTGGCTCCTTGCCTTAGCAACAATGGGAATGGTCTAAGAACCATGAGAAAAATGCTATCTAAAACTGTAAAACCCATTCCTTTGTAGTGGGACATTAACTTGTCTTCAATGTGTGGAGTAAGTTTCTACCTGACAATTGCATCAAATGCGATTTTAGATATGTTTTTATAGTTGTTGGCCCATAGAGTGAATTTCCTTTTGTCTATAGGCGTTGGAAGGAAGGGCATGCCTTAATTGTAATGGTGAGATTACTTCATGGGGACTCGAAGCTCATAGTTATGAGGTGCATAAGTACCTTTTTTTGTGAAAATAAGGGTATAGTTGCATACATGACCCTTTCCCAGACCCTACAACATGAGAATTTCATGCACTGGGGTGCTTTTTTTGCCGTAGCCTTTTGAAGGAAAGGCCTATTGCAGTTTCGTGTTTTTTGGATTATCCAATATTTATAGCTTCTACTCATCTCATTTTGTTCACTTTCATGCAGGCTATCATTGGGAGAGTCCCTCCAGGGTATCAAAGGATCATTTTCCTAGTGAATCATTCATCCTTGTCATCAGGGGAAGTCGTGAAGGCATTGGAATTGTAACATAATAGCCTTTAGGAAACAGCCTAGCTTACCGATCTGCAAAATGTTAGAAATCGTATCTTTTGGGGTAGCTCACCTGATTCGAACCACATGGCATGTACAATGTCAATTTATTTTGAAGGATGTGTGGTAGACACCTTTGATGCATGCTCAGGAAGGGTTAAACAAAGCCACACTGCTTGATGTTTTCTGAAGTACAATGCTTTCGCTTTTGTCTGCCTGAGAAGTCCGTGAATTCTCACATGAATCATTTGCAATTGTTTTTTAGACTTTAGATTTGTCATAAAAGAGACTCAATCTAGAAAAAGGGGTATTGGGACAATTCCACTTTCAGTTACTACGTAAAAGTAGGTCATATTGTTCTGTTTTAAGTTTGAGTTTGCTTTGCCTCTGGATGTTCTTTCTCCTAAATGGCTAAATCACAGGGATCTTGTCACTTAACCCAGGTGTTCGTTTAATGCTTTCTGATTCATGGGCTCTCTGGTTGAGATTTAAACCCGAGATTTTCATTAAGGAGACAACTCTAACACCCAAGAAAAAAGAGCGCGATTTTTTTTCTAGTCTTTTGGGAACATGACCCAAGTACCGAATGGTTCCAGGCTCTCTTGGCCCAACAGGGTCTGTACTGTACCTTTCAGGGAACTAGAAAAATCCGAGATTTGTCCTAACAAAAAGAAAAAAGAAAAAAAAGAAACATTTTGAGTTCGAATAACCAAATTTAGTCTCTTTTGCAACAAAAGCAAACTTGTTTAGGTAGACGAGAGTTCAAACTTTAAAAAAAAAAAAAAAAAAAAACTCATAAATAATTAAAATTATATTCCTATTAAAAAAATTGTATTAATGAAAAAAAATAAAAAATATATATTTAGTCCTATCAAGTATTCAGAACTTTTTCTGCTAGGCTGTAAGATTTGGGGAATCCAAGAAAACGAGATCCCATGATTAGATGGCAAATTCGGTCTCACCTCAAGACCATAAAAAGCACCGCAAACGCACTCAAATTGATCGGGTCCATAGCACGTAGCCATGTCCAATCGAACTTTTGAAAAAAGACAGCTACCGTGGTATCAATGGTGTCCTTAATAGAGGTGGGAACTCATGTTGGATGTCTTCGTCTTGTATCACATTCATCAAGATATGCCATTAGCGCCTCGCTCGCGTGCAATAGAAGTTGAAAGAATACCAATAGCCCTCGCCCGGATGAGGGCTCACCGGCTCTCTATTGTCTCTGATGATCCCACGGGGAGAGCTGCATAGAGTGGAACATCTTTGACAAAAGGGTGCGTGTGTGCAGGAACCAGCAGTCCCTTAATTTGATCTTGGCCATTTCCATGGTCTTCATGCGAGCGTAGCATTCCGCTCTAAGTCACCGTACTAGGCTGTTGAAGCTGCTTCTCATTCGTTACATACTACAAATCAGTTTTTAAGTGAAATCAAGATAGCCAAACTGCATATTAACTTTCTTAATGTCTTAATTAGGGATAACCTCCTCGTATTAAGTTTTTATTGTCCTGAAATTTAATGTCTTAGTTTAATATTAACATTGGAGTTTTGAGTTACATTTCAATTTTCTTGATGTCTGAACTGAATTCCAAATCAATTAAGATTCAAGATATTTTAATTTTAAGCAACTCAAATTACAAGAACTCTTAATATCAAGTCGGATCAGGAACCTTTTGATATATATATATATATATTTAACATATAATTTAGTCACATTTTGGAATTTTCCAACCAGGTAATTACGATCATACAAGTGATTTGAAAGGAAATTGGCTAAATAGGGATTGGAGGCAAACAATTTATGAAGCAAACCAAAGAAAATATAACATTGTAGAACTGACTACCAGAAAGATCACTTGCCGACAATTGGTGCTTTCTTCACATCTTCAACTGCAACGATGAGATTATAGAACGCCTCTTCCTGGGATAAGGAATGCGAGCCATATGTTTGAAGCCCAAAAAGATTTCAGCATGACATTTAACGACTTCAAGATCTAGCAAGCTGTTGATAACTTTCTCAATCGTAGGGATCACACAGATAGAACTAGATGGATTTCAATACGAGCTTTGTAATTTTTGGTCTGTCACCAGGATATAAGACCTGTTCCTCTACTAGGGCCTTGTGCACAAGGGAAAACTTAGATCCCATGGTAACCTTGCTCTTTTCATACTCACTTGTTGCCCATTCATGAGGAAGGGGAACATCAGAATTGTATGCATCCTTTTCAAAGACAAAGACTGTTTTCCTTATCAGCCCCAATACCAGACAGCCATATGCATAAACATCATTCATTTTTGACCATCCAACTGCCAAATGTTTCAAAGTCAGTCAATCACAGCAATCCACATATTATGTAGCTCAAATTTAAATTATTTTTCCTTTCTTCTAATAGCACAAGTAAGTCCTAACATTAAAAGATTGGCTATTACAGATATTGGGGTCAACCATCCCCAACTAAAATGAGCCCCACTTCTCAGAAACTTATGAAAATCATAGTGTGCATAGAGAATGCCCCCAAATGAACCAATGATAGTCAGTAATTAGACCAAAAAAGCACCTTAGCAACAGAAAGATAACAGTGTGGATGCGAGAACTAATCTACATTGAGCTTCCTCCCAATATCAATAATCTGAGCGTTGGTTTCCTGTCCATTATGAATCCCAAACTTCAATAGGTAGGAATCAATGGTGCATCCCACTAAGGCTGGAGGAAACATTCCTCAGTTTATTATTATTATTATTATTTTTTAAGTACAGGTTTGCACTGGTAAGGAAGGTGACAGAAAATTCGTCTGGCTGGCTATGCATCTATTTGCTCGGACTCTAAAAGGCCAATGATAGAGCTGGTCAAGTAGAGTTACCAATTCACATCAACACATGCTAAGATTTCATACATCAGAAAATGCCAACAACTAAACCAGATGATTGCGATGATTTATTAATTACCATGCTGGAAGCTCAGGCAGAGGAATCCCACTATGAACAGTAATGAACTTCTTATGATAATTTCAGATTTCTAATATTACCAAGGTTCCAGAAATCTTAATCGAGGATAATGCATTGATAGTCCATCCACTGGAACAGGGTAAAATGAAGCCAGATGAAATCCACAAGCCCTTTCTTTTCCTTCCTCTCAAACACTCACTGTCCGTCCCTTCACCAAAACTAGTGTAGATCACAACTTACAACCTGGCACACCCCCCCCCCCCCCCCCGCGTCCCACAGCCCAAATCAAAAGGATTTGAGCACATGCATACTCCCCTACCTAAATTGCTTCATCATATCTTAAATTTGATAAATGAGATACGACATTAGCTTGTAATGGAAAGAACCTCCTGAATACAAATTACACGTTGGTGACATTAGCTATTAAGCCACAAAGTTGCAAATTTATTAAAAACCAAATGTTCTTTCATTCTAGAAAAGGCCTACAAACTTATGTGAAGTCAATAGAGGCGATAAATAAAAAATAAACATAGATTGGTATGGCACTCAGGCATCCACAACAAGTTCAAAGGCACATGCTACTAAAACTCACCCATCAATTATCAACTGAAAAAAATGAAGGGGAAAAGAGCAGTTCATATATTTTCAGAAAAAGGCAAAAAAGTACAGTAGGCATATGAAAAATAAATAACAATCCAAAAGGGTAATCTTAATGTTTCATAACAATTTAAAAATATTATAAGACCATAAAAAGCTCCCACACTTGGGAATTTGGGGAAGGTCCCTATTTTTACAATGACTCAAACCAACAACCACCAGGTCACAATGAAGTAACCTTCTCATTACACCAAACCTCACCCTTCAAAACACTCATTGACCATTTAAATTTAGCAAAGAAATATGAATTTTCATTGAACTTTCTCCATTCAAGTAGGGAAACTGACCCAACAACAATACAATTTGTCAAATGCATAGAAATAGGATGACATGCTAAGGATTTAGAATAGAGAGTATGTAATTGTTGACTGCAAGTATATCAAGCAGTAATTTCTAGCCATACTGTAATGAACAAAGCACACCTTGATGCAAACTTCAGCAGTTTTATTAAACCATGGATCACACAAAAAGACATGGAACCTGCTTTTAAATTAAGCAAACAATAAGACTGTCTAACTTATCCAAAAAAAGGACTTCCTATCAAGCTTTCCTGTTAAGTAGGGGACTTGACCAAAAATAAAACAACTGAATACTGTTGACTAGCTAGAAATGAGATGATGCCCTAAAATTTCTGCAAGAAGAACACTATGTTTGTAACTGCCAGTATAACGTAAACTAGTAATTTCTAACCATATTGCAACGTAAAAAGAACATTGGTATGAATATTAAATCTTTTCCAGGTTACATTATGTGTGAAGAATGCAAAAACACTGAGGATATCAACAATATACGACAGGATAACAAAATTAAGGAAATAAGATGCAAATTGACACACCCTTACACCTTAATTTAGCAAAAGTTCCTCAACAAGATGTGCTCAATTTCATCATGCTTCTTATAACTCATACCAAGAATCCAAAAAAGGAACTACTCAAACTGAATGCAAAACAGAATGCTAAATTGCTAACTTACTTCCTTCACGAGCAAAGTATGGATCAACATAGCCAATGCAGCAGGTAACAAAATCCAGAATCATCCTTTCGTCAGTCAGAATTCCACCAGATATCATGCTTAAGTCAAATAAATATGAATTGCAGTCCTGTAAGACAGAGGAATTTAAAGAAAATGAGATTTTTGCAAGCAATTAATTTTTCTTAGCATATCAAATAAGACATAATACCGTAAACTGCTGAAATTAGTTCGTGATGGAATATATTCCAGACATGAAAGCCAACCCGATTGAGCATTATATGTTTTGCATCCACATTCTGAGCTGAATAAAGCAGTAAATGGTCTGTTGAGCAGTGCATTAACTCAAGAAGGCGTGCCATTTCAAAAGCAACCTTCATTCTGAAGAGCCACTCAAAATTATCTAAACGAATCCAAAAAAAAAAAAAAAAAAACGAAAGGCAATTGTTTTTCCTGAAAGAAGTTTAATTAAAAAAAAAAAACCTTTTAAATTATTTCTCTCTCTCTTTTCATGGTAGAAACTCTCGAGGTTTCTGAAAAAATTTAAAAATAAAATAATAATAATAACTGAATTGATACCTTCACAATTTTTTTCTCTTAAAAAAATATTGCATTTAAATCATATATCTATTGTTCTGAATGCATATCAACAAATCCTGACCACATCTTGCCTTCCTATTAACTCATCAAACAACTCAGAAATGGAGGCAAGCACGAAATACCTCGTGACGATTCTCGTATTGAAATGCATCGAACTCTATCCGAGTGATCGCCCCCTACGATTGAGGAGGTTATCGACAGCTTGCTAGATCTTGAAGTCAGCCACATGTCATGCTGAAATTTTTGTTGAGTTTCAAACGTATGGGTTCACATTTCTTATCCTCCGGCAGGAGGCGTGATCCACAGAGGTAGTGCGAGGAAGTGCAATTGACCTTTATGGCAGACAGTTCCTGGAATCTAACCCTCGCAGTTAAAACGCTGCGGTGAAAATTCAAATTAATTTCATCAGTGCGAGGATGAATCTTATGTTTTTAAAACGCTGCGTTGAAACACGTGGCTTTCATCGACTCGATACATTTGTCATAGCCACCCTTTTTTTTGGTCAAAATTTCGACCGTAGCCTATTTTGGATTTTGGGGCTTCAAACGGATTGCTCGCATTCCTTATTCCAGGAAGAGTCGTTTTACTTATATTTTTTACTTATATATTATTTAAATAAAATAAACTTAAATTGATAGTTTTTTTTATTTAAAATATATAAAAATAATTTGAGAGTATATTTTTAATTTTTGAGAGAAAAGAGAAAATAATTAATTACAAGTAATTTTTTGTTGTTTAAGTAAAAAAGAAAAAAATTATTATTTTCCTTTTTAAAATTTTTTTAAATTTTTTTCTATTATGAATTTTAAGTTTATGTAAATAATTATTGATATAAATCAAATAAATTACAATGTGTATTAAACTATAATTGAATAAATTAGATTTATATTAGAATTTTATTTGTATTAAAATATTAAAATTATATATTAATTATTAAATTAATATTAAATATTACAAATATTAAAAATTTATTAAGAAAAAAATATTTTAATTTAATTATTATTTAAAAAAAAAAAATTTTTATTAAATAAGTGAATCACAAATTTGTATCATTAATTCACAAAGTTACAAATTTATTAATAATTAAATGCATTTTAAATTCTCTAAAAATCTATTAGAATATATATAGATATAAAAATAATTTTCATTAAATGAAAAAAGTTCAAATTTTACAATTAATCTATTCTGTTAATAGTTGAGTGTCCTTGAAAAAATTATAAAGCAAGTTATTTAAAAATTAAGAATAAGAGAATCATCAAAAAGGATTAATTCAAACGTGAAAAACAAATTTTTTTGTATGAAATTGTAATTAAATAAAGTAAATAAAATGTAATTCAATAATGTCACAACTTTATTAATATTCAAGTTCTTGACTCTCTTTTTGCACAAAAATAATGAAAAAGAAATATTAAATTCATTATAAGAATATTTTATAGACATTTGTTCAATATTAAGCCACCTACAGCTATTTTATGATATGTATGTGTTGTACAAAATGTCACTTATAAACTAAAGCAAGGAGAAACAATTTTATGCCTTGGGCCTCGGACATAATTGGGCCCTAAAATAAATCATGAAAACTAATAAACAAAAATTTGCACGATATATTTATTAACTTTTTATTCTAAAAAATTTTTAAAAAAATTTTTTTTTCTCTTAACAAAGAAATTAATTTTAAAATATATTTAAATTTAATAAAAAAAACACAAAAATTTATAAATTATGATACATATAAATTAAAGTTAATTATTTCATTTAATTTTTTTTATAAAATTTTTTTCTTGAATAATGTTTAATTTAATTGAATAGTTTTATATTTAATTTTACTATTAATAAATTTAAACTTTGATTTATTTTTATTAAAATAAATTGTAATTTATTTATTCAAACTTGATCTAACACAATAAAAATATACTAAAATTTACTATCTCGGGGAAAGGTAAATTTATAGAGAAGGAAGGCTCCCTGAGATTGCAATCGATGTAAGGGTAAAACAAAATTATGAGGGAGGCTAAGAGCTTCTTAATATAGATTAATGATGGAGCGACGACATAAAAAAAATAAGATAACGTGTGTTGGTTTAAATGGGTTAGATAAAATTAAATTAAAATTCAAATCAACCTGTTGTAATCCAAAACAAAGTATTGCCGCGGTAAAAAAGTAGAAAAAAAATTGACCGGTGAAAGTAAAACTGATTGACAGCGAAACAGACAGAACCGTGCGGTGCAATGTCACGTGGGCAAGTCATTAGATTCCACAAGTACATGGTTCCAGAACTTATTAAAGAAAGCCAATTTTTTTCTTTAAATAAATAAATAAAATGAGAGAGAAAGAGAAAATTAATACCTTTTAATGGACAATCCCAAAACGCAAAGGGAAGGTTTCTGTGAAATTGTTATCTCTAATCCTAAGGGCTCCGTTCTCCTCTCATCTCTCTCTTCCTTTTCGTTCCTCGCTAGAAGAGATGTATGGAAGACTCTGTGTTTCAGTAAAGGCTATGGCCTCGCCTCTCGTGGTTCCAAGGCGACGACTCAATTCTGAGATGTAATTGTTTGGTTTTTTTTTTATCGTTCTTTATCCTCTTTTGATTTTCCTTTTTTTTGTTTTTTCCTATTCACTCCTTTGATTCATATCTATCTATACAAGATATTAATTCGCTCTTTTTGAAACTGTCTAAATTCCATAGGACCAGATCTATGAGTCTTTAGTAGCCAGATCTGTGAATTTTGGTAATTTGTTGAATTTTGGAGTTGATTAATGTGTGTTTCTGTTCTAGGACGGTTGCTCGAGCCCCGTCCCATCCAAGCGCCTGTTAGTCTGTCTTTGGCTTGAGTTGAAGCAGTCCTTAGGCACTCAGGCAGATGGAAAGAAGCATCTGGATGGAGATAACAGAAGAAGAGAAAAAATCCAGCCAAGTTTCTTTCTGAGAAGGTACCCTGCATGGTGATCAGTTATAGGGTCTGCTGCCCTGGAATTGATAAAAGGAGTATCGGTTTTTTCGGAAAAAAAAAAAATAGCCATCTGAATCGGCAGTCCCTTCATCGATGTCAGGACTTCTCCTCCTATAGCCACTGCGGGGGGAACCTGTTTTTGGCTGACCACCTCTTCTCAAATTGGGATTGATCCTTTGATCGAATGATTTATGTGGTAATTTGTTTTCTTTCTCTTATCTTTTAATTTTCCAGTTTTTCTTTTTTTCTTTTTCTCTACTTTAGAAGATGTGTGCAGGTTTTTTTGTGTGTTTTTAGCAGCAGAAGTTTGTTTAATTGATAACATCCACAAAAACTGGACACAACAAAGCTATATGCATAAAATCCATCAAAATCATATCATCAACTCCTACAAGATCCATTACAACTATAAGATGCATAACAAAATCAATGGCAAATGCAGCACCTACAAACCAGAATCATAGCAGCAGTTCTTGCAAAAAGTTATCAGCAACTCCTACACATTGCCAACTCAGCTCCTGTAAAACCGAAAAGTAATGCATTTCCTACAAATCTTGCCAATTGCACCCGTGGAAAATCAGAAGAGCTACCTATATTGTCATATGACAGCAGGACATCAGAAAAATCAACCTGGTAACTAGTACGCAGTCTAACCATCACCCCACTGACACAAATAAGCAGAAATATGGCCAAACAACATTCTACACAATCCAGAATTCCATACTCCATCCAACAAAATCTTGCTCAGTAACCCTTGTAAACTTAGTTTCAAAAAACTGGAGCAAAGGACCAGCAACCCTCTCTTGTTATGAATCAAGATCAGACCATAGTCTCTGCTCCAAAACATATCCTCAGAAAAAATGACAGTGTGTATCCAACCCAAAAATCAAGGAAGTCAGAAAGACCTTTAGTGAAAGGATTAATGCCACTACCAAAATGCAAAAAAGAAAAGTTTCAGCATAAATAATCTAAAGCCAGCACACCTCCTATAAGAAGCACCTGCAAATTGCATCCTACCAAACAGCATGTAGTATCGCATTGCCTTCAACCCCGAATCTAAACTTCAATTGCAAAGTGTGTGTATATATATATATATATAGATAGATAGATAGATAGATAGATAGATAGATAATATCAAGTTGTTTCATTTATTTGATTGTTTCTAAGGTTTGAAGTACTCTTGCAATATGTGGCCGCTCTGCAGCTTTGTGTTGTGCACAACTTAATCCAAGCTCTATCATCTTGTTGAAATTCTCATTGCTGATCGAGCCAGGTCTCGGAAGTTTGGAAGAAAGTAGGTTCTGTGTCTGTCGGTCTTTGATATTGTCAGCAATCGTCTTGTCCTTTTCCTTGCCTTTGCCTTTGCCTTTTCCTTTGCATTTTTGTCCCTTATGTTCTGAGTCTTCAAAATCAGTTTCTTCCAACATCAATTTTAGGATACATATTCCAAAGCTGTAAATGTCACTCGCTCTTGTGACTTTCGGTAAACTTCCTGCTCGCAAACCTGTGTCAATGTCAAACATGTCAATATTGCAGAACAAATTGCTTTTGCCTAATTGTTTCAGCAAAAGCTATTAACTGTCATTATATCTTATCGTTTAGATAGATAAGGTAACCAACGTATGAATTCTCAATTTAATTATGCCAGAAAAGATATTTAAGGGTTGGATTTTATTACTACGCCTACGCCAAAAAACTAGAAGCCTACACTTACCTCTAGTCTAACTATACTTACTTCTACTCCTTAACTCTGGAGCAGTATATCCTCGGGTGCCCATTATCTCATATGAGTTGTCTTTTTGAGTGGTACCGAAATCACAGAGTTTAGCTCTACCATCCTGTTCATTATTGTTTCAGTAATAACAGTGACTATAAACAATGTTGAAATAGATTGTTAAAAATAAATAGAATAATTGACATACCTTGTCTAGCAATATATTTTCGAGTTTTAAATCACCATGTGCCAATGGTGGCTCTGAGTCATGAAGACAGTGCAGGGCTTGTGCAACCTGTACAATAATGTCTTGTGTGTGGGGCCACCTCAGTTCTGTGGGCATACAACGTGTGTTAGAATTTTAACAATTAGAGAACAAGTTTAGCACATGTTGAACATGTAATGCAATACAATATGGAAGGATGCTGAAAGAACATCGAGAGAACAATTGTGTCTTGAAAGTCCTTGATATCACAGAAAAACAACCACCTAATTCTTTTGTCCCTGACTTTGTTTATTGCCCGTGAACATTACACTGCATAAATCATGAAAATAAGTGCGGACTTGTATTGGCTTGACAAGAAGATGGTTACACGGTTGCTTGATTCTTGTAATAGGACCTGTTTTTGTTTCCCCAAATCTGATACCATCAACAAGAATTAAATTTGTGAAGCCAATGCCTCTTTTCTTAGCTTATTCTTAAATACTTTGTTTTACTAGTCCTAATTCACCACAATATTATATCACTACTCCTAACCCTCCACAATACCATGTCTTTATTGTTTGTGCGATGTATTGCCAGACAGAGGAAAGTTTCCAAACGCAAAAGGCTTATTATAGACTTTATAAGCTAATTGTCAACTTAATATGCAAATAAGGAAAGGTAGACTAAACTCTGATTTGAATTTGATGATCCTGAATGATGTTCCAGTTATCATGCAGGACATGATGTTTCAAATTGAAGGGCAATAAAGTTGGCATACCTTCAAGTGATTTTTTCATGTCTATGCCTTGCAACTAGGAGGTATGGTTTCCTTTGCCAGTAGCTTTTGACTTCTGTTGTTTTTTTAACAGCATAGATAGTCTCTTGATATTGCATACTAGAGCTTAATAATTTGCAGACAGTTGCTACTCTTGAAAGTTAATAGAATAACCTGCCCATCCGATTAACATTGACCTTTTGCGTATTTCTTATTTGTTTTTGTTGGGATGTCAGTGTTAACATTGAATTCTATTAACAATAGGTAAGTCAAGTGTTAGAGAATGTCACACTGAATAAGAAACTAATAGATTAACACATTAGTTTTCCATGTTCTATTTAGTTAAGCAAAAAAGTGCAAACTAAAATTGAGTTTTGCATCATACCTTTATAGACATCACCTAAGCTTTGTGGCATGTATTCAAAGATTGAAAAGAAGTTTTTCTGACTCTCTCCTGAAGCGACTAGATTGATTATATTCTCATGCCTCAAATTGGAGAGGCGATTGATCTCATTCTGTACACAGAGAACAAAATCTTGTTAAGTGAAACTCAAAACACTGTGTACCACTAAAAAAATAAGAGAGAATCAAGAAGTTACACATATAAAAGGGTTTCAAATTCTTATCTCATACCTCCCATTGCTTGCGGTTTAGTACTTCTTTGTGGCATGAGACTTTTATTGCCACCTCTCTCTCTTCAAAGGTGCCCTTGTAGACTGATCCAAATGTACCTTTTCCTATCTTATTTGCTGGCTTGATGTAGTCTTTTATTTTATCAAACTCTATCTTTACCACTTTGATCTAACAAAAAGTAAAAAATTTAAATAATAATCTCAACTGTCGATGGATTGGAGAAGTTTATGTGTTTATTTGCACCTCTTCATCCTCCCTCTTTGGTTCTGATTGTGAGGGTTCTCCTCTTGGTTTTTTCCCTTTTCTCTTGTTTCCCATTGTTCTTGTGCTGCAATTTAACAAGAATGAGCATTAAAACATTCATTGTTGGGTGTTGATACCATCCAACTGAATCCTGTGCATTAGAATTATGCAATACATTGTCGAACTCTCGTCGTTATTTCCGTCTTCCATATTCCATTTGCAGCAACAGCATCAACAGAGTACACAAAGCAATGCAGACGTTCCAATAGGCTAAGCATGCATGAAACATCAAGCTAACTGACAGAACAAGAAGCTCATTGTCATGCATCCACACAAACAATTCTCTACATTCATGTTAGCATCCCACAAATCGAAATGTCAATTCATCCAGACCCACAACCCCAATGACATTCCACTGTTTTGTTTCCATAAAAGATTTCTTTAAACTATGAAAAAACAAGACATGATTAGATTTTGCCATCTAGATATCCACTATAACAACTATATACGAGATTTCTTTAATGATTTCATTTGTTATGTATATATTTTATTTTATAACAAATGAAATTGATAGGAAAGTCTCACTCAAATTCCACAGTTTGCAACATTTCATTAGTCCATCAAAAACTAATTAGGCTATTTAAAATTTAAAAAAAAAAAAAAACACAAAAAAAGAATTATTTGGCATCAATGCCCAACATTTTGTTAGACAATTGGCAAGTGTGCTTAGAGGTTGCCTAGTGAAGCACTCGACGTGTAACCTTACCGGAACTAGAATCATTTGTAAAATTTCAGAAGGCAAGGATGAGTGGATCTGGACGCTTCTGTTCCCTAAAAGTTTACCCTACACAAATCATATTGTGCATGGTAGAGTTATAGAGATAAACATACTGATATGTACCAGAGGAAATGTATTAAATTTACTGCCTGCAAGCACAATAACCTAATACAAGGACATTCTTGTCCTAGATTCTACTTTGGATTGTATTTCAGTCTTAAAAATCACTCAAATAAAAAGTAATCATCAAATGCACAGTCAACTTAAGGTTACAAGGAGTATTTTACCAAAATGTTGAATTGCCTTTTTGTTTCTTTGTTCTCTTTTTATGACAAGTTCTTTGATAAAAACAATGATAGGAGCTCACCCTTGTTGTACTTTTCCTCTTTGCTCTTACTTTTATATTCCCATGCTATTTCAAGTAGCTTGATTACAAAAACATGTTATCAACACAAGCAATTAAAAGCATTTGTACAGGGACAAGGAAACCGATTAAAAATCATGCTTTCATCCCCTTTGCAAAGAAGCAGCCCAAAACCCTTGTCCTTCATCCATGTATTCAATATAATAGAAAGCAGTCATGTAGCAGCAACATAGATTCTCTACTGCAAAAGCCAGTATGCCTAAAACCAGTGCAAAGGCTCCCTAAATGCTTAAATCCCATCATCAAGACAGCAAAAATAAAATAGCAGTAGTCCAATATCTATTAGGAGAGCCATGGATTTCATAAATCATAAAAAAGGAAAATTTTACATCATCTAATCAATTGATGCATTGTACATCAGACAAAATCGCAACCTCAGAGATGCTAAAATCTCTTCATTTGATCCAGTCAAATACTATTTAATGAAAGTGAGTGTCAAAACATGCATTTTTGGGTGATGATGCCATTCAACTGAATCACATTCATTAGAATTATGCAATAAATAATCTAACTCTCATCTTTGTTTCATTCTTCCACTTGCCAATCACATGAATAGATTATGCTAAACAATGCAGACATTCCAATTTCGGTGGTTACAGATGGCACATTCTTTCTCTTAATGCTTGATGGTTAACAGCATATTCTCCTTAATGTACCATACGTTTCCACTCTACACCTATCTATGCACAGATTGTCATATTTTCTCTCTGCTTTGAAGCCCTTAAACTTGAATAACATGCCATGTGTTTGGATGGGAACATTCTGTTTGCATTACTCTGAATATCATGTCTTCGGGCTACAAATGTTATGAAACAGATTTGGACATGAAGGGAACTCCTTGTAGAGGAAGATTTACTCCTTCATCTTGACTTGCTACAAACATTTCTACTCACAAGTCGTTAGATTAACATGGGACAATGAAATATGCACAGAACCAAAATACTTATGAAAGTTTTAAACACCAAAATAAGAGCTCAAAGTGTCCATAATTATATGCAAACTAGTGGATTGCCTTGAGGCTCCATGGGATGTCCGGTATGTTGGTTTGCATTTGAATGCATGCAGCAGGCATGGCTACCTTCTCTCACTGCTCTTTTTCATTCTTGCTCTCCTGCAAACTTTGTAATTTTTCCTAATCCGTGCAACTAAATAGGCCATGACAGCGCAAGAGAAGAGTTTTGGTTATCTTTTCGTTTGGGATGGTAGAAAGAAAAATTGAGAAGTGAAGAAGGGTGAGAGGGGAGAACTACCAAAAGAAAGAAATTATAATAAAAGGGAAGACGTGCACTGTATCTGGTTGTAACAGTTTCTCAGTGGTTTCAGAGTCGGCTGCACCCTTCTTTTCTTTAGGAACCAATTCTAGAGCATACTCTGTCTTTGAATGTTCATGCTGCTCTCAACCAGCAAAAAAGTATTTTAGCTTGTATTTTGAGGATGGAATTGTGCTTTTATCTACCAAGTAGTGAGAACATAAATTTTAAACAGATCAGTCAAGCAGTGAGGTGCTTGATTCTAGCCGCATGCACCTGCAAAGAGCACCATCGAGGAGGTAAAAGCAGGGGTGCGTCTCTAGCTTCTGACTATGCTTAGATGAGACTCAACAGTTAGCCAACCAGAGGCAGCATAACTCAATAATCAAATGATCCTGAGCTCTGGGCTCATTCAACTCGACACTTCACAACATTAGACCGTTGAGCATAAGCAATGCTGAAACCTAATGGTCAAAACAGTGGAGCACAGGCTTATTTTCACACGTAGTGAAATCAGACAATGCCTTTTCGTCAGCTGCTTATTGTCAGGTGTTTTAAGTCAGATTTAAGCTTTGCCTAGGGCTGGAAAACTTAGGCAATACAAGCTAAAAATGCATAGGACTTTCTGAGTCAGGCTCAATGGCTAAATTCAATTCAATCTTTGAGCTGAGTCAAACTTCTGCATTAATATGCAGAGAAGAATCAAATTTGGCTAGATGATCATCCAAGCAGTTCGAAATAAACCACATGCTGCGAGAGACACTAGGAGAGAAAACAAGAATGTCATGTAAAATCGAAATTGAATCACTAGATTAGATTACATTTCATGGTTATTGGGTTGTACGGTCACATTAATGGTATAGGTAAGAATACAGTGACAACTGTTTCAAAGATAGGCCTATATGAGCAACATTTTGGCCTGCATATTCATTCGGCATCTAGTTCTACGGTGAATAGATATTCAGCGCATGGGATCTCTCATTACCTAACGATTATATGATTGGGGGCCTGTGAGCCAGCTACAGAACGAAACATGCACAAAACATCAAGCTATATAAAAAAGGAAAAATGTTCACTATTAGTATTTTAGTCATCGAAATCGAGGGTTATACGTTTTTGTCCTCCTTTAAAATCTGTTTTAGGGATGGTCTATAACCCAAACGACCCAAACAGTTTTGGATTTGAAAAGCTACGACTCTCATGCTATATAACAGATCAAGACGCTCTTGTTCTTGTGCCTTTGCACAAGCAATCAAAACGGCTAATTCATATCATTAAATAGCAAATAAATCATATTTAATAATAAAAAATAAGAAAAAAAAATTAAAATTGAAAAGAATTGGCAGTTCACATTAAATGATTGCTTTCACCGATAGTTGGATTTTTGTTATTCATTTTCTAAAACCAATGGATCAATGATTTAGGATTCTTGACACACACACTTTAACTAAACACTCAAAAAGCTAAAAAACATTATTCTCATTTTATTTTCAAAACAATGAAAAGACAATAAAATGTATAGATTTAACGATTATACACCTGAAAAGAAGAGTAAAGCTGTTTAGCTGACAGAGATCTTCCAAGAGTAAGTAAAACACTGAGAGATGAAATTCTAGAGGGATGGTGGGTATGGTGACGAGAAAAAAAAAAATTATTATTGATGATTAATGAAAGCGGAAAAATAATCAAAAGAGAATGATCAGGAAATTGAAGGTTGCCGCGGGGTGAAATACTGGTCGTTGATGATTAATGAAAGTAGGAAAAGAAAGCTCAGGAAATGAAAAGCCGCCACGTGGGGAAGATATGGCCGTGATGAAAGAAATGCAGCAGAGACAGATCTCAAAGTGTCATCTGTAATTGGTCCCATTTATAACCGCGGCTCAAATAACCGGTGGATTGACTGACCATATCGTATTGTCTTCCAATCAACGGCTCTGAGTGAATTATTGAATTATTCTTTAATGCACCGAATGGTAGCCCATGTCGCGTTATAAAAATGGGAAGCGGTACCTTGTAAGCTTCTCAAATTTTCATATTCACTTAAATGAAAAATCTCAAGTGCAGTTCCTGAGTTCATGCACTGCTTCCCGAGTTATTGAGATTATTCCAAATAATAAAGTACAACAATTGAATAAATAAATGTTTACCACAGATGAAATTTGACGTCGTCAAAACATATTTCATCGAGGCAGTGCATGAAATTAATTTCAATTTTGCTGCACTTTTTTTTTTCACATAAAAAGAAAATTGGTATGAATATTAAATCTTTTCCGGGTAATGTTCTGTGGACAAGATAGCAAAATTGAGGAAAAAACATGCAAATTCACACCTCCTCCAACCGGGATTCGGCACAATTTTCCTAGACAAGACAGGTCCAGTTGTACTATGCTTCGTATAGCTGTTATAGCTGACATGTAAGAAAAAAAAAAAAAAAAAAAAAAAAAGCCATTTACACTAAATCTGTAACAGAATGCTGAATTGCCGACTTTACGTACGAAGTGTGGATGTGGATCAACGTAGCCACTGCACCGGTAAATCTCATATCATTCTTTTGTCAAATTGTAGAGAACCAGGATTTTATGATTAGAGATTAGAAGAGGGGTTGAGAATTGGAGATTAAAAATAAGAATTTTTGTGAAAAAAAAAAAAAAATAGAATTAATTTTATTAGGGAATCGGCGTCCAACAATTGTTTCAAGGAAATTGACTTTTAAAATCTATTCCGAGAGAATCATCTTCCAATAAGTATCAAATATATAGATTTAATACATTAATATTAATATTATGAATATAATTTTATTAATTTTAAAATAATAAAAATAATTATAAAATAAAATAATTAATAATAATAATTTTTTAATTAAAAAAATCTTATCATCAATTAATCTTTTTATGGTGATGAATTGTAGTCATAAATATGTTTTTTTTTTAATCTATGCTCCAAACTAACTACACAGTGTAAATTAGGGTAGTATAAAACTATAAAAATATATAATTTTTTTTTTTTGTATTCACCTGAGTTCATCATATTTGTATTCATCCAAAATTTTCCTTTTTATTTTTATTTAAAAGTAAGTCTAAGTAATTAGGAGAAATTTGTTTCTTAATATTTTGACATTAAAAAGTCAATATACCTACCATATTGATCAATATGAGTCGTTACATGGTATTGCATGCATTGGAGGCCGAGCATAAAAGTTTTCCTTATTCATAAGTCGATTTCTCATCTTAGGTTAATTTATGCGGCACGTGAGAATTATGAAATACATCACACTAATTAATCACTACACAAATGTTTATAAAGTATTCTTGCATACAAATTTCCCAATTATTTTTTTTTTGTGCTTCATTTGTGTCCAAGGAGAATGTAAAAAAAAAAAAAAACCATGAATTTTTATAGTGTTTTGACGTTCTAGAATTACATTCTATGCAATTAGTATTTTGTGATGTTGAAATGATAATAAAAAAAAAAGAATGGAGTGGTATTTTTTGAAATATTATGTCAAATACTAATAATTATTAATTATGGAGAAATAAAAATAATATGTACAAATTACAATGAATATATAAAATAAAATCATATTTTTTGAATTGAAAAAGGTAATATTACAATAATAAGTATAAATATAATTAAATAGATTAAAAAAATATGTGAGATTTATAATTTTAAAAAATTATAAATTTATGAACTAAATTATTTAAAAATTAAAAGTAATAAAATTATTTATAAAATTAATTAAAATAATAAAAAAATTTTAATAATAAATTTTAATAAATTAAGTTGAATAAAGTGTAATTTTATGTTGCTAGATCAATATCATGATTCTGATCCTCTTTTTCCACCAAAATAAAAGAAAAAAAATTAAATAAGATAAATTTATTAAAAATATATTTTATAAACATATGCCACGTAATAAATTAAGTGTCATATTTTATAATATTTATGTGTCGCACAAAAGCTCACCGTTTAGCGATTTTATAATTAATGTGGGAGATATTTATAATAATATCTATATGACTTTTTTTAGCCTTTTTCGGTCTTCCTGGTCTCTCCGTTTTCCGAGGCCTCGACCAACTGACAAAACGCTGTACGGCTATAAATAGAAGAGAGACGAGGGGAGAAAGATAGAGAGAGAGAGAGCGAGAAAAAAAGAAAAAAGAGGTAAAACAAAGAGGGAAAGGGTAAATTTATAGAGAAGGAAGGCTCTATAAGATTGCAATGGATTCGGATTTCGACCCAGTAGGTTGGTGCCATCGATTAAGCTTCCTTTTTATTTATTTATTTTTCATCGATTTCATGCAATTTCGTCTATTTCTATCTTTGGTAATTCTTTTTAGCATATCTGATCGTTATTATTATTGTTGTTGTTGTTGTTGTTGCTTCTTTTTCTTTTTAAGATTTTAATTTCAATACGCGCGGCTGTTTGTTGTAATTTCACTCGGTATTGCTGCCCTTTTTTTCTGTGAATTTTTGGCTGCTATGTTTGACGTTGTCCGATAATTGTGGGTGATGGGGCGAGAGATTCGTTGGCTGTTTCCTACCCCCTTTTACAGTGCCTGAAACTGAATGTGGATACCTGGGTAATTTACCAATCTAGGTTTTCTTCAAGCTTATGTCTTGTGTACTTCAGGCGAAACAACCTGAATCTAAGAGATGTTGAAGAACCAATTTAATCAGGGCACTTAGATTTTGGCTGATGCTTCTGGAAGGGATTCGGGTTGAATCTGTATCTAGAATCTCACCATTCAAAGAACAAATTTCAAACGAACCTTCTATTATAGTTATTAATATTATGCGTGCCTATGTTGTCTGCCTTCTGTGTTTTGGGTGATTGTTGCACTGGGCCCACGTTGGGTTTTGTCTTTGTTTTTCTTTTCTAGGTGCTGGGAGGGGTTTGTGCATGTGCTTATGTGTTGGTGTGTGTGTTTGTTAAAAGAGGGTGGGAGAGAGAGAGGGGGGTGGGGCCAGGGTGGTGCCAGGTTGTTAGTGTCTATCAACTCTAATTTTGGCAAAGGGACGGAAGGTGATTGTGTGAGAGGTAGGAAAAGAAAGATTTCTTTTGTCACCATTCCTACATTGCTCATGGATTTTATTTGGCCTCAGTGCATTATCATCAGCTAAGATTTCAGGTAGCTTAGCAACATTTGAAATCTGAAGTTATCAGAAATTTGTTACTGTTTATGGTGGGATTTCTTTAACTAATGTTTTCGGATGGTAATTAATAAATTTCCTAACCATCATCTCTACTTGACCAGCTTTATCATTGGCCTTTCAGAGTCTAAGCAAATGGCTGCATAGCCAGCCAGATGAATTTCTTTGTGTCATCTTTCTTACCAGCAGACACCTGCACTGCACTTGTTCTACTTTAGCTTTTATTTGTTTTATCATTTGCCTATATGAATTTAATTCTGCAATTACTTTATGTTTGTGCAATGAGTTTTTCCAGGAATTTAGATTTTGATTTCCTATTTTGTTCCATGGTTGTGTTACTCTTCCTTTAGCTAATTGCACTGAAACTGCAAAATGGGCAGATCTGGGAATCAACGCTACCAAATTTTCTTACGAAGATCTGTGCAACTTTACAGATGGATTTAGCACAGACAACTTTGTCGGGGTTTTCATGTGGGGAGATGTTTTTCGTGGAAAGGCATATTTAAACGGAATGCAACCACAAGAAGTAACTGTGAAGATATGGGATGCCTCTAATGAAATCATTATGGATGGGTACCGAGATAATTCCATTTCAAGGTTTAGGGTATGTACTAAAGCCAACTTTTGTGTATTTTATTACTAGTTCATAATTTTCTTTCTTTTCAAATTTTTGATTCTTGAGGCTATTTTGTTCCTCTCCCATTCTGTAGGATGAACTCTTATTTTTTACGGATCACCATGTGAAATTTCACCCAAACTTGGCCAAATTACTGGGCTATTGTTTTGAAGGCAATAGATTTGGTGTCGTCTATGATATGAAGCCTGTTATCACTCTTTATAACCTCATACCACAAGGTATTTTGCATTTGCTTGCATTCTTGATTACTTATTGTCAGGTAAAGTGAAGCTAACAGGCGGTCATAATTTATTGATATACATTGGTTGTAATGCAAATAGAATCTAAGCACAATATTTGTTTTATGGAAAAAAGAAAAAATTGTGCTTGTATTAAGTTAGTTATCTTTCAATTTTTTTTTTTAATTTATTTGTTTGTTTTTTTATTTTCCCAAATCCTGAGGATTTCTACCAGAAAAAAATAAAAATAAAAATAAAAAGCTTATTATTTCATAAGTTTTCTGCAATTTTGAAGGTTTGAGCTGTTAAATTTTATTCTACATGCATGAATTTGGGATGTTGGTGCAACGTTTGTTGGCTGTTAAGTGGTGAAACTTTTGTAGTCAATGTGCAAGTTGATCAAATTGTTGATATTTGTTGCACTTCAAAGCCTTCCTGTTGAAGAAAATCAAATTGATGATAAAATTCTGGATGACATTTCATATCCCCTTCAGTTCTTGTCCTTTGTGGCATTTCTTAAGCAATAAATGTAAATTAAGTCTTTTTTTTGCATAGTTCTTTGCATTCCTTGCCTAAATTTTGCATTTATGTTTCTCTTGTATTAAGTATTGTTTGCCTTTGGGAGTAGTTGTTTCTTCCTTTGTTCAATTACAAATGCTTTGGAACTTTTAGCCCGTGATGGTATGAATAACTGGCAAATTGCAGCAGCTCACCTTGTGCTTATTTTAATTATTTTCTGTTACAAGAAATTTATATCCATCACTTTTGTCATATGAAGTACCATTTCAGTGATAACTTTTCCCATAATGATTTCTTTGCTACATAACATTGTCAAAATATCAGCCAATTTGTAAGTTTGAGTTGCAAAACTATGGGTAAGAAGAATATTTTGATGTAGCTAACACTCTTTCATGCTCTGATAATCCATCATAAGATAAGGAATCTAAACATGGAGCATTTTTTTCTGATTTTTTTTTTTCTTTATTAAACTTCTTTCCAGAAAAAAAAAAAAAGTTGACAAGTATGTATCTTAGCCCTAGTTTTTTGCTTTTTAATTTGCTTTTTTGGACACATCTAGATAATTTCGGGTGGCTCTTCAGAATGAAGGTTGCTTTTGAAATGGCACGCCTCCTTGAGTTCATGCACAGCTCAACAGACCATTTACCTCCTTATTTAATTCGGAACATAAATTCCAATCATATAATGCTTGATCAGGTGGGCTTTCCTGTCTACAATGGATTCCATCACGAAATAATTTCATCAGTCCACTGTATTATGTCTTTTGGTATACAAAAAAATATTAATTGCTTGATGAGATCTCATTGTCTTTAAGCTTTTCTGTCTTACAGGACTGCAATTCATATTTATTTGAATTGAGCTTGATATCTGGTGGAATTCTAAATGACAAAGGAATGGATCGAATGGATTTTTTTTCTGGGCACACTTGCTATAGTGATCCATACTTTTTTATTAGAGGAAGTAAGTCAGCAATTTAGCATTCTGTTACAGATTTGGTGTAAGTAATTTTTTTTTTCTGTCTCTCTGGATTCTATATATTAGCTATAAGATGCATGATACAATTGAGCCTGTCTTGTCCAAGGAAATTGAGCCAAATCAAGTTGTGAGGAGATATCAATTTGCGTATATTTTCCTCAAATTTGCTATCTTGTCATATATTGTTGATAATGCAAAGTGCTTTTTTGTGCTTCACAAAGAACATTACTGGGAAAAGATTTAATATTTATAGCAATGTTATAGCAACATGGATAGAATTTACTAGTTTATGTTGTATTGAAGGTAACAAGCAAAGTATTCCTGCAAAAAGTTTAGGGTGTCTTCTCATATCTGATTATCAAAATCATATTCCGTTGCTTTATTTTGTTCAAGCTCCCTGCCTAACAAAAAAAGTTCAATGTATGTCCTTTTTTTTAATCTTTTGTGTGGATAAGTTTGACAGTCATATTGGTAGCTTAATTGGAATGCATGTCTGTGTCTTTTTGTGTGATTCATGGTTTAGTAAAACTTCTGAAGTTTTATAACGCATTTGTTCATAGCAGTATGGCTAGAAATTACTGTTTGATATACTTTTAGTCAACCACATACTATGTTGGCAAATTCTTGGCATGTCTTCTCATTTCCACATAACAAGCCAGATGAATATCTTTATGTCAGCTTCCTTATCACCACGGTACTCTAAAAAAGATAATAATAAATGACAAAATTTTGTCCAACCTCAGTGTGAGGCACCATTGCTTCCCACCGATCTGGGTCTGAAATTCATATGGGACACTCAAATTATTATCTTTTTTGGTCTCATCACTGACTATGGTTGGTCCATTTGGTTAACATGGCTATTTTCAATGCACGCTTGAAGTTATTCATAAATTTCTGGAGAGCTTGGGGCAGTGGGGGTTGTTCTACACTTTAGTTGGGGACGGTGGAGCCCAATTTCTGTAAGGGCCAATTTTATACAGTTAGGAATGATTATGGTTATTAGAAGAGGGAAAATAATCTAAATTTGAACTAACATAATCTGTGGATTACTGTGATGACTGACTTTGTTGTTTTTGGCAGCCAGCTGGACAGAATTGAATGATGTTTATGCATATGGCTGTTTGTTATTGGAGCTGATAAGGAAAGCAGTCCTTAACGCTGAAAATGATACATTCGATTATGAAATACCCCATCTTTATGCAAGGGCAAACTGTGAGTATGAAAAGTGCAAGGATGACATGGGATCGGACTTTTCGTTGGTGCACAGGAGCTTAGTAGAGGAACATGTATTCCACCCTGGTGATGGTCCAAAAATTACGAAGCTAATATTGAAATGCATGGATTTTGATCCTAGTGATCGCCCTACCATGGAGGAGGTTATCGACAGTTTGCTAGATCTTGAAGTCATTAAATGTCATTCAGAGTTATTTTTGGGCTTCAAACGTATGGCTCGCATTCCATATCCCAGGAAGAGGCGTTACTCGGAAAGGCAGAAAAATTCTTCATCAACCATGAAAAAGAGCAAGTGACTTTTACAGTTACTCAGTTCTATAATCTCAGTGTTACTGTTAAAGGTGTAAACGGAGCACAGTTCTATTTGGGGCATTGTTAAAGTTCCCTGGACGAAAGTAACTTTAATCTGGGTGTTAATGGATCATATTAAAGTTTATTAATTGTTTATTTTAATCTAATATTTAATATTATGCAGAGAAAGTTGGAAGTTTGCATTCAACCCAGTTAAATATTTGAAGTTATTTACATGTTAATGTCTTGCTTGTTAATATATTTTTTGTATTAATATATATATATTGTTAAAATTGAAGGAAATTTATTGCCATTCAATCAAGTTTTCAATTTTTGTTTATGTAACAAATAGGAAAAATTAAATTAATTATTTTTTAATTTATATTTTAAATTTTATTATTTTAATATTTTTAGTTAAATATTTAATTAAAATTTAATTTTATAAATTTAAATTTTAGTTTTAAATATATTATTAATATTAGTATATTATATAGATTTGAAATATTTATTAAATATTTATAATTTTTTTTAAATAAATACTTGTATTGTTGAATAAAATAAAAATAATAGATATGAATTGATGAATTCAAAGTGAGAAGGAAATCTTTAAATTAATTTCTTCAACATTTTTTACCTTCCAAATTAGGTGTATTTGATCGAAAAATAAAGTAAAGAAAACTTGAGGAAAAGAAAGCAAAACCCCTTAGCAAAATATTATATCAAACACTAATCATCATCAATCATGGATCTATTCAAGTGATCCAAATAAAAAAATTAGTATATTAAATATTAATATAAATTAATAAATATTAATATAATTATAATTATATTGATCATTAAATATTTTAAAAAATATATATTTTTTAAAAAATAAAAAATATAATAAATTTATAAATTAATTTAATTAAAAATTAAAAATAATAAAAACACACTAAAAAATTTAATTTAATTCTTAAAAATAAAATTTTTGTAATAAAATATATATAAATAAATAAAATAAAATATAATTATATTATGTTATATTTCTATAAAAATTTAAATTCTTAATCCTGTCTTAACACATAAATAAAGTATAAGAAAATAAATAAAATAAATTTATTATAAAAATATTTTATAAACATTTATTTAATAATAAATCGTGTGTAATATTTCTTTACAAAATATTCATATTCTTGACTCACCTCTTGCACAAAAATAAAGAAGAAAAAAAATAATATGTTTATTGTAAGAATATTTTTATAGAAATTTGTTCAATAATAAATTACTTATAGTGTGTTTTATGATATTTATGTGTTGTACAAAACGTTATCTATGGAGAAACAATTTTATGTCATGGCCCTTGGACACAATTGGACCCTAAACTCAATCCCGAAAACTAATAAACAAAATTTGTACGGATATATTTATTAACCTTTTATTCCCAAAAAAAAAAAATTAAGAGATAACCTAAAGACCAAGGGATAACCTTTCAAAAAAAAATAAAATAAAATGATTAAATTTTGACGTAGAATAAAAAATGTAAAATGCAAAATAATATAGAGTTGATAAATTTAAAATTTGATACTAGTTAATACAAAATGGAAATATGAAAAAATAAAAATTAAAAATCAATGCTAATGAGTAGAGAATAGTTTTTACTAATTCATATGATAAGTGATTGATCGTTTATAACTTGACTTTGATAATAGATAATTAGTTCTTGGACTTGTAAACCTATTTATGATAGTTTATAATTTTAATAAACCTAATTTATAAGAAAGAAAATAAATAAAAATATTCAAGTCTTTATATTTTTAATTATATCTTAAAATCTTCATATTAATTTAAAATATTTGAAATGTATTATAAATAATAATAATTATTATTATAATATTAATCACAAGATAATAAAGAATAATCTTCATTAGAAAGAAAAAATGGGAGTTCATATAGCTATTTTTTGCGTACATGGGTTCTTTTTCTTCAAGACATATGAGCTGTGGCATTGCATAAAATTAATTTGAATTTACCCATGCCCTTTTTCTTTTTGTATATAGAAAGTTTCAACATATAATTCAATCACATTTTGGAATTTTCCAAACACTACAGTGTTCTCTGTTATTTTTTAAAATACATTTTGGAGCTATTCGTGATCACTTATGTTGAATATTTTCTTAAAAATTGGGAAATACTTCTGCTGTCACTTTGTGTTATTTTTTATTACTCTATGCTTTTCCCAGTATGTATCTTCCGACTCTGAGAGAAATTGCACAACACCAACATTACAATTCATCTGTCATTTGAGAGGAAATTAATCATAAGGTTGATCTAAACTACCAAGTAACTTCAGGTCTTTTTTTTTTTTTTTTTTTTTGTCCTGCCATGTGGCTTGGTCAGAGAAAACAAAGCGTCTCTTTTACTTGTATTGCATTTATAAATCTATTATAATATACGTCTGAACTCTTAATACGAAATGTAAGTTCCCACCAAAAGAGGGGAACCTCCTCACCTAGGAGAATTGTGTTGGACTTCGGTTCCTTTCAAAGCGTTCATATGCTGGTCTGGTTCGCAGGAAAAGCACAGAACTTGAAATGAGGCCCATCAAAGAAAAGCAACCCCAGATCACAAATGTCTTCAGATAGCATTTCCTACCCATGCACACCATGCAATCACCAACCAAGGTCTCCAGCAAGCTGGTGCTCTCTGCATCGGCATCATATGTTATGGCTGCTAAAAGGCCATAAAGGAGTGATCCAATTGGAATGTTGGTGATGACAATGTTGTGGTTGACCCCAACACTATTTGGCCCAAATAGCTCAGATGTCAGTGAAACAGCTGTCGAGAATATGAACCCAGAGCTTAGACCAATAAGCGCGGTGCTAACTTGCAACGCTGCAAAACTGCCTGATGCAACGAGAAAAAATAATGCAATTGGTGTTGGCACAAGCGCAATGGCAAACCATCCGGTCCTGGCAAAGTACACCTTGCTGCATTGATAAAGTTTCTAGCTTTTAGATATTTCAGTTGGAGTACTATTATAAGCAGTTCAAAACTTTTGCAGTGCATGAACTCTTATTAAACTTCATTCAATTATGCCTTTCATCTGAAGGCAAGGTCACTTTCTATTATGAATCATATATTCAGTTTTTCATGGTAAGTACATACTCACGCAGGAAATCTGGTGCAGCTGAGAGCAAACGACCAAAGAATGAGCATGATGAGTAGAGGGTAATAATCGAATCGAGCTTTGAATAGTATCCAAGTGATTGTGCAATCTGACCAAGATTGTTACTATAAGCAATCCCAAGCGTCCCTCCACAGAGATATGAAACATAATAGAGCCAGAAATCCAACCTCCGCACTAGCCACTGGGCAGGGTGCTCTTCACCAAGCATAGTTAGCCTGTCCTTCTCCATGACCTCCCCAAAACAACTAAAACAACTTTCCCTTGCTATCACCATATGTGCATTGCCATTAAAACTAGTTCCAGTTTCACTTCCAACAAGTTCTTTGATCAGCTCAAGATCACTGGTATCAACTAGACTGAAGCTAAAATAACGAAATAGTGAATTTGTGCAGATGGTATGCCTTAACCAGTCTCTTGCACATACAATTCCAGGCAAGAACAAGGGAAGGAATAATAGAAAAACAGCCCCCCCAAGAAGGAATCGTGCCTTGGACGCAACAGAAGACAAAGAATTAAACAGAAGGAGGTACAGGCCTGTGATAACAGCCAAAATGTTCAGGACAAGGAAAATGAAGGAATCCCCGCTGGTGGCATCAGTGGAGAGTTGTAGAGGTGGTTGCCGGAGGATTGGAATGAGTGCAAGGGTGGACACAAAGAGAGGGACGAGAGAGTTTAGGAAGAGATAGAGAGTGTCATCTTCAGGTTTGATTGCATTGGCGATAAGGGTATAGAGCGCAGCACTGACACCATTGAAACTGATGGTGAGGGATAATGCAAGTGCTCTATTGGTTGGGAAGTTCTTTATGCACAAAACAAAGCATACTGTGTTGAACCAGGAAATGCTGCATCCTGCCATCAAGCAGAGAAGAAATACCTGCCAAAATATAAAGTATCAGTGGAGAAGCCAATATTTCATCAACAAAGAAATTGTAGGGGTTACATAATGGGGCCACCATTACTCAGAGACCAAGTATTGGGTAGAAGTCAAAATGACAGGAAATGAATACTTAGAGACCAAGTATTTTTTAGGGTGCTGCATTGATGGACTTGAAGTGAAAATGACTTGCAGCAGCCTATTGAGAAATTAGTCCATCTCTAACTTGGTAAAGTAGGAAGTTAAATGACAAGAAGCAACAAAAAAATAAAAAAAGTTCCCTAATGCATAATACTCCATACTGCAAAGTCTAGAGAAAGGCCATAATCTAATAATCTTACTATTGCAGCAAAAAAAACATATTGATAGATTGTCAAGTAATAAGTTAGTGCTTTATTGGAAGGGATTTGCCTATTCTCGATAAGTAATAAGGTTGACTTTTTCTTTATTAGAGGCATATAGAAAATGCCTCCTTAGATTTCACTTCTCCATGTTTTTTGGTCTATGGTTGGTAAGTAACCTACATTCTCATCCACCATTCTTAGGGTGAAAGTTGTTACATCATTGGGCTTCCCCATCTTGACTGGATGGGCCTCATGTGTTTAAAAAATAATAATTACCCACCAACATAATTCACTGAATTATGATTCAGGTGGAACAAAAAAATTGTATGTTTGAAAACTGCAAATTCTCACTGAAAAATAGTTGACGAATCAAAGGATATGACCCTCATGGTTAAGTTAGCATAGTTCAACCATGGCAGTGAACTTCAGCATTTCATTCCCTTAAAAATTACCCCGTGCAGGATATTTCTACACTTTTCTTTGAAAGCATTTATCTTCTTGTAAGACACAATCCTCTTAACTCTAATAGGCTATTGTTATTTCCTTTGCGATCTACACATCTTTTTTAATTTAAATATCTCTATACTGTTATTGTTAAAATCTTGCAAATTCCTCCTATATTTGTCTCAATAATATCAATGTCTACTTATATGCTACAGCATATTTTCCTCATCCACAAGGGTTATGTAATTCAATAAAATTCTGCTGCTCTAAGTACTAACAACCACAGCAATTCAATAAGACCAAAGGAAAGATAAGACAATTCCCAACCCCCAACCCTGAGTCTCCATGTAGCAGTTATTTTTTCTTTAAAAAAAAAAGAAAATTCTCTTGCGGCTTACCTACCAGTTTGGTTGTACTGTTAATTGACCAGTAGCACGTGCTTGCATTTTTCAATAACAAACTCTTTGCTTAGCCAAACAAAAGTAAGAAATAAGATGCAAATGAACAATCAAAGTGGGTGCATGCGTGGCTGGCTGCTGATGGATCTATGTGTAAGACAGAGGTTCACAAATGTTCTGAGAACATTCATTGGTTTCCAAGATAAAAGAGGGCTAAATTAATTAGAAGATAGAACAGGAAAACTACTCATAAATTAAAAGAAAGGGAAAAACAAATCCCAAAGAACAATCTCTAACCATATGTGGAAAACATAACGAAAAAAAATGAAAAACAGAGAGAGACAGAGAGAGAAAATCTTGAATTTCATCAATTTCCATATCATAAAGGCAGAGAATATAAAGTAAATAAAACCAGACAAAAACTAATTCACTTTAAAACTAACACTAAGTCCTCGTCTCGAAAAAAATCAATAAATAAATCATAAAGAAATATCCTTATTTTTCTCATTCCATGATCAGAACATGAAACACACAAAATGAAGAACAGTAACAAGCAGAAGAAGGGAAAAATAAAAGGGAAGGGGAGATAGAAGATTGGGAGACAAATGAGGACTAACCAGAACATAAGGCAGAGAGATGATTTTCTTGATGACAAGCCACTGGAGGCCATAGCCAAAGAGCCCCACGAAAGCAGACATGAACATGACCACCCACAGTGGGAAATACTTGAGGGACAACCCAGAACACCACCCAAAAGCCTTTCCCATATCTGAAGCCACAGACAAGTAGTTGAGTTGAAGCTGAGATATCCCAAGAACCGACTTCATGGTCGAGGAATACGATGAAAAATCAAAGTTTGTCCCCGTGAATGCCTGTATCCATGACGTTGCCACAAGTATCATCCATTTCCTTGACTGCCCCACCATTGCTTTTACACTCCACAGCCACACCCTCCCACTCTCACACGCACACACACACACAAACAAACACTATTTAAGAGGTTTCTACCAACAGAAAATTTTAGAGAAAGACAGATATAGAGACAGAGAGAGAGAGAGAGGGGTAGGTTTTTCAGGTTGATGGGTTAGTAATTAATGGCTAAATTGTGGGCGTCGTGCGTTGCTTCGTGCCGCACGGTAGTTGTGAAGGATATGCCTGTTTTTTGTCTGAACCTTTGCCTTCCAATTCACTTGACGTAGACAGTTTTGCAAGACAATTCTTCGTCGTACCCAAGTCCTTGTCGTACCGGACAAAATCAACCAGTTCAATTTTACAGGCCATATCTCCGAAGAATGCTATTCTTTGTCATGATCATATCAGCAGAGCAGTACTTTCTGCAATTTGGGCCACATACGCAGTAAAAATTCTCTTCGTTCAACTCTTGAAAAAGTGAGCACCCAACCCAAGCCTTTTGACCCTCGAGCTCTCCTGCTGTCTGTAGCGATTATATGAATAAAAAGAACCAAAAAAAAAAAAGATTAAAAAAGAAAAAAGAAAGGGAAAAGCGGAGAGAATGTAATCCATAGGCAAAGTTCAACTCAGGAAACCGCATAATAACAACGAGCATTAATGTGATTGCGACGCCTACCAACACGGCACGCCAATAGATTAGACCAACTCCAGAGAGCCGTCCACTTCCACCCACGCTTCCTCGTTGTCCCACCGGACGTCATCTCCTCCTCAGCCATGATGCATGAACACCTACCACCGGAACGTGCACCTGACATTACACGTAGAAAATGGGGAACTTTTGAGTGTAAGTGGACACACACTCGTAAATATATTGAGTGAATATATATTATAACAAATAAAATATAGTATAAATATAGCATAAACACTAAACAGCTTGAGTGTTTACGCTGAGCTCGGCCCAAGATGGGCTTCCTCTGAATTGAACGTCGATCCAAGCCCAGCTTGATTTAACTCACCTCATGCACTTTCCTAACAGCTTGGGCTTGTAGCTGACTTTAAAACGGCCCAACTAAGTTGACCAGACCACTTGGTTGATTATTGAGCCGCGTTGTGCTTAGGGCGGAATTAGTTTAAGACCCTCTTGTTAAAACCTCTCGACTCTCTGTCTCTCTCTCTCTTCTTAAACCAAAAAAAGGAATATTAAGTCCAACGGCCCCCGTACAGGGAGGCTGTTAGGATCTCCAAGATTATACTTTTCCATAATTTAATTTTTCTTTTTTTTTTTAACACAGTTCTGAATACAAACATTTTTCACAAAGCAGGCTGGTGTCACCTGTAAACAGCCAGAGAGCGCTTCAGGAATATGCACATGCCTAGGTTGCTATTAGTCCCTCATTAAACAAGCCTATCATCATGAATGTTTTCTTTCCCACTTCCCTTCACGTCTTCCTTCCCTTTCTCTCCGTTCTATTACTTGCCTCGACTTACTCCCCCTAGACCCATGCCTTTGAGCTGAGCCAAATCCACCGGGTTGTCCATCGAATGCTGACATTGATTCCGGGTCCCCAACACTACCAGTATCAGCAAAGTCCTTGCTTCCATCAAAATTTTCTTCATAGTTGCTGCCACATTCATCCAGACGTTCACGGGATTGAAGAATGGTTGGTGGCTGCCCTGAAAATGCACGAGACCCCGATATGACAACAGCTGGCGTCACGACAGAAGAACCAGCGGTAGAGATTTCGGGCTGCAAGCTGCCACTTCTTGCATTCCCTTCATTACTTGATCTTCCATTTTCCCTTTCACGATACCTTCGGCTGCAGATTAAAATGTCAACTAGGACAAGAAGCCATGAGTATGCACACATCCACTGCATTGGGTTGGCGGTGCAGTTGCACAAGATTCTTTCCCACAGCACAAAAGATTTATGGATACATCAACTTAACAATATGCAGCATCGGGTGAGGTTGAATGTGGAAGTACAGATACAGCAGTATGGTCATTTCCTTAGAATAAAAGATTTAACAGCAGGAACAAAAAACAGAATTACAGAGCACAATCCAATTTGGTACAGGCACAACCATCTAGACTTAGTTCTTCCACAAGCTAATAACCCAAAATCAGCCTACTAACAAGAAAAATAGTGTTTCTTCCCATTCCCAAATGGTGCATGCACAGAACTCCCCAGTGATACATAAAATATTAAAATGCAGTGAGAGACTTTCAGAGGAATACTACTCTTCCACCAGACTAAATTACTTACCTTTGATACAGGTAAGGAAATAATTTTACAAGTACTTGACCTGACTGTCACTAGTAAGAAATTTCTCCAAAGCTATGTAGGGTTGCTTAGTTACTCAGAGCAGCACAACAGGTGCATAAAGGGCTAGGCCAGTGAATCCCACCTGACTTACGCCAGGTACAACCCATGTCAATTGATTTCGTAATTTTTCATTTAGTTTTCTCAATTAACTGCAGGTCATTTTTCAATTTTTTAACTTTTTAAGAATAGGTCTAGGAAGCTTTATATCAACTATGATTTTTGTCCATTCCTTTTGAAGGTCTCCACTACTAATTAGAAAATATCAAGAGCTCTAAAATGCCTTCTCTGCAACTGTTTCATGGATCTCAAAGTTATTTAAGAACAAAATAATGTTCTTTTTTTCTAATAAAATTCCAAAAATAAACAAGCATACTTTACCAAAGATAGAAGTTCCATACCTGCCATGAGTAGATGAAGAAAAGTCACGTCGTGATGGTCGTAGTCCAGCTTCAGCCTGCTCCAATTCACGCTGAAGTTCTCTCTGCATGTAATGTGAATATTGTTATATATCTCGAAAAAAATAAAAAAGAAAAGAAAAAGGAAAATGAAAGAAAGAAAGCACCAAATCATATTTTCGGCTAAAGAAACTGACCGAGATGCAAGCTTTTGTTGATTGTATAGAAATTAATGTAGAGGGTTAGTAATTCTCTACTTTAAGAGTTTCCTTTTCAGCCCCAGTATCGTAATCTACAAATTGACCAAAAATGCACTCTTTTTCATTAGGTAGTTAATGATGCCTAACTAAAGAATATTTCCTCAATTCTTCTAATTTCCCTCTTTTAGTGAATATTTTGGATATGATCTTCTAAGAAGCTAGGCCAAAAAAGTTCGCAACTTAGTATACACAAATTGTCGTCATCCCATGCTTAAATTCTTTTGCAGTCTAAAGGTATCAAAATGGTATCAGATGACAAAAAATAAATCCAAAACTTGTATTGCAGCAGAGCTTAAGATATTCCATAATGTGGGTGAACTTTAACATTACTCTTCCATAAAATAGTATTCTCATACAAGCTTTAACTTAAATCGTAAAAATGGATGTGATACAACCCATTTGTTCGATTATAGCACGTATCTCTAATTCGTCATGGATGGAATTGACACTAGAGTAAAAGAAGCTTTGACAATAAGAAAATTTTATTTTGGTAAGTTGGGACCAAAATTTAAACTCTGGTGCTGGGACTAAGAGCCCAGTAGTTCTACCAACAGACAACTATTGATGCTTAATAGCAAGAACAATTAAACTGGGATATACACAATATCTTTTCAAACATCTACTAGAAGTGGAGGAAATGCTAAATTCTTGGCCTGTGATGTGAAAGGGGTGACATAATTCCATATTAAAGCATTTTGGAAGGAAAGAAAAAAGGTGGGAAGGATAAACTCAGCATCCATCAAAGAAGGGAAAGAATTGAAAGTTAAAAGGAAAAACTTAAAGGATGAGCTTTCTCTCCAGCGCAACTTGGGACTCAATAAAAGTGGTTGAGAATGGAAAGCTGATATGATTTCTCTAAGGTTGACGAGCATGCTCTAGATTCCTGCCCATTAGATTACTTGGGCATATTGTAGCACATTATGAAACTCAACTTCATTGCTCAGGAATCTAGTCAGCTAGGAAGGAAGATGTTGCTATTTTATCATTTTATATGAGATATTTTCTTTTTTCAGTATGATTCTATTTATTGCAAGGTATAGTCATATGTGCTAGCCTACAAGGAATGTTTTAGACCTATGACAATTATTTAATTAGAAATTAATTAAGCACATTTGTGTGCTATAATTCTCCCTAATTCTCTTTCCCCTTTTACAGGTTCATAAAGCTAGTGAGTTTATCCGTGTCCTAGGATTCACCTGCCCAAGTAGTGATTCAACTGTTAGAAGTTTTCATTCCTCCTCTATTTCATTCCCATAAGAAATTCATTTTCTTTTTCCATAGCAACATATCCATTTGCAAAACGGGCACAGAGTAATAAGAAAAAGAAAAAGTATACATAAGCAATTGGCAAAGATAATTGCTCTTAACATCAAAAGATCGATCAGCAAAGCAGGTCTCACGAATTCTCTTGCAATAAATGTTGTAATTAATACTGTCTCCGTAAGCACAGGTATCTGCAGAACCTATATCTGAAGCTATAATTGATACCTATGATGAAAACTGTGAAGGCTACGTAAGCATGCACAAGACATTGAAGGTGTAACAAATTTCCTGAAGAGCAGGAGAGAACAGAGGAGAGACCGGAAGTGACTTTTATGATAGTCGACCTTGCATCAGGTTACAGAAGCAGATATACATGTGCAGCACATTTGCAACATTAAACAATTCCACCTCTTATAGAGGCTTTTCCTCTCATGCCCCAGAAAATGGAAAGGAAAAACAAAATTGAAGAGAAGGAGCTACTCACATAAAATCACATTTTGCACTTGAGACCCTTGCACCTGATGGTCATTTCGACACACAACAGAACTATAAAAAATGACTACCTTTCCAGAGCCAGACAACATATTAACCAGTGTTTCCACTACATTAAGTCTGCTTGATCTTAGAATGTATAGAATGTTTGACAATTATAAAGTATATGGAAGAAAGAGAAAAAGGACCAAAATGTATGGAAGATTTATTTAAAGAGCAACAGGCGAGAGAAGAGTCATGCCTGTGTTTGCCTCTCCTTCTCCATATCAAGATTATGGCGGAGCTCCCTGGTTTTTGCACGCTCAAGTTCAAGCAAGCGCTGTCTTTCAATTTCCTTTTCTGCTTCAGCTTTCCTTTCCCTGCTATGCATTGAATGCTGCTGTAAGTGACCACAACCCTCAATTTTGCTCTCCCAAACATCAATTAATTACGATTCATGGACATAGATATAACCTGTCAAGTTCCCGCAAAAGCTCCTCTTCCTGCAAAGCTGCCTCTTCTAGATATTTCTGACGGGCACGTCTCAGAAGCAGCTTCCGTTGCCTGTGGACTACAATGTCCTCCTGGATCTTTGATTTATTTCTAAAGAAAGAGAAAAGAGGAGTTCATAACAAATCTTCTCTATTTTAGTGCAAAAATGTTGTATTGTATACAATGCTGCCCTAACTTATGGCTTCACCTAGTTGCTTAGATGCAGAGTTGTCTTATGATTTTATATCAAAAATTTTTGGTCTACCTTAAAGAACTCCCACAATTCTTTTCAAGCCACTTCTATTATGATTAGTTTCCATAATTATACCACAATTCTTTCCTTTTGTCCCATCATTGCAAACCTTGTATGGCATATATCATTTCTTCCGATTCTAATTCAAATTTGAGATGCAAATCATAAGTGTTTAACCTTCTATGAAGCAATCAATGAAAACTATCCAAAATGGGTTTTCAATACATGGGGCTTCCACATTGTGGGGTCTAGGGAGTGTTCTAGCAAAGAATTCTGCACCATCAGCAACAAGACTTGGTCCCTAAAATCTACATGAAAATGTGATATGATAGTGCAAATATGAACAAAATGTCATGTTAAGGTATATGATGGTGCAAATATGAACAGCATGTTTAACATTGCTAGGGACTGAAAGGCTAAATTACTGTGAGAAACCACACTTTTGATGCAAGTGAATAACATTTCAGTAAAATTTCTCTTAGAAGCTTTGTAATCAAGGTTACAGCCATAGACAGCTTAAACAATCCACACAAAAATAAAAATTTCCAAGCAAAATATAGTGATCAAAAGACAGGTGACATATATTTCATTTACAAGTATTTCAGGTTCCATTTTCCATTTTCATTTTAAATGAACATAGTTTACATCAGGGAAGAATATAGAAGACAGGACATACAAGGTACAAATTTGATCCTTTATTTGCTGAAGACGATTCTCATCCTTCCCAGTAGCTGGACAAACAAAAGTTGATGAATGCATAAAAAGCAGAAGAGAATACATTTAATGAGTAGATTGTCAAAAAGCAAATAAGAAAGTCTTTGAATGATGGTCAATACCAGTTGCTAAAGGAATCTGCCTCTCTTCTTTTGAATCTTTTGAAGTTTCTTTCATTCCATGTTCTTTTTGAAGAATGTCTAATTCTATTTCAGCCTCCTCTAGCTCCTACAACATCAACAAATCAAGTCATTTGACTGAGCTGGGAAAAATGAAGTGGTGTTGATAACAGTTAAAAATGTTACCATTGCCTCTTGGTCAAGGTTTTTGGCAAACATGTCAAAGTATGCCTCAACTGAAGTTAAATTAGCAAGGACCTGTAACAAGTAGCAAACACATTAACTGTAACACTGTAAAAAGGGATTATGTGAAACTGCTCATTTAAGCAGGCAAGCACTAAGTAGTCAGCTGACTTTGGATAAGAAAAGCATGAAGAACAATTCTCAATGTGCTATTTTAACAATATGAAGATAAAACTGCAAAGCCTCACAACTTATGATAAAGACAGCTGAATCAGCGATCATTACATCACTGTTTTTCTCACCTGAAGAATTGATTCACGAGTGCTGCCAAAGTCTGGGTCTACTTGATTAGATGAGGTTGAACTGAGTAATTCCTTCAGTGCCTTGTGAAAAATAAGTGGCTCAGTAATTATTTAAAACTAAATAGCACTAAATGTCAGTTGGAACATACAGAAGGACACACTTGCAAGAATAATAAAAAATATAGTTTTTGCCTTCTTTTGGTTGCAGGAATACCTTTTTTGCTTCATCCCCTTCATTTCTCAATCTACACAGGACCTTGCAAGCATTTTTCTCTAGATCACTGCACTTGACTTTTACAACACAAGAAAAAACACAACCACCAAATGCATGAAAATTTCATAAGCATGCCTTCAGCAACTTTTTCATGTTCAAGAAACATTTACAGAGAGAATACCAAAGAATTATCAGGTTCATACCACTCTTTGACAACCCTATCTCCTCTATCTTTCTCCAAACTTCTTGAGGTATCAAGGAAATGTCTTCAGCAGGAGAGTACAGGCAAGCACTAGCTGTGAGTGCTAATGATAATCGCAGGAATGGGCCCTCACAAGTTGGATAGGCTTTTTCTCCCAAAACAAGGAGAACACTGTCAGCAGCAGCAAGAAAGGCCTGTAACTGCTGCTGGGCAGCATGAGGGATAAAACCTAAAAGAACAACCATAGCATAGGTTCTTAAAGGTAGCAAGACATCAGATGATGCCATCAAAGCTACGTGATCCCATGTACTAGAAACCAGAAGTGAAATAAATGGCTCAGCAGGTGAAGACATTAAGCCTGAAGAAAGCAATTTATTGTTAAATGTTGAAGACTGCACAACTGCTTCTTGAGTAACATCTTGGCCAACCAATCTACCCAAGTGCCGAAGTGCTATAACACGTTGTTCGGGTTCAGGATGACCAAGCAATGTAACAAACAAATTAGCTAGGGCTTCATCACACCCATGAAGTACATGAACACCTCTTGAGAATAGCATTGTCAGCCATTTATCAGACTGCAAGCGCAAGGCAATTTTTGGTGCATTGCAAGAAAAAATTATTATTGCAGAACAGATGGCATCAATGATATTGTCCAGCGGAACATATTTGGAAAATTCAAATAGACAATCTAGCATCAGAGATGCAACTTCCCAGCAATGGATTTCCTGGAGCTTACTAATGATCTCTGCAAGACCCTCCAGACCAATCTTCCAGTGGGCTGGAAACTGGTCAACTGACTTAAAGGGCAAGGGAATTTCAACATCCTCTTCAGTTTTTTGAATCTGTGGCACAATTGAAGCTAAACACCTTGAATGGACAATACAGTAAGCTGATGTAACAGTTAGCTTCTTTGCCAGACGATGATGGAGATTCCAGCAATGCTCCACATTTGGATTAAGCTTGGTGATGAGATTGTCCAAGTCCGTAGAAAAGCCTTCTATTTCCTCTGCAGACAGATAATAAGCCTTTTGCTTTTCGGATATGTCATCAAAGTTGTTATTTTTCAAATTTTGAGAAATCTTAGGAAGACTAGGGGAGATGTCAATGGGAAAGCATGAATTAACCTCTGACCCAAAGTCAAAAGCTGATGTATTGCTGAAATCTGAGACAAGACCAAATGATCTTAAAGTTTGAACCAGAAGAATATTGCAGCTTTCCAAAATTGTCTGAAATGAATATAGATAATCATGGAATGAAGTAGTTAACTTAAATGCACTAAAATCTGCCCAGAAAAGTAAAGACTGCAATGTTTCTCTTCTATGTTGAAATGACAAATCAGCAAACACACAACCCAGGATGAAAATTGTTAATGCTCTGCTGTGGTTTTTCTCTGCAGATAAATCTTCATTTTCCTTTTTGTGTCCAATAGCAACAAAAAGCTCCTCAAAGCACAGCGACTCAAAGCTAAGACAGGTATCATCAACCAATGTTTTCTCCTCTTCAGACACCTTTCGTAATGAATATGAAATGATTGGCCTCAAAAGACACATTATTGAGTTGAGAAATGACACATCGCAGTATGTAGCTCGGCAAAAAGAAACCAATACTTGCACCACTCTGGGTACCTCTGGCACCATTGCTTCCATGTGCACAGTCACGATAGCTTCAAGCAGGTAAAGAATGATTGCTTTAGCATTTTTTGAAACATAACCTTTAAAAGGATCAGGATTACTCTGAGAAGTAACTTGGTTATGTTGGAAAAAAGGCCATGAGCACAAATCAGAAAACCAGCACAAGATATCTGGCAGAATGCTGGAAGAAAGAGATTTCAATTGCAATCCAACGGCCTCAAGAATATTCTCCCCAAAAGCTTTAAATTGCATTCTCAAATTTGGAAAGAACTTATTGAGATCAGGATAGATTACATGAAAAGACAAGTCCTCATGCTTCTGGTCAGCAAGTTCATACTTTTTACACATCAAAGAATCTTCTTTAACCCCTGGTGGTTCAACTCCCTCATCTTGCTGTTTTTGGTTAATAAGAACGTCAACTACTGCAAGCTCATCCGCAAATATAGAGAGCAGGTATGTCAGTTGTGACAGATCTGAGACCAGGAAAAGCCGCTCCTTCATATACTTTTTTGCATTACAAGATATAGCCATCCAACCAATAAAACGGACTAGGGGGAAGGCACTGCAAGAAAATTTAGATATTCTCTCCATCCAGGCTGATGGTGGAATCAAATTTCCACTTCGAATTCTAGTGCTGTTATTGACAGCAAGGTCTGTCCCTTCACCACCACTTGAAGCAATTACCAATCGTTGAAGCAGCTGCCATCGCCGTTGTAAGGCATGTATCTTTTCTATATCTGGCTGCAGATTGCCTTCCCTAATTTGGTAATAAGATGATGTTAGCATTCCATTAAGATACTCAGCAGATCCTAAAATAATATCAATCACTTCCTCAGGGGCACAGTACAGCTGTGTAGCTGAGTATAACAAGAACAAAAGGCAATGCAAAAGAATCTCATGTAATGAATGTTGCTCTTTTTTCAATCGCTGAATAAGAAAACTACACAATTTAAATTGATTTTGTCGAACCAAGGTGATTGCATCTGCAGACTGTACTTCTTCAGGAGACAGCTTAAATAACTCTTCATCAGTTCCACCAAAGTAGCATGGAAGATCTTCCCCATCTGACAACCTCTGAAACTTCCTACCTAATTCGGCAGCCTCAAGCAGGATCTGTAGGACAATCTTGTCCCTTTCATTTTCAAAAAGAGCTACTGTCTCCAAGTCACGGGTATCTTTTTTAGAGGTATTCCTCAGCTCCATTATTCCAGATACTTTTTCATTTCTAGCATTCCCAGATTTCATTGTGCTCATCATATTCAGGGTGGATCTGGATGACATCATAAACAAGGGATTCACATAGCACTCTGCAGCCAAGAGCAAAGAATCTATGGCAGCATCTTGACCTTCAACTGTAATATCAGTCTGCGAATACAAGTCAAATGCCAAACGCCGAAATTCAGAAGCCCTTAGTTCACAATCCCGAAAGTTTACAAGGTGCATATAGTCAGCTTGCAAGTTGAGGCATTCGGCAGCAAAACCAGCATCTAAGACCAGACCATTCTGAAACAAGTAAGTAAAATTTTTCTCAACCACATGTCTCAATTCTGAGTTGGTGGTATTTCCAAGGTTGGAATCCACAATTTGTTTGTCAGGACTGCTGGAAACATTGGTCAGCACTGTGCTTCTTAGTTCTGGAGGAGCAAAGAGAAAATTGCCATCTTCAAGAATATCTGTCTTTGCACTGGTGTCAGCAACATCTGCCTTGACATCTACCTCATCTTGGTTATTCAATTTTGAAGAAGCTCCTCCATATCGAAGGAAAGAAGAATGCGAGAGAACAGTTGAAGTTTCCAGCTCAAGATTGTTCGAAACTGGAGATTTACAGAGGTCAATTTCAGGGGGTAACTGCATGCAAGGTTCCAATATTGAGAGAAGTACACTGCCCAAAAAGTAGAATCAATCATTTACCAGCCATGTTAATGATACATCTGATGTTCTAAAGCAAGCAGCAAATGAACCACAAGACCAGAAGAAAATTATTATATCATACAAAAAGCAAAATTGAGAGAATTTTGAACATAATTTAAAACACCTTGTATGATGTTTTACAATCTAAAACATCTAGAACTTAGACATTAAGCGCTGAAAAGTAGCATTTTTTTGTTATTCATTAGTAATTGGTATTGAATGGTGAATTGGTGCAACATTAAGGTTACTACATTGTGACCTAAATCTGTATAATCTAGTGATTATTTCCCTCCTCCCTCCCCCCCCCCCAAAAAAAAAATCCAATCTCTCTTGAGGTGCATACCATTGCACATGGACAAGTGCATATAAAGCCTACTTCTCATAAAAGAATACTAAGTTATTTTATCATTGAACCAACACATACAATGTACAACGAAAGCTAATTTCTAAGGTATTTGTAAAAATGATGGGGACATTGCCTTACTTCAACATGCACGAAAACATCAAAGAATGGCATCTAAATGGCCTGTCAATCATCAATATTTCTTGTTTCTTATCTCAACTTTCATCTTTCTATTGGAAACTTGAGAACAAAAAATGTTTATAAAGAACTTCAAAGAAACATTAGGCCACAACTAATACCTTGGAGCAACTGATCCCCGCCTCCATTCAGATTCCAAAGAAGGAAGAACAGCAGGCTTTTGTACCGCTGTACGGATGATATTGATGGCCATTATGCAAGCTTGTTCTTGCTTTTCCAAGAAATTGTAAGAAACATCCCCAAATGCTATTTTATTCTTCAATGCATAGATAGACAGATCAAGAAAAGGCTCCAGCAGCTCAAAAAGAAAGAGAATCTTTTGCTTGACTTCCTGCAATGTGCAGAACCAAAAAGATACTCATATTCCAGAATCAGAAACTAAACAAAACAAACAAACTACCACTAACAGCACCATTCACACTCAAGCTATGAAACACTGCAGTTTTGTGAGAGGGTAAGAAACCAGAGGCACTCAAAGCCATATCACCAGAGACTAGACAAATCACATAAGGTCACTGACACATGACAAGTGCTGCAATACCTTGTACTTCCCTAGCATATCATCCATATGCCCAGAAAGAGCCAGAATAATGTACTTGAGAGCAGCACGAGCATGAGCCAGGGAATAGCGAGCCCCCTAAAATCACAACAAAACAACATTAGGGCTTCAATGTGCAACTGCACACAAAAACAAGAATGACCAAGATCGGCTAGCAGTTACAGATAAGAAAAATCCCAGGTTAGAACAATGATTTTCAGTACATAAATGCCCCCAAAGTTTTTCCTCAGCAATTCCCTCAATATAATTGGCAAGATGAGTGGCATGCACACCTGAATCATTCCCAAGAGGTCCTCTAAAAGCTCCATTGTTAGATCAACCTGCATCATCAACAGCTCAAATTTCAAAACACAACAGAATCAGAATGAATGAAGAAATAACCATGAAGCATGCAGTACATCACCAACCTTTGCAATGACCTGGCCCATCCAAGGAGCAAGCACACTAGAACATAGATCAATCAGAACACACGCTGCCTTGGCCTGTAGAAGAAGCAAGCATTATAGCCTTTTTCTTTTTCCCCATTGGCACAATCTAAAAGACAAGCTTACTCAACAAAGGAGTTTTCCAGTCAAGATTAGTATAACCTACATTGTGTATATACTGTTTTCATGCCAAGTGAAGAAAATGGAACAGGGTTTTATGGCATCCTAAAATAATACAACAGGGCCTGGTTTATGAATTGCCATAAAACTGCCAAATTACATATAGATAGCATCATTCTATAGCTCAAAATGCACAGCCACACATCTGGTCATGTGTGGTTCAACAAAAAGTTAACAGCTGAGTTTCTTTTTCCATTATGTGATTGTCAATGTGTGGAGCTGGATTGGTGCAGCCATAAGAACCCCAATTTCACATTAAAACAAGCAAACACCATAATAAAAAGGAATTATATGCCAGAGTAAAGAAAAGAATATAGGAACAAACGTGTGACTGTGAAAATGATGATAAATAGCCAGCACAAGCATGAAGAAGTGGGCAATACAATGCTGAAGAAGATGTATCTACAATCTGCAATAACAAACACAAAAGTCAGCAGAACATCATAAAAGGAACTAGTTTTTCTCACAAACAAGATAAATATTGTAAGTAAAAAGGCAAGAAAACCTGAAATAGGGCTCGCTGTACTAAAGGTTGCTTCCATTGAGAAAAGTTATCATCAATGTGATCACCAAAACTGCTAACAGAAGGACGAAGTGCTACAGGAAATCATAAAAGATATGTCAAATAAATTCATCAAAGCAATTTCAAGAAACTGCAGGCAACAATGGCTGTAATATTATTTAAGATAACAAGCTTTCTTGAAAAATAAAAGGTAGGACTTAACAACCTTATAAATTATATCAAAGTTGATTTTGCACAAGTGATTTTTTTTTTTCCTTTTGCAACACTAACCAAAGGACTTGTAATGAAATGTAAAACAAATAAGGGGCAGATTTAAACTACAGGTACATGACTATTTGTTTGTCCACATCCCATCAAACCAACCATGGACATCATGCCTATACATGTCTATTCTGCATGTTAAGTTCAAGTAAAGGGATATTCTTACACATTCTATCTAGATAAAAATTTTCACCTAAAACAAAAAAAGGGCACTCAGAAATAAAGAAAACAGTTTACACAGAGAGATGATTGTATAGAGTTTTATAGTCACAAAAGAGATTATAGATGCAATCACAACTGCAAACATATTCTTGCATTAGGTTGCTTCCAACCAGTGGCTGTGGTTCAACATGATTATAGAGTTTTTGTTTTTTCTGTGAAACATTAAAAATGCAAATGATGCCTCATATCCTAGAGTAGCAATCATAAGATGATACAATTATGGGATACTTGACCTGGCAATAATGCTTGTATTAATGGCAAAGCAGACCAAAACTCAGAAGCATTCTCCACCAATTTGTGGCAAAGAAAAGGCTACAAAATAAACAAAGCTCAAAAGTAAATCAATCAGTAATTTCAAAAATGAAAGCAAAGAGAAAGTAACACAAGATAATTGGTGCTTAAATATTATTTCTAATATTGTAGTTGACCTGTGACGCACAAGCATAGAGAACATGCAAAATGCCTTCTTCAACTGCCCCTATGTCCAACACATTAAGAATGCTTGTGTCCCAATGATCATCAAGTATCTGGAATTCTTCACCAAACAAGCTTGAGTAATCAACTAGAGGCACGGGATTAGTTAATTCATATTTTGATGAATCATCTGTAACAGGGGTAGCTTCACCAGCAGAGTTTGATGCTTCTTGCACTGTGATGGGCTCTATAAGCTTATGCAGGATTCTAGCAGCCTGAAAGCAACAGCAGCAACAAGCAAGTAAAACACAATGCATAATGTTGACATTTTGCGACTAAAAACTAACCTAAGGTTAACATTTTGCAAGTAAAGCACAGAAAAGGTTGACCAATCACCGTTCTGCAAACAGCCCCCAAATCAGATTCATTATATGCCTTCCTCAACAAGACAAAAATTGCATCAGGACGAAAGACCATGGAACTTGAAGTGGCTGAGACAAATTGAGATGAGCTTCGTGATCTTCTTGGCTGCAAATGCAAAAGTTCATACATAACAATTCCATGAGTGAAAAATAGACTTTGACAATGATATGAGAATAGCAAGATTGTTCAAATGTAATTAGATAAGAACATTGTAAATAACACAAATATGTACAAGCAACTGCTCATCAAACGTTTGGATGTGCAAAAAACAAACATTTTGAGGGCTTACACTTCAAGAAAACTTCTTTACATTTTTTACCTAAAACTTTTCTTCAAATTATTTAATCAATTTCTCTCTGAAGGAAATGGAGAGAGAAAGATGAAACTCAAGAAAATTTTCAAAAGCTTGGAGCTAGAACTCTCTGCTTTTCCACAAAATTTTCTTAAGAGAGCAGAAAACAGGTGCAAAGTATGTTTAATTGTTCAAACATAGAAGTTGTTTTCTAAGAGTACTTGATTTTCCAATTCTCAATTGCATAGTGGATTTTGCAAAAATTGTTGTTTGAATGGTTTTCAAATTTTCAGTTTTTAACTTTTTTCCTATCAATAACAAAATCCTTTCGAAGAAGTCAAAATGATGACCACAGTCTATGGAATTAATCCAGTCCAAAATGTTAAGGTATGACAAGGAAATTAAAATATTAAATGATCTGAAATTCTACCTCAAAGTTAGAAGAAACAGTAAAGGAAGACATTGGTTGACTGTTCTTAGGAGCATCAGAGTCAGAAACGCTTCCCAAATACCTTGTTGTTTCTCTGCCATATTTACACAAAATCAGCAATCAAGTTAAACCTGATATAGGTTAGGTATGATGCATATTTTGTGAAAGCAGTTCTAATATTTATAATAAGGTATGATTACACGAATTCAAAAACAACATGCAAATATCAGAAACAGATTGCATGGGTGCGACAGGTTAATTGACAAATTAGGGAAAATAGCTCCATGAGTACATAAAGAGGCAAAATGATGCTGCACTTAAAGCAGAAGGGAAGGACAGCATAATCAAGGTTAGTCCAAACTTCGATATCTTGGGAATCAGAGGAAATCATAGTCCAATTTAGATCACAATGTAAGCACCAGCAAAAAGTATTAGCAAGCAAAGGATCCAGGAATTCATCAGAACAGTTTTGCAACCGGCTAGCATATAAATCTTGGAGAACAAAGCAGATTAGTCAAAGAGAAGCCAACAGGATCAAGAACTATTTATTATTGCCATCTAAGTTGTGACATGTTTCCTTGTGATTTATATGTGCCAAGGCTTTTCCAATAAATTACAGGCAGGACACATTGCCCTTTTATTTCCTTTTGACTGGAAACCAAGTCTATGTACCAGTGGAGAAAAAGATACAACAGAAGTCCAACACAAGCTCTGATATGAATATTACCATCTTCGGTCAAGATAGTGTCTTAACAACATAAAATAAAAAATCATCAATCAGGCTGAATAGTGTCAAATTAAAGCAAACATTAAATAAGTTCATTGTAGATGCCTAAACTCCACATAGCTTCAAATAGAATAATGCTAGAAAATTACCTGCACAATGCAAAGGAGTTATACTGACGTAATTATGATGTTTCTTGCTATATAAATTTTCAATATAATTAAAATTAGTTATTTAATTTCTTTTGTTAATAATTTCTAACCTAGATCTTTAATTTAGAGATTCTACAACCAAAAAAAATAAAAAAGAGAGAGAAAGAGAGAGAAGCACATTTAGTCTGGAACATTTATTAGAAATAAGTATGGTGAATATTGAGAGAAGGATTTTTTTAATTTATTATAGATAAAAGCATCCAATCAAAGAGCTTTTCTCTCCTTTAACATGCCAAATTAGCTTACAATGGAAAGCAAGAGAAGGGTTAAAATTTCTCTCTGCTTCTCAAATCATATTATATATATATCAATATCCCATAAAAGCCCAGAACATGCAATCTTATGACAAATTTTTGGAAAATGTTTAATAGCATGCACAAAATCTGTCTAAAGGTTCAACCAACCTTTCATTTACAGTGTGAAGAATAGGGTAAAAAGGACCAACAAGCATTGAAAGAAAACGCAAATTCTTTTCTCCATCATCTAAAAAGCTGGCTAGATCTGCCTGCATAAGGGTAAAAGCAATGCTAATCAACAATGCAGTAGCACATAAAAATAACTGAGAATGTGAACAACAAAAATAGAATAATGAAAAGCAAAAAGTAAACAACCTTTAAAAAAATGAATAAGAAGAATATACCTCAAGTTGGGGAAGGAAGACAAGTAACCGGTTTGTAATATCTTGAAGCAACTAGGGTATGGGGAACAAAAATGCAAAATAATATCAGAATAAAAATATGATACAAGTGAGTACTGTGGAGGGTATTCATAACGTGATCCACCTGGAGATGCATATCATGTGCATCCTGCTTGTGTGATATAATGTGAGGCAAAATATGACTAACAACCGGTTGAAACTCGGCTTCAAGACCAGAAACAGAAACCCCAATCAACTGCAAGGCAGGAAAAGTTGAAACAACTTAAGAACCAACAAAACCTAGAAAAAAGCATTTGATGTCTGACTTCAGTGCAGATACAGATAAGGAGTTCATGAAAGGAAGGTGTAAGACATGTAAATTGAAGGTTCCAAAGCCACAGGATTGCACACAGAGAGCTCATATTGGATAAGTGAGAATGAACTAATAATGCGAAAAAAGAGCATAAACCCAGAGGAAAAAATGCAAACCCATTCATTTACCTGAATGAAGAAAATTGCTATGGGATTTCCCCTTAAACAAGATATTCGCACGTAGCGGCATGGAGTGTAGTTCAATGGATATATCATATCCCGACGAGGTGCTTCACAGCGCGGGCGAACTTTTACAAATGTCTCTGGCTGGTTGGACGGAAAAAGAAAATGGTCAGCACATGGTGAATAAGATATATGAAATGCAGGATAATCAGACACTATCAAAATAATTTTCCCTCCTCTCCTCTTTATTGGATTAGTTAATGACAACCACATTCTTACAAACCTCAAAAGGTTGCAGCACGAAGACTGACAAAGGTGCACGAGAGGATAAAAGAACTACCAATAAAATCAAAAACGATAAGCAACACAAAATCCCAAAAACAACCTGAAGTATATGCAACCCACTAACTTGTAAAAGCATCTATCACCACCTTGGAGTTGTCAACATTCCCCCAAGTTTGTTCTTTTTCCATGTTAAGCAATAAAACAGCCAAAAGGGCAGCTCATTAATCTCTAAAATGAATCCTTCTCCATGCCTTGAGCACACAATGAAGGCCAAAGTGATTCACTAATTGTCAATTCCTCTAACTGATAAAGCATATTAACCATGTATGTCCCCTTTTCATCACAATATCAACCACTCAGAAGCTGCCTGATGCACTTTCCAATGCAAAACTTGAAATTTTAGTTGACATATTCATGTTAGGGCTTGCCTCCTCAAAATTGGTTGCCTTATCCATATCAACATACAAACGGAAGAGTTCTCACTCAAATATTCATGCATAGCCCTTACATTGGCATACTCCTTTTTTCTTTTGTCTGAGATATATAAACTAGTTTTCACAACGTAATTAGAACAAAAGCAAGGTCCTAGCCCCTAAGCATGAACAAGAAAATTGTATACACAAGTAAAGCTCAAATATTTTAACCTTGTATCGCAAACCAACAGCAATTTCCCATTCAAGAACTGACTTGTTATATATCCGAATATGAGATAGCAAGCAGGGTTCCTGCAATCAACAAAACCCAACCCAGAAAACATTAAAATAAAATAACTCAGGCACATTGCTATCCTGAAGTTCAAAAGGGAAATGAAAGAAAAAAATAACTGATCAAGTACTGCTCTCCAAACAAAGATTCAGAAAGCCTTTTGAAACCAAAACCAAAAAAGAGCCATCCCCACTCAAGATTCAAAGCTTCAAATAGACTTCCATTCATTTTCCTCATGTTTCTGAACAACTAAACAGGCAATGAACGAACACAAAGAAACTGATGCACAAACATCAAATATAAAAAGAACCCACACTCACTACTCTCTCGATAAATTTGGAAAAGATGAAGAAAGCGAGAAAGAAAGAAAGGGGAAAAAAAAAAAAAAGGGAAAATCTTTGGAAACTCAAAGACCCAAGAATCATCGGATATTCCAAACTTCAAAAGAAATGCCACCCTTTTTATTTCCCCACTTCAAATTTCTCCTCAACCAAACAAGTCATAAAACTCCTCCAAGAAACAAGAAAATAACGTTCAAATTGATACAAGAACGTTACAAATTAAAACCCTAAAATCAAGAACCATCCAAGATCACAAATAAAGAAATGCGCATGTACTCTCGCGCGTGCCTGCACAGGTAAAGATATCTAGGGGGTGAGAGTATACCTCGAGCTCGAGGAGAAGCCACTCCTTGGTGTTGGTGGCGGAGGACCAGTGGGAGCGGAGGTCGGAGTCCAGAACATGAGAAGCCTTCTGAGAAGGGGATTCTCTCGACACTCCCTTCACTTTGTAGCTCAGCACCTTCACTCTTGGCTCCAATTCCACCTCCATTTACACTCACACGCACACGCACAAGCACACACACACACAGATGTTTCCTCCAAGAAACAAGAACACTCTCTCTTTATCTTTCTTTGTTTCTGTGAATCTCCCTTGGTAGGGTTCAAGAATCGCCAGAGAGAGAGAGACAGAGAGAACTGCTGTAATTGCAAAACTTCATGTCTGCTAAGGTTTTCTGCTCTTATAAGAAAACAACATTTCAAAAATAATTAATTTAAAATTAATAAATAAATAATCTCTTAGCTTTACGCAAAATAAATAATTGATTAATTAATTAAAAATAATAGAAATTTTTTAAAAATAAAACAAATATTAATACTTTTTTATTAATAGATATTCTACCGACTCGTCGGTTTCCAGAGAGATCTCGGGAGCTCCGACGAGTCGGCAGAAACAGGATTGCAATTGGTTAACCCTTTGAAATTGATGTTAAATATTTTTCAGGCGATCCAACCAGAATTCTTACACTCATCTGAGTGAAGCTCAAGGAAGGTAGACTCTCTCTCTCTCTCTCTCTATTACTTAATTTAATTATAATTATTCTCTTGTTTTCTGAACATATTTTCTATGTAGCATAGTGCAAGTAATGCGTTTCAAGTGTTAATTATTAGGGTTTATCTATTTTTATGCTTAACTAGGGAGGGGTTAGATCTCAGCCCAAGCTTTGATCTTGGTGGCCACTTTGTCAAATCCAGTGCTTAATTAAAATTTATGGTTTATTTACCAAAAATTCTTGTTATGCATTTCTTGGCAGATTTTGTAAAAATAAAGCAAAAAAAAAAGCATAGAATAATGGCAAAAGCAGAGACATTTTAATTTTTAGTTTGGCTTAGGCTTTAGGATTGTTTTCTGTCTTTTTCTTTCTTTTCTTTTTTTTTCGTTTTTTCAAAGTTATTTGCTTCTGTTTTCTGCAAGTTGAGTTTGAATGTTGGAAACTTTTGTTCTTATATTAGATTTAACAGTTCAAGGGAAGTACCCATTTACAATTATCCCTTCCACGTTGCATTGCAGCCTACCAAATAAGGTTTAACTTAAGTAAAGTGCATTAGGATCTGAAGTCCACAGGAGAGTCTTTTGCATTCCTTGCCACATTTTAGATTAGGAATGATTACTTTCATGTATGTTATTTGAATTTGGAGTGTGAGAATTACAATGTCAACATAATAAAGTTTGATTTTTGGACTGGGAGGGAAGTTAGATGGAAGGACCTTCCATACAATTTTTGAGCATGATTTGGAGTTATGGGTCTTGATTTTGAGACAACTCTTATTTGAAAGTTACATTGCTCATCTCCACATGCATCTTTGAGGCTAGATAAGGGATAAAGTCACTAACTTTTTACTTGTTTTTACCTTACAGTTCCTCTTTATCTTGGAGCTTACCATTCCTAAATGATATTTTCTGTTTCAATTTCTCTCTCTCTCTCTCTCTCTCTCTCTCTCTCTTTAATTTGTTGGTGATAGGTTAGTATGGCAACTCTTAGAAATCTGAAGATCAAGACGAGTACTTGTAAACGAATTGTCAAAGAGCTCCATTCATATGAGAAAGAGGTTGAGAGAGAGGCTGCTAAGACAGTAGACATGAAGGAAAAGGGTGCTGATCCTTATGACCTTAAACAACAGGTTTGATTAACATACAATACCTCATGGTGTTGTCATCGGTCTTTTATAAAATGTAGACGCTTCAGAGTAATATGCATTTTTTCATGTCTTGTTACTAGGTCTTGGTAACTTTTGGGTTCTGGTTTTGTCTTTTATTTTATGTGTTTTTGAATTATTATAGGGTTTGCAGATGTCATAATCTTGTAGTTTTCTGCCTATGCAATTGCTTCTGCAATTTTTGGGCATATAGTGCTTCCAGTTGTGATTCTACATTGCAATTGTTGTGGTTTGTTTTATGATTTTTGAAAGCATTGCTTTGTAATCATTGGAAATTTTGATTTGGTGATGTTCCCAATTTCAAGCATCCAAGGTGTAAAAATTTTTTCTTTGTCTCCAAGTTCCTCTGTTAAATTTAAGCAATCTTCAAGTTTTTCTGTTAAATCTGGCTAATCTTCAGGTTCTTTCATTAAATTTTGACCTTGGTTGCATAGCTAATTCTTTTGGATCACTTAGTTCCTAAACATAATATCACATAGACTGAAGTTCCATAGACAAAGAGGTTCTCCATATTGTGAAATTTGCAAAATCTCAGGCATTAATGTTAAGACGCAGAGAACACTGTGGGACAACAATTGTTGCCAAATACATTGCATCTCCTCCTGAACTGTTGAGGGAGAGTGGTCAGAGACTGCTAATCCTAGTTGTGAACTTAACATATGGTTTGTGTCACTGCAGCATTAGGTAGCAACCATTTTTGGAACACAGCGTTGGCTAGTGAAGCATCTCTAGTTACATCTTCTGAATGCTGTAGTGGTTGACTTCTACAGGAAAACGTGCTTGCTGAGTCAAGGATGATGATTCCAGACTGTCGCAAGCGTATGGAGGCTGCATTAGCTGACCTAAAAGCAACTTTGGTATGATATTGCTTGTAATAATTTGCTATTGTTTTCCAGTGCTTGCTGGCTTTTATTATGACCGTACCAATTGTTCCTAGGCTCCTGACTGAACTGCATGAATTTTCCATTTGATCATTTGTAGTCATGGAATGAGAATTAGATTCAGACTCATCCAGTATTAATGATATGTTGCTGAGCTGACTATTGTCATGGGCTGGACGATGTGGAACTACCCATTCCCCCGCCACACATTCCTGCAAGCAAAATCTTAAAATAAAAGTGAATCTTTCTGATTGATATTTGTAATTTTTGGTGGCTGGCCCTGGGGAGACAGAACAGAAGACAATTATTCATGTTACTGACCTGCTGCTTGTTTGAGACTTATAGTTGGTTGTTTGGTTTGAGTTTGTGTATTGTCATTTATCAAGGACCCTGGAAGGTTAAAGTAGGATTTTTCCTTCCCATCAAAAGTTGGCCTTTTTAATCATATAGATCTATGTTTTATTGATAAGTTGTACCTATCCTTTCAGTTGAGGAAAATAGTCTGAAGTTCTCTTGTTAGGGCTTCTGTTGGCTTAGGGTAAGAAGAAAGGGTTCTTGTTTAGAACAGATCCATGAATGTTATGCTATCATGTTTTGTGAAAGATGGTTTTTTGCTTCCAAACCAGATTCACCTCCTGGTTTCATTTTCTAGTTGATGGTGAGATTTGCTGCATATTATATTTAAACAAGGTTCCAGAGTTGTTAGACAAATGCCAGTTAGTAAAGTCTAAAGGAAATAGAATAAGATGGTTTTTCTGTCCTGGTGTGCACTTTCATTTACTTGCTTTATGTGTTTTTGTATCCATGCGTTTTTGCATATAAGCAACTTCCAAAGACTTTTGCATTTGCAGGATGAGTTAGAAGAGTCTGATAAGATTGAAGGTCCAGAAATTGTGGATGCTCGAACCATTATTGCAGAGGTTGAACAATTGTTTCAAACAACAGATGCCTAGTGTCTATTGACAATCTCAATGAGAGTTGGAGATTAATGCCATAAGTTTGCATTCCCATTCACAAATATTTGGTTCTCCTTGTTAATTTGACAATGTTTGGGACCATTTTTCTTGCAACTGAATCTTCTATTTTATGCTACTTCCAAAGTTGTGTTACATAGATTTCCGCTCACCATTTGGTGTTATCCTTTTATGAGACAGATCTTGCCTTTAAGGGAGTGACTATATTACAAGTTTTGGAACAAGTGGTCCTGTTTAATAATTCATGCTGAAGGAAAACGACTTTGTTCAAATTGGTGCACATCCAAATGCATGCATTGTGTGGTCAGCTTGTTCACCTAAACCAAGGGCTTACGGACATTTGATCACACTGCACTTTGGAACCTATTTACAAATAACTATTTGGAGGATTGCAGTCTTGTTCATGTTGCACTACATTGGAACGCATTTAAGATTAAGGGTTATGAGGATTGCAATTTTTTGTCATGCCGTTCTCCTGTCTCATGGTAAGTAATAAGATTCTAACAACATATTTAGGAGGATAAAACAGGGGTGGGGAGAAGGGGGGGGGGGGGGGGGACACATTTCCAATGTTCAACCATATCGTCCATTGGCTCTTTGTTGGTGTAGGCTTTTATTTAGTGTGTTCTGATGTTCGATTGGCTGTGTTCTGCTGGTGTTTTCCATAGCGTGCTCTATCCATGCTAGAGCGAAACAGAGAGACCATTTCTATTTCCATTTTTCGCTAAAATATTGATGAACATCAAGCTAACAATACACGGTCCAAAGGAATAAAAAAAAACATAGAAATGGGAAATCCTTAAACTTAGCTCAATATCTTAAGAAGATTAAACAAATCATCAAAGCAATGGAAACGTAATGTTGTTCCTCTTTTATGCTGAGACCCATATCTGTCTAGTGCGCTATTGATATGGTCTTCCAGGCCTTCCCATCAAGACAAAGGGTAGTGTTTGCTTAGTAAGTTGCATTTTGGATTCCCAGTTGTAGAAAAGATGCCTTGAACGTAAACGCTAGGTACAAATAGTTGACAAGTCATCTTGGGCCTACAATGGGGGAGTAGGAACCTTTACCGGTCCCTTGAGAATGGCTACTCAGCTGGTATTGGCAAGGACCGCGAGACAATTTATTGCTGACCCCATGACAAAAACATTCTCTTGGGAACAATGTTCCAGACAAATCTCACGGCTACATGTAACAATTAAACGTAATGTGACTTCATTGATTGCAGCAGTTTGTCTGGTTTGTGTTACTAAACTCTATCTGTTCATTATGTTGAGGATAGAAGTTGTGGGTTATACTTGAAAATGAATTTCTAGGGTGTTGCCAAGACAAAGTTCGAGAATTTAGACAGAAAAATACTGTAAAGAAAGCCCAAGTGAAATCTGCTGAGACAATTTGAAGGCTGTACTAATTCCAAGACCGAGTTTACATTTTCTGGAAGGAAAAGGTTAAACAAGCCTGTATACCATTCCATGCACAGCAGCAATCAGAAAAGTATAATAGAGTGCTCGTGTGTTCATGACAATTAACTGTATTAAGTTTCTTGCTTCATCATATGGAATGACGAGACCCTTTCCACAGCCTCCTACGAAAAGGCCTACATGCCACAATGCTAAGATCAACTGCTGCTGCAAGTGCCATAAAGATTGCAGCATCCTCCACACATGTTACATGCCTCATGGCCAACTGAACCAATGGCTTGCTATGCTTCCCTTCTCCTTGCACTCTGCAACTCATGACAAAACCACCGATGATCACACCCAATCCTGAAAAATCTCCACTACTTTGTGGACTGGGTATTGGAGTTGCTGCAGCTCGCAGTTGCTTGTCAGTGTCTATAAAAAACACCCCACCCTTTTCAGAACTGAGGAAGATCTCAGACATAAGAACCTCCCCTCCTTCCTGAGCCTCTGACAAGAGGTGAAATCTGCAGCATATAGAGTCTCTGATGCCACGCTCACGCCATGCCTCAAGCTTTCCCCATGGCTGCCAGCTCTCAGGCCTGCAAGCATCAGGACGAAGAATCAACCAGGCTCCCGGATTAGACTTTGCAACCCAATCACAACCAGCTGATGGCACAAATGGCGTTGTTATGAAGGCTGCTGCAACAGCTGAGCCAGAGAGATCGTGTATCTTCACCTTCCATCCTTTCCGTTCCCTTCTTCCTGTTTCCAAATCAGCACCATCCACAGAAGTTGACCAATAGGTCAATGGATCCACCTGGGCTACCCTGTCAACAAGGACACAATAATTGTTAAAGGCAGGTACATCCCACTGACTTAACATGAAAACAGATCTCATAACCCTAAAAGGTCTGAGCAAAGTGTTGCTTCTTAAATTCTTCATGGAAATAAAATAGAGCACAAGGAAAACCATTATGGTTCTAGTTATAACATTTTTCAGGTGTGAGCATGTAAAAAGTTATATTGCAGAGCTACTCAGTGACAATTGGTTGTTGAAATCAAAATTAGCCTAAGAAATGCAGCAAAATCTATTGGCCAAGTAAATTGTTGACAGACACCATGAAAAAATGACCAAAATATTCAGGTCACCTGTCCTGACTAAACTCGCAACTGAATATAGGCTGCTTGATGGATCCTTGAATCTGAACTATTTGAGGACTCAAATTGGTCACATCTTCAAACTGGAAAATGTATCTGGGATCAGGATCCAATTTCACTGTCAAATGAAGCTCTGCTCCTGGTTTTCCGCTCTCCTGCTTGTTTTTGCCAATGCCTATCCATCCATTGAAAAGAATAACAGGCTTTTTTCCACCCCATTCAGGACCTACCTCCAGCTTAAATGTCCCTATTTGCTGTCTCTTGATACCAACACCACAATGGGATCCCTTTCTCCCTGTGAATACAACGATCTCAAGATATGCACGATGAGCATAAAAACAACCTGGTGTCAATAATGCTTTCAGATCAGATTCCTCAAGATAAAAGCTTGAAGCAATGTTGTGAGTATCAGGTGTTGCTTCTGGTGAGGACACCAAAGGGATTGAAGTTGTTTGCACAGGGAAACCTCGAAGCCGTATCTCACACAAGCATGGAGATGAAAGTGAATGTATTCCAGTTTTAGCACCGTTTAAAGATGTTCCAGGAAACCTAAGCCCAAGTGAACTTATTGACAGCCTGATGAAAGCCTGAGGGTCCATTCTAGTCACATGCATTTCCCCATCGGATCAAAATCTCCACGCTTAGCTAGCTCAAAGACCCTGTCACATAAGCAGGCGAGTAACACTCAAATTGATAAGCAGAAGATATATGATGGTACTCTCACTCTTAAAAAATTCTATGTTAACTGTACATTTACAACAAGAACAAGTAACCACTGCTAATCCAATAATTTGTGATGCTTATTGTATGGTTACAATACTGCATGGTGAGTTATTTGACACAACTTATGGAGCAGAAAATCAATCCAAGTACTACACCTAGTCTAGTTTTAACACACAGCTTAAAGAGAGAAGAATTGGCAGTACAAGCCATTATACAAGTATCCAAGGCAGAGAAGGAAGTAAATAAGTTATAGCCTTAATATCAGCAAACAAATCCAAGCCAGAAATTGCTTCTAGTTTTTGTCTACAAAATCATATGGATAACTTAAATTGTTTCATATCTTCTAATAACTTTTTTTTTCCCAAGTAAAGACAAATCCCGCTGATCAGGTCAGTTTGTCAATCTATCTCGTCTTTTCTTTTCTTTTTTCTTTTTTTTTTTCCCTTCTTTTTTCTGACAATCCATTTCGTTTTGAATCAAGAATACATGTAAGATAACCATCTTTTTGAAAGATATTCTGGTATTGTGATTTCTGGAAGTCTAAGGTTTCAAATTCCTGACCTCTCCATTTCAACTGCAACAAAAGGGGGTAAACTTGGGGGAGGAGAGGCAAATACTTTTTCTTATATCTTCCGTATTTTGAAAGTTGACATCAATGAGTCCAAATTTGAGGACACTGCTCGTTTCTTTCACTTTCCCACAAACCAAACAGAACAACAGCCAAACAAAACAACCAAACAGAACTAGAGTAAAAAGTGGATAACATATAATCCCAACCGAACACCAAAAATATAACAGACGATCATATAACCAAAGAACCAAAGTCAAACTCCCAAAAGCAAAACCCAAACACAACACACAAATATATGCACAACCTGAAAATCATGAGAACGTAAAGAGCTCAGCTACCAAAACATATACAAAGCCAAAAAGAGAAAAACCAAATATATGTACACATTTGTGCATGTACAAGGTTATGCACATAACAAAGATATAAGAAGACCCACCTGAACCATCTTCTTCAAATAGCTTCCCAATCAGCCCAGAAGCATGAAACAATCCCAAAAAAATACCCCAAAAAGCTCTGTACCCCAAAACACCAGATTATTCTGAAAACCACAAAAAGAAACTGCCTTTCTCTATCTCTCTCTTTCTCTCTCTCTTTCCAAACCCACCCAGAATGTGACTTTGTATAACTAAAAAAGGCTAAGATAGGAATGGAAGAAGCAATAAGGCAACCTTGGAATTCACGTAGACTTTGCACGGATCACAAAGAAACAGACCCATTTCTCTCTTTCTATGCTAATACTAATATAAGTATTATTATCCTATCTAAATCACTAAAAAAAAACAGAGAGAGAGAGAGAAGAAAATGGCGAATAGATAGTTCAAAGATATGAACTTTTCATTGTTTTTGTGTGTTTACTGGGTGCTGTTTTTTGTTTGCATTCATTAAAATCTTTTTTTTTTTCATTTTTTATAGTTTAGCAAAATGAGCGGAGAAAGTGAAGGGAATGGATTCCTTTGTTTGTCTATTTATTACTAATATATTTTTGTATTATTTAGAGCTAGAAATTAACTGGGTTTTTTTTTTTTTTGGGTTATTGATTTTTTTTAATGTGGAAATCAAGATTTAAAAATGGGAAAGAAAAAATAAATGAAAAGAAGAAGAAGAGGAGGAGGAGAGAAAGTAGTGAAGACAGCTGGAGGCAACGGTGGTTGGTATTTTGGTAAGAGAAAGAATCGCTTTCAGGCACACATATGCCTGACTTCACTTCTTGAACTAAAATAATACTCTTTCTCTCTCTTCTCTCTCTCATGAATTCTATGATTATATTTATAGTCTTATTATTAAACTGAAAAATAATAATAATATATATATATATATATAATATATATATATATATATATACACTCTTATTTTTTTAGCAAATAAAAAATAATTACTAAGAAGAGTTGTACTTTCTTTTTGTTAAATATTACCACATTTTAATCATAATATTTAAATTTAGTATTAATAAAATGAAAGAATTTTTTTTATTTTTTTTAGTATAATTGATTAAAATATTTTTATTAAAATTATTTAATTTTATAATCTTGTTATTCATTCTTAATTTTGAGCCTCTCTTATAATAAAAAAAACTAAATAATAAAAAAATATTCATTAAATGATCCCATTAAAATTTAGGAGTAAAACTTTAATGTTATTATTATTATTAATTATCAATGAAAAATACCAATAAACTATAATTTAATAATAGTAAAGTCTCAATAAAAATTATGTTTAAAAAAATTAATTATTTGTCTAAAAATAAAAGAAAAGGAAAAAAAAAAAAAAAAGGTCCTCCCAAAACTGAAATCACTCATATTAAATGGTCTACGAGGCTAGCATGAACATGTCTAAAAATTAGATAATTGGAGAGCTAATTTTTAAGAAATTTCAATAGCAACAAATCAATAACTATCCTAAACATGTGAAACCAAAGAATAAAGGAGCTATTAGTCATTCAATTACCTTAGTTCTTAATTTAAAATTTAAAATTTAAATTCTAATCTCTACAAGTTTAAAAAGGGACAAAATAATTTTTTTTTTTTTACAACAAGAAATAAAGTTACAAACAAAAAGAGTGAGATGGAGGATGGGAAAAGCTCCACTTTCTTTTGGCTTTTTCAATAAATAAATAAATAAATACTTTTAAAAAAGGTATGATAGGTAATAAAGCAATATGTATGTATATATATATATATAGTGAGAGAGAGAGAGATTGTCATAAAACTAACAAAGGAAAAAAAAAAATGAAAATAGTAAATTGACCAAATATCAAAGCAAATTTGACTTTGAAATGGGCATGAAATGGAAGAAGCAACAATTCCTAAAGTTTATACATCTATGCAAACAAGTTCACTGGGCCACACGGATGACAACAGAAACCGGTTCACGGATTAATTAATTGTAATTCCTTCTAATCCCACGTTGAATTAAATAATAATAATAATAATAATAATTAGGAGGTTGCCATTGTTAGAATTCCTACTCATCAAATATGGATAACTATCAAAATGTATCTTATGGCGATAAATCACGTTTGAGTCAAAACCAGGGACGTGCTAGTGAACCTTCCCCTCTCTAGCCGAAGCCACAAGAGAATAAAGAAAAGAAAATTTATTACAGGATTATTCATAAAAAATAAAAATTAAAAAAAAAAAAAGAAACTCATGCAATCACCTTGATGTTTTTTGACGGGGGGATATTCATGGCAAGTAGGGTTTATCTACTGAGTTGTCAAATCGAGTGGCATTATGGTCAGAAGAAGAAGAAGACCTCGCAACACTTTCACCTTTTCATTAAGAAGGTTGCAACTTGAGGTTCAGCGTCACTCTCGTCAGTACTCAGTGCATTTAAGGGAGAAACGACCTCGTGTTATCTTGTTTAATATTAGTAAATTAAGGATCACCCTAGTTATTATTTTGGTAAATTGAATTTAATTGAGACTTAAAGCTCTAGATTTATAATGAAAATAATAATGGATCCCCCGATTCTATAAATAAGTATTCAGTTTTATTTAATTAATTTGCTAGTTTTTATAATGGTTAATAAAGTCAGTTACACATTACAACTTTGTCTTTTTTTTTCTTCTTCTTCTTCTTCTTGTTTTCAATTAGGCTACGAGTTAAATCCTAATATCGATCAAGAAATCAAGTTAAATGGATTACAAAATTACTTAGAATCCATTTTTGAGCCAAAAAAAAAAAAAAACAGATAATTCAAAATGGTCATCTGCAAAATGATTGAAGACAGAGGTCACAGAGGTTTAATTGAAGACAAAACTTTCTGATATATGGGTGCAAAATGCACGCAACTGCCGCCAACCGCGAAGGCTTGAAAGGAAATGTGGTGGGAGGGGGGGGGGGGTCAAAAGAATGGCTACAAATATCAAAAGGGACGTGGACCGCTCTTCAATTTGCATGTGCAAGCGGGAGCCAACGGGGCCCCATTCCATTAAACCACTCGGCCCCGAAGAAAACGCAACATGATTGTGGTTGACTGACGACCCCATGGCTTCTAAACAAGATTGTCATTCACACTACGTCATATAGCATGTGTTCCCTGGCAACTGGAATAAAATAATTAATAATAGCACAATAATTGATAGAGTATGTGCGTGTGTGTGCGCGCGCGCGCGTGTGTGTGTGAATGCAACACGGTACAACATTGTTTGTGTGTGTGTGTGTGTGTGTGTGTGTGTGTGTGCAACCCGGTACAACATTGTTTACGGAGAAGAATCCTTGCACTTAAAAGATATGAAAGTTAATGGGGGCATATTTAATCTATACAATTTTAAATTTATTTTTATTATTAAAGTAACTATTAATAAGATATAATATTAAAACTTATATATTGAATCCAATGTAAATACATATTTATAGTATTTTTTTTATAAAATAAAAAATATATCTTATTAAATAATTAAATTCTAAGAACATACATTTAGTTATTGGGTGATTTACATTGCTTACAGCATCACCATTATGTTCTAAGTGCTGGAAGAGCTCAACACCATTATGCTCACAAAGAAGGCCAACTCTGGTTTATATACACAGAAACACCATACAAAGCAGCTACAATGACATGCGTCTATCAAACCTGAACTGATGTAAAACTCAAGCGGCAGAAAGAACGAGAAAAGAAAGTTGATCTGGCCGGGTAGTGGAAAACCAACGGTATTAGTGCGCAGAATGGACCGTTTGCGAGTGAGCATATCACTTCCATCTCTTGAAAAATTTGCCTTTGTGTTTTCCAAACATGCCGTGTTTCCAGCGCTTTCCAAATTTCCCGTGCTTAAATTTTCCATGCTTGAACTTTCCATGACCAAAGCCGTAGGGGTGACCATGTGAAAGATGATGAGCACCATATGCTGCAGCTGCAGCAGCCGCACCACCAGCCAAAAGAGCTCCCATTCCAGATCCATGACCTGTACTATAATGGTAAGCAAAACTCATGACCAAATGAGTGGACAGGTTGACCAAATTTAGTATCATAAGTTTTTTTGAGGTTGACAAATTCTTCTAACGTGCAGCACCATCAAAGATTGGACCAAGGACTATAGTTTCACGTCCAAGCACATAAAACGTGCCTTAAAAAATCATCATGATTAAAATATTGGGGTAATTATTGGAACTTTCCATCATGGTAGAAAACATAACTGCATAACAGTCTTCAAAAAAGACAGGATTCCGTGGTTAACCATTACAATTAAATAATAGTTGCTACGACTTCCATGCCTTTAGACATATAAACAAAGGGATGGTGACCACAACCAATGTACCCAGAATTGTTAAGGCCATTTCTCCCAAAAGGGTGATCATTTATGCCAAAAACAGGTTATGTGTATTTGTCAGAGTCCCACATGTTTTAATATGTGCACAGGCATTCATGGACTGTAGGCATACAAACATCTACATGTACACATTAAAAAGGCATGGACAAATATGTTCAGCAGCTGCCATGTTCACTATGGGAACATATTTATGGATTGGAAAATTTAACTTGGTCCAAAGGCATGGTTCTTTTTTTTTCTTCTTTGCACTTGGGGGAGGGGGGAAGGGGGGGTTGGTGCAGTTTTGGGGGGAGGGCAGAGTAAAGACAGATTCTTTCAACCTCTGTCTATGTAGCATTGCAAGGATAACAAAGGCCCATAGGTAATAGTACAACCATAAAACGCACAATCAATAATCAAATCAGCTGATATATCACAGCCAGATGGAAAATACCATCATATGGGAAATAAAGGTGAAAAGATCATCAAATGAACCTGTATGGGATGCCGATGGGCCAGCTGGAGGATAAGCACCAGGAGGAGGATAACCAGCTGGTGCGTATCCTCCAGGTGGAGGGTAACCTGCTGGTGGGTATCCTCCAGGTGGAGGGTAACCTGCTGGTGGGTATCCTCCATGGGAAGGGTAACCTGCTGGTGGGTATCCTCCAGGTGGATATGCAGCTGGTGGGTAGCCTGGTGGAGCATATGGGGCAGAAGGTGGATATGATCCAGGTTGAGGGTAGTATCCAGCAGCATATCCAGCAAGATTTGAGAAAAAGCCCTTGTCAGTAGACTCATGATCATTCTTATCCTTTCCACCACTCATTTTTCTTCAACTGCAATGCAATGATACAGAAATTAAAGAGGCACATAGACGCAAAATTCCTCATCACAAAATGCAAAAGATAAATCATCAGGAAAGAGGAAGGATGGAAGGGGAAAGAAAGTTGTCACATGTGAATACTCTCGGTCCAAAGTCAAACAAGTGTGAAGAGAATTAGAATGCATGAAAGAGGACTCTTGATCTTTGACAGCCATTCATATCTTGTTCTCCCCCCTCAAATTTCACAGAAATGAGTAGACTATAACAGAAAAAGTACAGTATAGGTTCCCATTCCCTCTACCAAAGAGAACTGTCGAAAGACAATAATGAACTAGTTGCCCAACTAAGCACGTTTGTTCGGAGGTCAGACTCCCAAACTCATTTGGCAGTAGGAAGAAGTACAGTTTTGACGTTCAACTCTTTCATTCTTCTTTGTGTAAGTCAATAAAAGAAAAAGAAGCAGAGCTACCAAAAATACAGAGTAAGAAGACATCTAAAAAGATAGAAAGCCCTAGAAGTAACTCCCCAAAAATGCTTAAGGCATGCCTTGCAATATTTTGAACATGGAATACAATAGCTTATGAACAAGCAATCCAATACAAGTCAATAATGCCTCTAGAACTAGAACTCTAGAAGCAGTTGTCCATTTTTCATTTTTTGGTTCTAGACTCACACATATGGTTTGCCCACATAGAACAAGATGAGATAATTCCATTCCAAGGTAGAAAACAAAAAGTAATAGAAAAGAAGATTTGCCACTAAACTTAGAAGGAAAACAATCCGACATCGTCTTACTAAGTGAGTATATGTTTCACTGATTGTGCCTAAAACTGCCAGAAGACCTAAAACCAATAAAAGGATTCAACAAATTCTCAACAAAATCCATGAATTGCCAAAGAATAGAACCTTGCCAAATATTATTCCTTTGTGTGGCTATCAATCAATCTCAAGTCCCCAGAAATTATACCACCCCATGAATTTGAACATTATTTCATTGCACCACACACAAATCCCAGTAAACTCTTCTCACTCAACAAAAATTCTCCTTTATCAATTCAAGGCATGCACAAAAGAAAAAATAAAAACTGGCAGGAAAAAAGGGAAAACAGTAATAATTAAGGTTTCTAAGGTGACTTTGGACCAGCCTTATGATATTAGAATTCATATAACCAACAATCCTGGGAAAACAAACCCAGAAATAAAAAAAAACAAAAACAAACACAAAAACCCTTTTGTCAAGATACAAATTGAAATTGAAACGCATCCTACAATGACAATCAGAGGAAAACCAAGCAAGCAACCGTAAAAAGAAGAGCCAAGAAAGTTGGCCAGCAATCTCAAGATAAGCAACCAATAATTACACAAATACCCATCAAGACTAATCCACAAAAAGATGGTAAAACAATCAAGAAAGTGCATGCAAACCTCAAAAAATTAAAATTAAATACTAAAAATAAAAATTTAAAAATTTTTAAAAAAATTACCAGGGGGGGTTGTTTCTCAGGTTCGAAATTGTTGAAGGTTGGTGAGCGATCGTTTATATGTGAGACAAAAGACATCTATTTCTGGACCTCAAGGCTTCTTAAGTTTTGGCACGCAAATGTCGAACGCGTTAACTCCACGTGTTCCCTGTTCCGTTGTTGCTTCTTACGGTAGAAAGAGAAAGTCTCGAACCAAAAAGGAGAAGCTGAGTTAAATTTTATTTTATTTTTTATTTTTTATTTTTTTGTCAAAATGAGAAATTAATGTATTATAATAATTATATTTAAATATATTTTTATTATATGTATGTGTTGTTTAGGTGAAAATAAATTGATCTTTATTAGTTAATAATAATCATTTTTTTTTTTGACTTTTTGTTTAAAAAGTTAAAGTAAAATAGTATTAGAAAAATCAATGACAAGCACGACACGTATGGCGTATCTTACACGTGTTGATCTAATCTAAGCGAGGAACACGTAAGCATTTATTTTATAGGCAACGAGGCTCCACTGCAAAACATCACTATAAAATATTAATTAAAAAATTTAAGGCCGTCCAACACTGCGTACATGAAAATTTTGGAAGAAGCCTGTAAGGGACACGGTTGCCGAAATCCTCCACAGTCCTATCTTCCCCCAACTCCGCAGCAGTTTTCCGACCAGGTCCATGCAAAGCTTCCAACACAAAACGTTCGCCGGCTTGCATTTGTTTGTGGAACACACACCTCCACGATGGAATCCTACGAGTTTAACCGCCCTTTCCGTGGTGTTTTTGAAGATTATCATTCTTTTACTCCCCATGATTTCGACTTGCATTGGAAACTCAACCCTGCAGAGATTTTTAGATGTTCGGATGTCTATCAATTGTGATTGTTGCCGGTATATATATACAGAGGTTCATGCCCGAACGAGTCCAGCAGCAGCAGCATGGTTTTAGATTGAGAATTGGGAATGATGACCAGTTTTATCTCTCCAACAGTTTGAAATCTGTAGAGTTATGGTTTTACTTCTATTCCTTGCGTCATTTGGATTACAATCAATTAATATCTAACTAAAAACATTCGTGTCTTTTTTTTTTTTTTTTTCCGGAAAAGTTTGAGGGACGCACTCATGAAATGAATACGAGTATGCAAACCGGAAGATGCAGAAGGATCTAATCCAAATATTATTTTCTTGTACCATTTTGTATCACTAGGATGTTTAGGAATTGTGGTTATGGCTGGTTATAGGTTTGTATGGTATAATTGTGTCTACCAGACAATGTATCTACCTAATATTTTTCGTTGCGTTGTCAGGTATGCGGACAGAGATGTATGGGAACGACAGAGTGCTGCCATAGGCATCAGCCCATCTTGGAGGTCCACCAAACATTCGCTTGGAGCCGATGCATTAGCCTGGGGCCATGCCATAGTTCTCGTGCTGTCGTAAAGAAATGGGGGCACCATCTCCTCAACTGAGGGTTAACTATGCTACTTCAAGAGTAATATACGAGTCAATTGCATTGGTGGCATTAATCCTTTTCTGGCTGGCAGATGGATGAAATGATCTAACTGTTAAACGGACCTCTTCAAAAGCTTTGTTCTTCTGCTTATCATTGAAGATACTAGATTTTTCAGTTGGATATCATTATACATGGCCCCAAAAAGAAAGTTGGGTCGTTAAGCAATGATGCAGGTGCTGTGGAATATTATCACCATTAGTTACCTGACCGAGAGATCTTGATTGACTAGAAAGAACAAAGTTTAATGTTGCCTGACCCAGATAAACTGATAAGTGGCAAATTAGCTTCCCCATACCCCTATGCGCGTGTATTTGTTAAGAGACGTATCACCTACTTACTGGTCGAGGAACAAAGAGCTGAATGTGGATCTCCAAAAGCAATTGGAAGAACAGCTCAATAAAAATCCTCAGTTTAATCATGAAAATGTGAAAGCCTTAGACATTTTAGAGAATATGTAATTAAGCATTTCTTCCTAATCTGCTTAACAGGATAAATTGCCAAAGTTCACAGCAATCCACAATCCAAAATCTGAAAATGCCATAATCCAGATAGCATAAATACCATTCCTTTGAGCATGTGCACGGAAAAACCAACAGTCAGTTATCCTCATGCAAATCTAAGTCTGTCAATTGTATGAATTTGAGGCACACGGCCTAGGAATAGGTATCAGCAACACCATGTAAAAAAACCAGTTGTTCCTAATTTTCACATCATGTCTATCTAGAAACACCTTGAAGTCACAACAGCATCCACAATTTGGGACTCAAACAAAAGGTGAATACCAACATCATAACATTCAAAACCATTTAGATGATAGTCCAGGGGCACAGAGTATGAAGCTAAACAGTTCTCACAAAGTGTTGAGACAGCAACTTCCCTACCTCGAGAAATCCAACCTTGTCTTTCCCATCAAATATGACATTTAGCTTCTCATCACAAAATATCTCCCTCTTATTTGCGGGGTTCTGCAAGCAAACAAGTAACATATGAAAAGATAATGACAACTGAATATACCAGAAATGGTTCTTTCTTTTTTCAACCGAAAGCATTGCGCTTAAGCTTTTTAGCATGTCAAAATAGACTTCCAACAAATTTAGCAAGATGAACAAGTGCTTCTCATTCAAGTTAGAGAATCCAACTATAAAGGGGCTCAAAGGAGTGGGACTAAAGACTCGATTGATCCCCCTTCAAATCTCTCATTTTCCATCACCAAGTAGAGCCCAAAATCCATGAATGGAAGAATGGTGAAGGCTACCAAATCAGGACTAGAGACCCAAGTCAAAGCAGGAGAAACAGAATCCATACCAAGAAAATGACCAATCAAACTCCACAGGGTACCAACACGAAACAATTCGCAAAACCATAACAATGTAGCTCTACATGCAACAAAGAGAGGGAGAGAGAGCGCACTTACAAGGCACACTGAAGGCTATGGAACAAAGGAAAAAAAAAATACATAACATACCCAGAAACTCTAACACGAGAGTAGGGTTTACAGGCGACGACCCAAAGAGAAATAAATTCGAAGACTAATCATCTAGGGTTTAACGAACAAATTATAAGCATAAAACTTCTTAAACCCCCAATTGGTACAACTACAAAAACAAATCAAAAAAGAGAAAAAACCCATTTCGCTAAAACGCAAAGAAAAGAGAATAAAAAAAAAAAATAGTTCGATAAACAAACATGCCCATCAAGAGAGAAGGAATAGCGAAAGGAGATGGGGGGAACCTGCAAGTTGTTGTGCTTGACATAGGCCCAGATCTTCTTGACAGCGTCGGTACGAGAAGCTTCGGGAACTCCGAGGAAGTCGCGGAGAGCGGGGGAGACAGGGACGGGCTTGACGATGCCGGCGGGCCTCCTAGGGAGAGTCAGCGGCGACGTTTTCGCCTTTCGCTTGGACTTCGGCTGCGGCGCCGCAAGTTTAGGTGAGGCGGCGGACTTGGCAGGGGCAAGAAGAGCCCTGCAACCATTGAAAACCCTATACGATGTTGCTGCTGATGACGACGACGACAACATTCTTTTTTTCTTTCCTTTTCATTAGTTTCACCTCTTTCATGTGTTTTTTCTGAGGGCTTTTGGAAGGTTTTAGCTGGCAGAGGGCGTTGTGCTCACCATTTTGTGTGTGTAAAAAAATTAAATTTTTTTACAAAAATTCAAATTTCTCGTTGAGTTGCTGATCGTATAATTAAATTCAAGCAATTAATAGATTTTATTTCGCGTTTAATTGGTTTTACAAACATTGCAATACTTTTTATTCTCACTTTCCATTATTTTTCAAATGAGAAATTTTTAATTTTTCTTCTTCCTATTATCTTTTCCAAAGGAAGATAAAAAAAAAAAAAATTCATCTCCATTAATTTGTTTCTATTTTTCTTTGTTTTATGTTTCTCTCTCCTATTTTGTTATAAGAAATTGAAAAAAAAAAGAGTTAGAGGGAGTGAAATATAATTTTAGGAAAGGTATTTCTTTTAAAAAGTTGTTACCGTTTGAGTTCTTACCACACCACCCTGGTGTAGTGCTTCTCATTCTTGGTCTTTTTGGTTGTTCTTAAGCGCTTAAACAATGGTCAACCCTTTTACCTTCATGGAGACCTCTCTTTATCTTTGAATTTCTGCTGATAGCTTGACTCTCATTACATCTGTACAGTTTATTGGTAAACCAAGCTGGCGTTGATTTGCTGGTTTTCAACAGCCAAAATTTCTCAAAATTATTAGCAACTGGGGGCATAAGCACTGACTCAATGCCAGCCAGCACTTCATTGGTTTTCGAGATTGCTTGGGGTGTAGAGTTATCGATCTTAGTAACTTAATTCATTCTTCCAATGGTTATCTGCAGCCAAAAAAAAGAGTGCTAATCTGTTTCCAAGCCCAGTGCGTTTTGTTAACTACAACACCAGTTGCATCGATGTCAACTTCAACAGCAACAGCAGCTCTAGATATGGAGAAGCTTAGATTACCTTCTTTAGAAGCTCACTCAGATTCACTGGCTGTGAACAGACCATGGACATACATGGGGTCAATTGGCCCACCCAAAGACGTGAGACAACCTTTTTCTTTTGCTGTTATTATCATGATGATCTTTGCTGAGTGCTAAGCATTAGTTTTCTCTCATTGAGCACAATGTACTTTATTCCATGGCAATTCTGTGTAGTCACATGTTCAACGTTATGTTTTTGCTGGAGGCTAGGTGTGTTAACAGTGGAATACTACAGTTTTTGTTTCTCAAATTGTCAAAAGCAAGGAAAAAATTTTTATTGTTATTTATCGAAGGATGCCTAGGCAACCTTTGGAACATGTTTGGTCACGGAAATACTTATTACTGGTGATGAGGTTGTAATTGCTGCTGAAGCTGTTGCACTTGCTAGGGCTGCAGTCAACGTTGCAAAGGATGCAACACTGCTGGCTAACAGTTGCCATTCTGCCCAAGCAGAAAATGAACTTGTTATTCCATCCATGGCTGATGCCTTATCATCCAGGTAGTTCGAGCTTACTAAAAAGGAACGAGTTAGTATAATAGGAGACCCTGTTACAGCTGAACCTGGACCAAGAGACAAATATATACTGCAAGACCCCCTTAGGGAATCTGAATATTTGGAGCCAACACCGGAAGAAATGACGCTTCTAGAGCAACGGATTTGTGAGACTTTTGCTGTGAAATAGAGTCAGGAAACAGAAAGACAAGCTAGACGAGGAAGAGCAGCCGAAAAGTCTGCTGCAAGTACTGTGTCTGTGAGGTCTAGTTCTAGCAACAGGAAAAAGTGTGGTTCTCTATAAGATGGAGGCTACTCTGATCCACTGCGTTGCATAAGGGGAACCACCGGCACTTCAAGGCTCCTCACAGCTGCTGAAGAATTGGAGTTGTCAGATGGCATACAAGTGTGGTTAGAAATATTAAATATCTGGTAACATTTTTTTTTCAGGTTGCTCCAGTTTGTCTGTCCCCCCCCCCCCTCTCAAAACACAACACACACAATGTGTGGTGAGGGTTGTGGCAGGGGTGATCTACTGTAATGCTACATTTGGACATTTTATGATACATATCCAGATCCAGATGGCATGTACCAAGATTATTTTTACAGATTGAATGCCCTTAGAGGGATGTCTGTGTTTAGCGCTAGCCTAACTTTGCTAGGTGACTCATGGTGACTAATCCTGATTTCTCTTTGAATGGTAAATTTGTGGAACCTAGTGGTTTTGGATATCTGATAATGTATAATGACAAGTATGTTGTAGAGCCTAGAGCATGCCAATACATCAGATTCTCAAAATGGGAAGCTTTTCTTGGATACCTGTATATTGTTGGGTGACTTTCCCGTGTGAGTTGGCACTCGGTATCTGACAATTGTGACAGTTATTCCTTTTTTATTTCTTTACACCAGTTTCAGAAAGTGTTCTTGCAATCATGTCCAGACTTATAATTGTATGATGTAACTCTGTGTTACCTGCTGATAAATTTGTATTTGCAATCAGTGTAAGCTTTTACTTTTATGTGCTAGAAGTTAAATTTTTACGCAAATTTTTACTTTCCATGCAATCTTCCCAGATTTCTGCTCAAACTAGATAGACTGCAGGAAGAGCTTGCAGGGCGACGTGGGGATCAACCCACTTTTGCACAGTGGGCTGCTGCTGCAGGAGTTTATCAGAAGACACCGAGAAAGCGCTTAGACTATGGTTCCTTTTGCAATGCAACATACGGCTAGTAATTTCAGTCGCCAAAAATTATCAGGGATCTGGAATGAATCTCCAAGACCTCGTTCAGGCATTTGCCTTGTCTACGGCTAAAAAAGCGAGATGATTTCCAGTATGGAGGAAAAGAAACAAGCATAAGAATCTTCCTCTGTAGAATACGGCTTCTGGGCATTTTTTTCTGACACTCATCAATTTTTTAACAGGAAGGATGTGGAGGCCTTGTAAGAGGGGCAGAAAAGTTTGATGCTTCAAAGGGTTTCAAATTCTCAACCTACGCTCATTGATGGATCAAACAGGCAGTCCGCAAATCTCTCTCTGATCGATCCAGGACAATGAGCCTGCCAGTAAGTTCCATATTTTAGCATTCCAGTTGTTCATTCTCTGAATAAGCTAAAAAAGAAAAGACCTTTGCAGTTGTAATGTCACAGTGAATCATTAGCTTATGTGTGTCTTGTGAACAAAACCATGAACTGAACTTATTTCCCGGTTTGAAACTGCCTCATCTTTGAACCTTCTCATTTGCAATCCTTTGGGTTGACAGTTCCATATGGTCAAAACAAGCCGGAAAGCAATTGTACAATGAGAATGGAAAACATCCTGATGGTGAGGAAGTCGCAGAGGTCAACTGGGCTGTCAATGAAGAAGCCCAGTCATTAAGAAGGTTCCATCTGAGAGCCCAATGACTTTTTTGAACCGTACAACAAAAATAACTTTTCTTCTTGTCTCACCAACTTTTTGTCTTGCAGAAGCCATTTAGAGTGGAATTATCACTGTTTACCCCCAAAAAAAAAAAAACAGTGAGATTATCATTTCAATTCTTAAAATAGTAAAATCAGGGAGCCACAGCTCCCTCACACAAGGGAACTACAGTTCTCAAAATGAAGGGAAATGTGGCTCTTCGATGTTAGGGACTATGGTTTTCTATTAAAGTCCTTAAAAATATGATAAATAATTTTACATTTTCGTTTTCAAACTCAGAAATAAATGTTAAGACATCAAAACGTGTGAATCTTGCGTTACCATCGTAGTTCCAATTTAAGATTACCATGAGGATCAAGGTAAATGTGAGATCATTACCTCGTGAACATGTCTGATAACTTATAAAGACGATTTTTATCCTCGAGATTGCAACGGTATCATGGCGTTCATGATGCAGACTCTCCTAGAAGGATATCAGGTCCTGCTCAAATGGGTCGCCCAGGGGGTCCAATCCGCAGGGACATCCGCTCTGAAGCGTAGGACTCCCCAACAATTTATACCAGTTCATGACCCGACTGGATTAGTCTGAGTGACTGTTGAGCAAAGGTGTCAGTCACATCCCACCAACAGTCAAGTACCTACCATAAATCAAATTTCTGGAGCTGAATTTCTACCAGCATGAAGATTTTATGGGATCACAGCACAGAACTCATTAAAAACACCTTTCAATTTGCTTTTTTTCTTTTTTTTTTTTGGGGGCACGTGCAATCCAGCAAACACAGGTATGTCTTTCGTGTTTATAAAAAAGGATCAAAACCCATATGTGAAATAAACCCACGGTTTCTTTTATTTCATCTTAAACTCTAAAATCAACTTCAACCAAGGTATTAAAAGAACAAAAAAAAAAAAAAGGTCGTTGCTTCAGGGAGAAATTGAAGGAGAGAAGTGAGAGAGAGCAATGCGAATTGTTCGCCTTTCTTTGTAGTTTTTTCTTTAAATCTTACTGTGGATAAAAAAAAAAAGTGCTTTTTGAGAGTTTGAGAATATCAGAGATTTTCCGTATAGCCCCATGAAAAAAAATTCACGGACAGCATTTGATTTAGTGGCAAAGGTTGTCTCTTCTGTTCCACGAGCAACCCATTTGTAAGGTCTGGTAAACACAGCGACGGGGACAAGAAGCAATCAGCAAAACATATAAGAAAAATATTGCCTGTTCTTATTAATATCTTATCCATAGTTTGCGGCCGCTAGAAAGTATCTGCCACCGCTATTACAACTTACTTAAAGACAGCCGGACTTGGTTGCCTGGACAGGCACATTGCCATTTAAACATTAGATAGCGCATCAAGCAGTCAAAGCCTCGACACGATTGTGTCAGCCGCCAATTGATGGTTCGGGCGTCGGAGTCGGTGCACCGATGACTTGTGGTCCGGGCGTCGGTGTCGGTGCACCGATGAATTGTGGTTCGGGCGTCGGTGTCGGTGCACCTACATCTTGTCCGCTAGCCTCAAAAGCCACCATCGAGAGGAAGAGGAGGAAGAGAAGGAGAATGGACTTGGTGACATAGGCCATCTTCCTAGCTCCTCTTTGTTTCGGTAGGGGGGTTGTTTACGATTGACTTCTTTCGATGTGGCTTTTACTTTCTCCTTTTTCTCTTTGTGCTCCGGGGTGGAGAGGGTTCCCCTATTTATAGATTTCCAAAGAGAAAGGGGGCTTTTGGTGTTTGCAATTGGCAAGCCACCAAATGGTGGAACTGGAACCGCATCAGATGTTGACTTCCCTCCGTTGGGTTAGGATAGGATTACTCTAAGCCAAGCGGCCCAACGTCTTGATTGTTAACTCTCAATACCCATCCCTGCTCTACTTTTATTTAGTGGGGTGGGTTCCACAAAATAAATAAACAAATTAATGGAAGTGTGACTTTTTGTGGTGAGAATTGTTCACTTTTAATTTGAAAAAAAAAAAAAAAAAGGGTTCATGTGCCAAAGAGATACATCGAACTCCATGGTAAAGAAAAACGAGAACAAAGAATTCCTTGGTTCCATTAATTTGAGGGAAAGCGCGATTGTTTGACATTAGGATTTGTAGGATCCTCCGCGCTAGACATAGGCAGCCAACTCGAAAATGGGACCAAATTGCAGGTTTTGAAAGAACGCAGTTCGAGTTTTAGAAGAGAATTCGTAACTTCATATCCCTTTAGTGTTATTATAGACATTCTTTATTAGGCTTTTTATTGAACGCTACCAAACTTCGTTGAAAAGGCTTTTTGCCGTGGAAGTACTTTAAATTCGTCTCAAGCATGGGTCCGAAGTTAATTTCTAAAGCCTAACAATCAATGTCAAACCAATTCAATACGATTTGAATATCATATTAAAAAAAAAAAAAAGTTATTTTTGTTTAATAATTAACGAATAAGTACTCTAATTTTAATAATTTCTTTAATGTAGCAATGAAGAGAAATATTTCCTTTTTCCGTATGCATCAGAGGAACCAAATCATGTATTGAATTGAAGAGGTCATACGTTAACACCAAGAAATCTTAATAATAAAATATTTGAAATGTGCGACTTATAACTATCTATGGAATAACCATAAATATAACTTTAAGCATCAGAGACAACATGACCATTTTTCCATAATTTATGAGCTGTACGTCAAAAAAAAAAACTTTCATTTTTATGGTATATTGAGAAGTCCATTAAATTATGAATTATAAAAAAATACTAATCTTTTATTTTTTAAAAAGATATATATATATATATATATATATTGGTATTAAAATTCAAAAAATTTTTAAAAATAAAAATTTAAAATATTAAATATTAGGATGTTAGGTGACTATGTTCCAATTCTAACGAGAGCTGCGGAACCAATTTTGTTTCGATTTGATGCAGCCTGATTTTTAATTGTACCCCCGAATTCCAAAAGTCCACGCGCAGTTGATTGTTTTTTAGCTTGTTTCTTGGCGTTTTATATAATAATAATAATAATAATAATAATAATTTTAAAAAAAAAAAGGAACGCATGGCCAGAAATTTTATAAGTAATTATAATTATAAAGGTTATAATTAATCTCACTATTAATACAATAATATAATTTTAAAAAATAAAAAATAAAAAATAAATAAAAGATATTATAAAAAAATAAAGATCACTTTTTGTTTAAAAATAAAAAAAATTAATATAAATAAAACATAAAATATAAATAAATTATTTTTATTATTAATATTTTATTATTTTAAAAGACAAATAATATCTATTCGAATTCCTGAGCCACGACACCGAGGTTCTGGATTGGGCCGGAGCTCGGCAAACAGCCACAGCCCAAGTTGGGTTTGAGAACAATGGTTGCATTGAGTAATGCCTCAGCATTCCTGGACGGCTGGCAAGCAGTTGTGGGAATTATCAGCCCCGCGTTCAGTGCGGTGGAGATTTGAATGACTAACTCCGAGGTGGCTCTAATCAAATCGCAAACTGGTAACAGTACTCCAAGTGTTCTCGCCTGTGGCTCCGTTTGTGCTCTAGTTCCGGTGACTAGAGCTCCTACTAGAAGCAAGAGCAGGACTACAGACCTTGTGACAGTAGAAGTATTCATATTGATCACGCTGGGTTAATTCTTCAGGGATGAGTTGCTGGTTATGTATTGGGGTCATTACAGAAGGATGATTTATGTGGATCTCAGTGAATTCTTGCTATTTAATGAAGAATTTAAGGAACGAGTTAGTATAATAGGAGACCCTGTTACAGCTGAACCTGGACCAAGAGACAAATATTCACTGCAAGACCCCCTTGGGGAATCTGAATATTTGGAGCCAACACCGGAAGAACTGACACTTCTAGAGCAACAGATTTGTGAGACTATTGCTGTGAAATCGAGTCACCAAACAGAAAGACAAACTAGACGAGGAAGAGCAGCTGAAACGTCTGCTGCAAGTACCGTGTCTGTGATGTCGGGTTCTAGCAACAAGAAAAAGCTTGGTTCTGTATAAGATGGAGACTACTCTGATCCACTGCGTTGCATAAGGGGAACCACCGGCACTTCAAGGCTCCTCACAGCTGCTGAAGAATTGGAGTTGTCAGATGGCATACAGGTGTGTTTAGAAATATCAAATATCTGGCAACAATTTTTTTTCAGGTTGCTCCAGTTTGTCTGTCCCCCCCCCCCCTCTCAAAACACAACACACACAATGTGTGGTGAGGGTTGTGGCAGGGGTGATCTTCTGTAATGCTACATTTCGACGTTTTATGATGCATATCCAGATCCAGATGGCATGTACCAAGATTATTTTTACAGATTGAATGCCCTTATGAGGGAGGTCTGTGTTTAGTGCTGGCCTAACTTTGCTAGGTGACTCGTGGTCATAATATGGGACAAAAGGTAAATTTGTGGAACCTAGTGGTTTTGTATATCTGATAATGTATAATGACAAGTATGTTGTAGAGCCTAGAGCATGCCGATACATCAGATTCTCAAAATGGGAAGCTTTTCTTGGATACCTGTATATTGTTGGGTGACTTTCCCGTGTGAGTTGGTACTTGGTATATGACAATTGTGACAGTTATTCCTTTTTTTTTTTTTTTTTTTTTTTTTACACCAGTTTCAGAAAGTGTTCTTGCAATCATGTCCAGACTTATAATTGTATGATGTAACCCTGTGTTACCTGCTAATAAATTTGTAGTTGCAATCAGTGTAAGCTTTTACTTTTACGTGCTAGAAGTTAAATTTTTACGCAAATTTTTACTTTCCATGCAATCTTCCCAGATTTCTGATGTCCTTTCTCCTATTAATGTGATTTAGGACCTACTGAAACTAGAAAGACTGCATGAAGAGCTTGCAGGGCGATGTGGGGATCAACCCACTTTTGCACAGTGGGCTGCTGCCGCAGGAGTTGATCAGAAGACACTGAGAATGCGCTTAAACTATGGTTCCTTTTGCAAAGACAAAATGATAAAATGCAACATACGGCTGGTAATTTCAATTGCTTATCAGGGATATGGAATGAATCTCCAATACCTCGTTCAGGTATTTGCCTTGTCCATAGCTAAAAAAGTGAGACGATTTCCAATCTGGAGGAAAAGAAACAAACATGAGAATCTTCCTCTATAGAATACGGCTTCTGTGCATTTTTTTTCTGAAACTCATCAATTTTTTAATAGGAAGGATGTCGAGGCCTTGTAAGAGGGGCAGAAAAGTTTGATGCTTCAAAAGGTTTCAAATTCTCAACCTATGCTCATTGGTGGATCAAACAGGCAGTCCGCAAATCTCTCCCTGATCGGTCCAGGACAATAAGCCTGCCAGTAAGTTCCATGTTTTAGCATTCCAGTTGTTCATGCTCTGAATAAGCTAAAAAAGAAAAGACCTTTGCAGTTGTAATGTCACAGCGAAGCATTAGCTTCTGTGTGTTTTGTGAACAACATCGTGAACTGAACTTATTTCCTGGTTTGAAACTGCCTCGTCTTTGAACCATCTCACTTGCAATCCTTTGGGTTGACAGTTCCATATGGTGCAGGCAACTTATAGAGTACAAGAAGCCAGAAAGCAATTGTACAATGAGAATGGATGACATCCAGACGATGAGGAAGTCGCAGAGGCAATTGGGCTGTCAATGAAGAAGCTCAGTCATTCAGAAGTGTCCGTCTAAGACTCACTCTATAATAAAAAATAATAAAAATATATATATATATATATATATATATTTATTTATTTTTTTTTAATTTCCAAAGTAAAATTATTATTATTTATCTTAAAAAACAGTGAAATTATTATTTCAATTCTTAAAATAGTAAAATTAGGTAGCCACAGCTCCCTGACACAAGGAAATTACAGTTCCCTTTGTTTTGCTTTTTAAAACAAAGGAAGATATTGAGTCCTCAAAATAAAGGGAATTGTGACATTTCTATATGTTGTTAGGGACTATGACATTCATGGTGCCAGACTCCCCCAGCTGGATATCAGGTCCGCCTCAAATGGGTCACCCAGGGGGGTCCATTCCGCAGGGACATCCGCTCTCAAGCGTTGGACTACCCAACATTTATACCGGTTCTTGACCCGACTGGATTAGTCTGAGTGACTCTTGAGCAGAGGTGTCAGTCACTTCCCACCAACACTCAAGTACCTGCCATAAATCATATGGGGCACTGTCAAGGTCATCACCATCACATTTAAAACTCACTGCCAATAATTATCTCTCCAATTACAAAAATTCTCTGTGGTTGTTCTCATAATTTGAATTATTACATTAAACCAACTAAACTTAAGTTTTTATGTACATTTTAAGTAATTTATCTTAAATTAGTTTTAAATTTTAATTTGTATTTTTTTAATAATTTTTCTTCATGATGTTATAATAATTTTAATTGTGGATGACATTGATTCTATACTTTTTTGATGAGAAAAATTTAAAAACCTTTGCTAATTGGTATCCCTGTTCAAAAAATGGAGAATAAGAGAGAAGTGAAAGAATGTCTTGCTTTTTATCTTTCATTTGTTCCCATCACACGAGGGCACCATCCAAATAGATTTGTGAAATTAGCTAATTGAACCTCTGTTTGGAAAGATGGACAGGACTGGCTAGTAGTACTATTGCTGCCTACAAAAACTGGAGAAAAAGTTTGCTTTCGCCAGACCCACCAAACACGATTTTCCCTTTCTCGCTTTCCCCATTGACTCCATTTTGAGTCACAACCTACCTGCCTAAGGAGATTCCTCGTTGATGCAGAGCCCCGAAAATAGAAAGCCAATAAAGCTCTACCTATAGGCATAGCCCTCTTAAATTATCTGATGGGCTGTCAGTAAAATGTAAGCCTTACTTGGCTAGTAGTACCATTAAACATATGATTGGCTTACTCAAATCAACAACATTAGAAAGGAAAAATGTCATTCATTAGTGAGTTCTTTTTTTAAAAAAAATAAAAATATGGAATTAACACTCATTCAAGGGAATTCAGTGGAATTAGGATTTACCCTCTCAACTTTATTGGTTATTCACTTAAATGAATCAGTGTTAACAGCATTGGAATGAGTTGGCATAGAGCATTGAAATGGGTTACATAGTAAGTCGAAGTTGGCTTAGCTCGGGCCATCCATGGCAAGTCCTGGGAGAACAGAGCATTCAATAAATTAATAATTTATAATCCACCATTAACTTTGACTTTTGACCTTATGGAGAGTGTGTCAAGTTGTGGAAAGCCACAGAGTTTAGCAGAATTTAATAATATTTAAAATTTTAATAAAATTTAATTGATTTAAATTAAATAATTTGAATTTAAATAATAATAATAATAATAATAATAATTAAAATCCAAACAGCTGGAGCTTAAAATTGGAACGACACAAAAACTATGACGTCTAAACTTCAACAATCTTGAAACCTAAACTAATGACTTGAGATTTTAATTCTAAATCACTAGAATGTTAATAAACCTGAGACCTAAGATACGTGAAAACTTGGATTATCAGAAAACGAGAAGCCACTCGCATAGCGAACTATCTTACTGTTAAAACGCGGAATCGGCGGGGGGCGGGGGGGGGGGGGGGGCAGTGCAATTGATTTTTGATGTTGTCGATGAGGTCTTCTTGTTCCGTTTAGGCTGAGCTTGTTTCCCTCTGCTCACCACCCAGAAAAGAAGAAGAAGAAGAAGAAGAAGAAGAAGAAGAAATCGAATGAAACTAAAATTGGATGACCTAGAAAGTAAGAATACCCAAAAACTAAATGAAAAACAAAATAATCAGTCTCCGTTTGTTTGTATTTTTTTGTTTTTTTGGGGCCAACTTAACTTTTTCATGACTGTTTGCTTTCACTTTCTCACGGGGGTGCTGTGGGAGTCGGAAAGCTATTTTAGTACCAAAAACAGGAAACAAAATAGAGGAGAGAAATCAAAGCAGACTGCCGCTCAAAATTTCCCTTTCATCTATCTTGACAACCCCGCCAAGAGAAGGACCTTCCTTTACGACCCTGCACCTCAAACCCGACTAAAAAGTCCACTCCTTTAACGAAAAGGAAGAGAGTCTCTCTCTCTCTCTCTCTCTCTCTCTCTATTGTAAGAGTGAGAAAAAGATGAAGGGGAAGAGGAAGGCAACAGCTAGCTTGAATCCCGGGCTGATAGATGCTGTGGAGGTTCCAGTAGTAGAAGGGAGTGTTGATGAGGTGAGAAGAAGAGATGGGGTTGCTGATGGTGATAATGGAGAGAACCAGGAAGGGGAAGTGGAGAGGGAAGAAGAAGAAGAAGAAGTAGAAGAAGAAGAAGAAGAAGAAGAAGAGGAAGATGATGGAGGAGGAGGAGGTGGTGGTGGTGGTGGTGGAGAAGAAGAAAGGCCTAAGCTTGACGAGGGTTTTCTTTGAAATAGAGGCTATTCGCCGAAAACGGGTCCGCAAGGTCTCTTTCTTTCTCTGTTGCCTTTGTACGTTATGTGTATGCGTTTGCTGGAATTTATGATCCATCATTTTCTTGGCGTTTTTCATTTCATTTGCTTTTAGGATTTTGTGTTTTCGGATTGACATTGGGGTTGGAATAAATGAGGGAAGAAAGTTGTGTAGAGTAGTGTGTGACTGTGGTTTAGGTTCTTAGGAGAAAAGAAGCAAATGGGCTCCCAAAGTTGTGTTCTTGATATGTCTGATAAGTATTGTTTTGTTTTCTGGATATGGGTGTCCTCAATTTTCGTTTTCTCTATCGTGGCTTATGTGTTTTTTATTGGAATTTATGATCCACCCATTTCTTGATATTTTCCATTTCATTTGATCTTATCACTTTGTTAGGGTTTTCTTTTTCTGGATTGAAACTGGGGTAAAGGTAAGCGAGGAAACCAAGGTTGTTAAGTGCAGAGTATGCAGGTGATTCAAAGGTTCTCTGTAGGATGGAGGCAAATTGCTGACAAATTTATGTTCTAGATATGTCTGATAAGTATTGTTTTGTTTTCTAATTATGTGTATACTTATTTCGTGTTTTCTCTAATGTGGTTGCATGCCTAAATGTGTCCAAAAGCAGGGTCAGCTCCAGTATCTCATCAAATGGTATGTGCTTCTTATATCTTATCAAAGTGTTATATAGAGGATCCACTTTTTGTTGTAATTGTTTTCCCTTATGGTAGTGTTGAATGCTAGATGCGATATTATGAGGAATTATTCTATATTTTTATATTTGGTAATTTCTTAAGGTTGTGATTTATTTGCTTTGAAAGGCGAGGATGGCCAGAGACATCCAACACGTGGGAGCCTTTAGAGAATTTGCTGTCTTGTTCTGATGTTATCGATGCATTCGAGGAGAGGTAGATTTTGTTTCTCTTTCATACTTTTCTGGTTTTTGTTTGTTTAGATTATCATGCTTTAAGGCTGTATCTTTCTTTGTTTTCGGTTATAGTTCACTGGGTGCATAATTGAAAGGATACGAGTGACAAAAGAAGACACGTGGTTTTCTTTTCTGCTTTATAATATCTTCTGTTACGGTTCAGTAGACTTTGCAATCTTGTTCTGATGTTATTGATGCATTCGAGGAGAGGTGGATTTAGTTTCTCTTTCATACTTTCATAGGTTTTTTTTTTTTTTTTCCAAGGAGATCCTAGGTTGTGTTTCATTGTTCAGAATATCAATGAATTAAGGCCGCATCTTTCTATGTTTTTCGATTTAGGTCACTGGTTACATAATTAAAAGGATCTGAGTGATAAAAGGAGAAACAGATGTTTTTCTTTTTTTTTTCTACTATCTTCCATTACAATTCAGTATGAACCATTATTAGGTTGTTTGATTTGATGAAAAATTGGGGCTTAGTGAACTTCAAGATTCTCTACTTCTTGCTTATCAAGGTTTATGTATTTCTCCCTTGATGACGGATAAGCAGCAACACCATAAACGTGCCACCAGAAAATTTGTAGTTGTGAGTAAAAGAAAAATGTTTTTTTGATTTCTTCTTGTTGATTCTTCTTTTTTCTTGTATTTCAGCCTGCGTAGTGGTAAATCTTCACGAAAGCGGAAACGTAAGTACGGGGGTCCTCATACTCAGCCAAAGAAGCGGCCACGTTCCTCTGCTACCTATAACCTAACTGAGATTGAAGTGGGTGTAGTTGATAAGCCTTCTGCTCTGATTAACTCAAGTCTGGCCAACTTACCTGCACCTTCAAATTTTATGGGCTTGGGTCATGAAAGAGGGAATGATGTGAATGTTGACAATCTCAGAATGGCTAAGCAAGCTGATGAGAATGGTTCCATCAATGGTCCAAAACAAGTTTTGGAAAGGAAAGGGGATAATGAATATGATCCAAAGCTTAGTGAGCTTAGAGGTACAGTATCTACCAATGATCCTGATGCAGATGATCTAGCTGTACATTTCCAAGAAGGCATGCCATTGGAAGCTAATGGTCCTGCAATTGGGCTTCCCAATGTTGGTTATATGGAACCTGTTCAGAGTAATCGCCGCACTGGTGCTAAGAGAAGGAAGTCTGGTTCTGTGAAGAGATTTAGAAAAGACTTAACCACCGGTGAACCACTTTTGTTGCAAAATTCTTCAACGCATGTCACTGTTGGAGCTGGAGCTTCTACTGTGCACCTAGAAACTGAAAATCCATGTGTAACAGGAACTAATTCAACTTGCAGGCCCCTTAGTGATGATCTAAGAAATGAGTCTGCCATTACCAAGATCCTCAAGCCAATTGGCTTTTCTGCTTCTGTGGTAGACAATGTGCAGGACGTTATGGTAACTTTTGCGGCAATGAGGTTTGTCATTAACTCTTTTAAGTTTTTGGAATTTATCTCAAAAGGAATGGTTTTAATGCCTCTGTTTCATGGTATTGCTATGCTTCCATTTTGTGAACCAACTCATGAACAGATTGAGATTATTTACAAGATTATTCTATAAAAACAATCCTTCGAATTATTAATTTGGAGAGCACAGACTTTTTATTAGGCTACTTTTTGTGCAATTCTAGCTTTCAAAGGCATGCTGCGAAATCAACAACCGACTTCACTTGATAAGAAGAGTCAATGAAGTATTTATCTCAAATTTTATATCAATTTGATAATTAATTGAGCTTGTTTTGGAGGCAATAACAATATCATTCAATGTAATAGGTGTAGGAAAACATTAAAAATCAAGAGTGGTAACACCTATATGCCAGTAATTGGCTAGCATTGCTTTATGGGCTTTGTGAAGCTGAGCGTGGATGGAATTTAATCTGGATAATATGTTCTTTTGGTGCTGGCTTTAATTTGTTGGACAAGTTACAATTCAACAAACAATATTATTTGAGTAATTCCTTGGACATAGAATGAATTTACTGATTTTCAATGGTATAATGATTTGTAGCTAGCATTTATGGAATGTGCAAGGCTCAGGAAACAAATATATATTAAGATGTACTAGTTGGCAGGAGGTTTCATGGCTGTGCAGGGGATGATGGTAATAAGGAGAATATGATGAAGAAGAATAATCATTAAGTCATCATTAGCTGCTGCTGAGAATTGCATCTTAGAAAAAGAGTGTTAGGAGAGAACTAATGTAGTTTGAACTATTGATGAATCCTTCAGAACATCACTGGGCCTTGCCTTCATTTATTAGTTATCATACAGTTGGCAAGGAGTGAAATTGCTTACTTAGCGGCTCTTGCCTGTTAAATGAAGTATGTGTATGCAGAGCACCATAAGTGGTCTTCAAAGTGGGTGTGAGAAAAGTTGCTTCTTATCTGTTAAATGTGATCTTCGTAGATGGAGTGCAATAGGAAGTCTATAAAGTGTGTTTGAGAAGATTTATTTCATGTCTATCTGTGATAAAGTCACTTTTGTCAATCTGGTGTCTATTTTTGGAACTTTCTTCAATGGCTTTTGAAATTTGGCTTCAGTTTCAGTTTTCTGTCTTTTTTTATTTTACATCTTTTTGATAGTAATCATCTGTCTTTCTTAACGGTGTTTCTTTTGCATACCCATCACATTTTTCTATCTCACCCTCTTTTTAGTTTTGTTTGTTTGTCTTTATTCATTAAGATAGATATAAAGGAGAGAGATAGATTAGTGAGAACATAGAATCATCTAGCAGGAAGATTGAAATTTTGAGTATGTTTGCATACATGACAGGTCTGATGGGAAAGAAGTAATAGTGAATAACCAGTTTCTCAAGGCAAACAACCCACTTCTGGTAATTGATTATCCCACTGCTCTCATAGTTTATTCTTCCTTGTTGAATGCATAGTGAAAGCAATTCCCATTAGAAAGAAAGAAAGAAAAGAATGAAAGAAGAAAGCATAGTGGGAATCTCGAGGGTTATCTTATTGTTATCATGGTTGTTAATTCTTCCTTATTGAAAGCATAGTGAAAATCTGTTCCATAAAAAGAAAAGAAAAGCATGGTGAGAATCTCAAGGAGTATCATGTTGTTATCATTGTTGTATTCACCAACCTCCCATTCATTTCTCACTGCAGTTGATCAATTTTTATGAGCAACATCTTAAGTACAATGCATGATTGGATGCAGCTTGGAAGGAAAGATAGTCGCCTTGGATCTCCACCACCGGCTGGTGCTTTTGTCTGTATAGCCTTTTGCAATTCTGTGCACCGCAGGAGATAGTCCAGGATAATAGAATGCGTAGTTGACTAAACTTAGAAATATGGATCAATCTTCTGTATTGGATGTTTGGATTTCACCTGCGTGTAGTTTAGCTGGTATAGATATTTTGCCTTGTGAGCACTAGCATGGCTGCCAAATCACCTTGATTTCAACCTCCTTCCATTCCATATTTTCCTAGCAATTTCAATACATATCCAATGGTTGCCGTGAACTAATAATCTAGGTCTATAAATCTGCTTGACGTGGTATGATGTAACTGCCTGATACAGCTCACTGAATGATGCGGTAAAGGGAATATAAGCTTATGTCTTGGTTTTAGCTTTTAGTGTTAAGGTAATAATTACAATGTCTAATATCATAATCCTGAGATTTATCGGAAAGGCTTTTAAGGACTTTCATGCTAAGTATGAGCACGTGAGAATAACCCCACCTGGTACAACTGCAGGCAATGCTTTCAGACAACCGCAGTAAGGTCTTTTGCTACAGATGACCTGACGATAGAGTTTTAAGACAGAATCCAGTCTAAAGTAAGATAACTGCTCCTCGAGCATCTGGGTTGGTTACATGAATCAATCAAAAACTTACAAGGTAAAGAGGGTCTCCATAGATGCTATGTTAGAACCATGACTTTGAGATATCTAATTTACACACACAAACAGAAGCGCCATCTGCAGCCTTCGTTGTCTTCTCTCCTCTTTGACCGTACATTGATTCTTCCTCAAATCTCTCTCTCTCAACAGATACACAAGCTTGCCTTCCATTTATCTGTCTAATATTTGTAGATATGTTCAAGTTATAAAAGGCTGAAGAAGCATGCGCGTGACCGCAATGCAATTACCCTCAGTGACCGTCCATGCATGCCCCCAAAATCCAATAGAATAACCCCTGCACCAAGAGCCCGGAATGCTGACAAGTGAGTGATCAGTAAAATTCAACTTCGTGATACATTACACAAGTAAAACTGAAAATCCAAAGACAATGTACATTCACTCGTCTCAATGTGCAGATAACGGCAGAGTGATCATAGCTGCAAAATTGGAAATGGACGGCATGGTATTTTTAAAGCCAAGTAATTACAAAAGGACATTATCTTGCACAGAAAAGTAATAAATTCGTTTCCTTTTACAGGCACATTCAATACCCAAAGCTTATCTGCCATGACCACTAAATGCAGTTTTACAGTTGCGCATATAGAAAAAATACTATTGCTCACTCAAGCGTGTCCCATGGTGTTAAAGGAACTCAACCATTAACCTGATCCATGGGACTAACGGTTGCCAATGGAAGCTTCCTTCCCTTCCCACAGAAGTGGTAAAGGGCAGAGGAATTGAATCCCTTCCTCAAAGAGATCAACTAAATAGTCTAATATATACTGCATTCCACCGAGGTCACTCCATCCAGCACACCAAATCTGCACTGCTAAGAAAATTAAGGAGAAGGAAATGAAAATATACCAACTAAACAAATTTTGGCAGCGCTTAACTAGTTTTACACCTATTTGAAGCACTTGAGAATAAAACCTTATGAAATCGATGCTACCTACTTACACAACTAAAAGGAAAATTCTTGACAACAATACATTCCTTGAAATTATCTTACACTAAGACAGATATAATGGGGCAAGAAGACAAGTTCATGCACCAGTAAACCACCAGGTATAACAAATCTCAAGATTAAGTTACAAAGGTGAAGGAAACATTAAATTAAAAAAATAAAAAGCACCTTCAGGCATTTTTCTGTTTAGATAATTTTATTTCGAACTTCTTCCAGTTTCTTCAGTATCTCCCCAGGAGTTCTGTCCAACTCATCAGCAATTTTCCTCTGTATATCAAGAGGCAGTGTTGGGAACTGCTCACACAGATCTCCATCAATTACATCCTGTAAAATCAAATGAAACTTTTAGCATCTTTGGGGAAGTGTAAGTAGCACTACAACTTTAATATATCAAGTATATGAAATGCACACAGCATAACATAATTTTCTTTTAGGAACAAATGAAGAGCTAAAAAGAATAAGGGCAGGTCAGCACTTGCAATGCATGATAATTGTTATGCCCTGGAATGGTATATATTTTTAACAGTAATTGAAATTAGTGTTGAGCAAACAATAATCAATACCTTCACAGGAAAATAAGCAGATCTATATGCCATATGATCTCTTCCACACAATGGTGGATGGTCCTGTCTCATATGCATCTCCAAGTGTGAGAAGAAGTCAACATCATCTCGAGAAGTGAATGGTAGCAGTGCCCCCAAGCTTCCCATCACCGTCCCATAAATAATGCACTCCCCACCACCTGGAATCAAAGAAGCCTTCTGCAAGCTAGTAACCACATCACCAACATGAAACTGCACTATCTCCTCTATCTTGTTCGGAGCTCCATTGAGCTTCCCCTGCTCCCACTTTATCTTTCCACCAGTTGGATCTTCTTCTATCTCATCAGAAACATCCTGTGGTAATCTCACAAAGTAGATATTCCCAAACTTGTCTGCACCTGCCACAGTATCAAAATCAATGTGCTGTGATGCTGTGAGCCATCTTGGAACACAATCATCCGCAAATATGTACAGCTGATTTTCATCCCGCCTATACTTGCAGAAATGGAATGACTGGAAGGAAGACAGAAAATCCAGTAAGCTGAATTGTCAAGAAAAAAAGTGTAATAAAGACATGTAAACATTAACAAACATGAGTAAGTGCCTTAAAAAGGATGTTTAGCCTATCTATCATATATAACCTATGAAAGGCAACTTAAATGCAGCTACATTACCTCTTGTATATCCCCAACATAGATGCGGTCACGATAAGTTTGAATAGAGACAATAGTATTAGGGAACAGCTTATTTTCGCATTTCCTAAGCAATCTTTTTTTCCCCAAGTCATACAATCGAAGAACAGAACCTATTCCAGCAAGTAATCTTCCCTGAAACTGGCACAGAGCAAGTGGAACACCTTCTACTTGTGTCTTGTGCAGAAGTTCTAGGCCTCTTCCATCATCCACAAACTTATAAATGTGAATGAATCCAACATCTAAACCTCTTTTGGGCCAAAATTTCAGTCCCTTTGTGGTACCAACAGCTAAAAGAGTTCCATGCTCCTTATCATGGAAATTAACAGTGCACACACTAAAAGCAGCTTCATTGTCCTGAAGCTCCAGCAGACAAGTTGTAGCTGCTGTCCTTGGATCAAGAACTCTGATGCAAGAAACCCACTTGTCTGACTCAGCCTTTGGATAACCATATTGTTCATCAGAGAGGAGGTCATCTTTGTCCTCATCATCACCACCATTTTCCATCTGGTCAGCATTGACACTTCCATTTTCACCCATCCCAGCAGCCTCAAAACACTCCTTTTTGGCAGCTTCACGTTCCTCTGCCGTATATGCTCCCTGATCACTCTCAATAATAACCAACAATTTTCGCTTAGGTTGAAGCACAAACTTTCTGGGAGTATATCTCAGAGGTACGGAGGTCTCATTGAATGATTCTCCCAACCTTTCAATGGTAAAAATTCTCAATGCATCCCCAGCAACAGCAACAACACCTTCTGCACACTGGTCAGATGAGAAGGAAGCTGCATATTCAAGAGTCTCATATGAAAGGGGTGTTAAAAGAAAATGCCCTTGGTGAATATAACCAAGCCATGGTCGACTAGATAAGCACAGCATTGCACGTCGGCCTCTCACAATAATGGAGAAGAGTTTTGGGGCTCTTAATCCTAAAAATCGAGATCGAGAGTCAGAAAGCTGGCCAGTTACCATATCCACCATTGTCCTAAACAAAACCCCAGACTGTAAACCAGCATTAAGGAAAAGACTAGCCGGATGATCAGCACCATCCTCTCCACCTATAGATGCCTGAACCTCAAGAAAGAGTAGAGACTCAGGTGGTGATGAGACACTTTGCACACTCAGGATTTGCATACAGTCATCAGGATCCAAAGATAAGATACGAATGGTGTTATCATATGATCCCACTGCAAGGAACCGGGATCTTTGTCTTCCTTCAGGAACCGGGGCAATGTCTAAGCATGCTACATCTCCAGACATCTCATGCTTCTCAACCTCCATCAACTGGCCAGTCATATCCACCTCAAAATATATAAGCTCCCCTCCACTTAAGGCAATAACCACTTGAAGCCTGTTGGAGCCGACCTTTACAATAGTCCTCTTTCCAGGAGTTCTCCATTCATTAATACGCCCATCTTCTCTTATATGTCTTATGCCATTTGGGTGAACTTGCATCAAAGATTCATCACCAATCAAAGAAACAGCAAGGGAAGGAGTAGTATCAAGAAATCCACTATCACTAACTTCCTCGACTGTCTCTCCGATTGAAAGCACAAGGGTGGCATTGTTAAAAGAGACAACAATGTAGGCATCAAACTCATCACTAACATTCTTTTTCACAGTCCAAACTGCACTGGGTACACCAGGAAGCTGTGACACAGCCATCTCACTAATGGCCAAACCAGGTCTTAATATCCTCACTGATGAACGAGGCCCACGCCCACAAAGGGAAAATATTTGAGGTGTTTCTTCATCAAAAAGATTAACAATTTTCATGTCCATAATGGGCATCAAGCTTTCTACCTGATCAATCCTAACAAGATTTTTCAACCCTCTTGGCTGGAAAAATACAGGCTGAAAACCTTCCTCGGTCTCCATCAAAGTAGCTGAGGAGGCCTCCACATCAGGTTCCTCCCCAATTGCTTGAAACTGATACAAAGCATGGTTCCCAAACTCAGATGCAGCAAACAAAAACCCAGATTTCAGTACACACATTGAGGAAGTCACTGGAATTGTATCAAAATACTTAATCTTCAACTCCTTAACCTTATCACTGTCAGGAGGCTCGCGCTCCAATGTAACCCTAAAAATATCCCCATATTCTGTCTGCAGAAGGAAGAAAAACATTGATTTCTGCTTATGGGTTGCAGTAGAAACTACCAAAACCCCCCGTTCAGCAGGCAAATCTGCACGCCTAGGAATCACTGCCCTCACATCTGGGTGCCCCTGGTTTTTATATATGACAAAATTCTCTGCACAAACCAAAACCCCACTTGGCCCATCTGTACCGCCAGGAACCGTAACCAGCAAATTAGCCCCATTATCAACCTGCTCAGACCACTTCCTGGAAACATGATTAAGCCCCAAATCGAGCTCATAAAATGTCAAGTGCTTCTGTGCCTCACTTGCAGCCTGTCCGGTCGAATCCTGATCTGCCTCTGAGTAGTCCAGCTCAATAGCCGCAAAAATGGGATTGTCAAACCCACAATCCACACCGCATACCGAATACACAATAGTATGAGATTTATGCGCCTCCAAAGGTGACGAAATAGTTAACCTAGCAGCAGTATCTCTATTCAAAACATAAACTAACTTCTGTTTCTCACAAGCACCAATCATCACAGCCCTTCCTTTGGGGTCAATCGCCACGTACTGACCCGGAACAATCCTTCGACAACCCGACTTCCCAAAAGTCTCCTGGTGTATTTTATCAAAAACATTCTTCTCCTTATTATAATCCAAGATCACGATGCGACCCGAATCCGACCCAACAACGATGAAGTCCTTCTGGGCGCCGGTAAGCCTAAACTGAGCTAAAGAACGAATAGCACCGAAGATTTCAACGGAGAGGATGGTTTGGAGCTTACCGTTCTCGTCGGGGCGAAGGAGATCGAGAACCTTGCCGCGAGCCACCACGATTTCTTGGGACTTGCCGCCGGAGAAGTTTCCGTTAATGGCGGAGACGATGCCGGTGGCTCGCTGCAGCGTGAGGCTGTAGAGGTACATGTTTTTCAGTTGTGGTGTGTTGTGGTGGTGGTTAGGGTTTTAGAAGTGTTAGTGTTGGTGGGAAATGAAGTCAACTTAGAGGTTTTCAGCGGATACACTGGCAGTGCACAGTAAGAGAGAGAGAGAGAGGAAAGAAAACAACGGTTAAAATTTAGTAAAGCCAGCCCAGGCCCAACAAAAGGGCAAGGCCCAAATTCACTTTCTTAAGAACTGTTCAAAACGCGTCTATTAGACCGTATCAATAAAATGATTTTTTCTTTTTTTTTTTTCCTTTTAAAGTTTAATTAACTTTAATTAAGGCTTGAACTCAATTCATTCATTTGGGATCTGAAATTGAAACTGTGATGATTCACTTGCTACAATTGAGGCCAAATGATAGGTTAAATTTATTTTTCTTTTTAGTATATGAATTTTTTTTTTCCTCCTTGCATTTGCAGAAATTCATTAAAACCAAAAACAGACAACCACCTCAGATGTGTTCCAATGTGCTGTATGATGTATGATTTTTGTTGTCAATCATTTTTTAATACATTATGCAATTGTGTGCAGGTTTGAAGAGGGATAAATTCAGATGAAGCTGAAACTTTTAAGTGTCTTGAAACTCATTACTAAAAATATGCAATTAACCAGCTGGAATAACAAAGAAAATATGTGGACTTGTGACAGTGAGACCAGTCAACCCCCAACTGCATTCGTGTTGCCAAACTGAACACCAGCTGGTCTTCTCAGAGGAAGTTACGGTGAGAAAAAAGCTATGGACCACAGTATTGCACATAGGAGTCAAACAACCCCACCAAAATTATGAAGTCAGCAGTGTTGTTGTTAACTACTCTCTGAGACTCGCTACCACAGGGATTGGAACTTAAGCTGAAAAAATGTGCACATTGCACAAGAACATGTAACCTTGCAGACCTACATCTCCAAATTTGCAAAAACATCATCCTCAAAGAAGCTAATGTTATTGCTTCGCCATCCCCAATTCGAGCACAAATCACATGACTAATTGCATTAAAGCCAAGGATAAAGTAAACCTCACATGCATTGCATTTTTTTCACTTAAACTCAGTCTGCCATGCGGCGGGGTTCTGTGCATAAATTGATGGCAGGGAAGAGAAAGAGCCTACATGATAGGTAAGGCACTTCTCTTCCCAAATGAAAGAAATATTTTTCTTAGCATCCCATGATGTCCAGTGCAACAATGCATTCCTTATCAACAATGTATGAATGCCTTTGCACGGTGGACAAATGAATGGATATTGCACTGAGTTACTGGATAAAACAACACATAAATATTCAATATTACTGAAGAATGAAATTGTAAAATAGGATTCACAGCCATTGGCATTCTCATAGCCACAAAAAACAAAGCAATGAAATTACATTGTTGCTAGTTCTTAGGTATGTTTTTCCCTACAATCTTAGCTGGTGCTATGCGTAGAAGATTTCCTGGCTTACCAGGAAGAGCACCTTTGATCATCACAACACGGAGTTCATTGTCAATTTTTACGATCTTGAGCTTGCGAATCTTTCTTTTGGTTCCACCCATCCTACCAGGCATCTTCTTCCCCTTGTATACACGGCCTGGTGTTGTACCAGCACCAATGGATCCTAAAGCTCTGTGACTCTTAGAACCATGGGTCATGGCACCCCTTTTAAATTTGTGCCGCTTAATTCCACCTGTGGGACATTGGAAAGAAGAAAGCATCAGAAACAAGCACAGAAAAAGCATGCATACAAATTATCCTTATATGACCATGAAGAAATGAGAGAAAGATAAGATTCTAACTACAGGATTCAAGAGAGTTAATAAAGGGCACCAAGAACCTTAAATATGCATCATGATCACATTTATTACCAACTATTAAACATATGCTTATTATTGCATTCCTAGCTAATCTCATTTATGAAAATGGCATATACTTTACAATAAAATCTAGTGTCTGCAGATAATTATCATGTTTGACTAGCACAACACTTACAAGAAAGTACACATGAAAAATGCCCAACTGAAATGTCAAACTCAAGCTCAACAGAATCTCTTTATTAAACAGGCAAAAAAAGTGACAAACAATCAATTCGAAGAAAAGTAATCACATCATTGAAATGTTTGAAAAAAAAAAATATGTTCCTTAGCAAACTATGCGCATGCCTTGTCAGAGATGTTTCCAAACTTGACTCGTTATGTATTAGACTGCTTTCCAGAAAGTGTATAGGATACTGCAGAATGTCAACTTCCATGAAATGGATAATGTTTTCAACCTTTTACCCATCCAAAGTTCCCTTTTAGTATAAATGTAAAAGAAAAATAAGTGAAGCAGATATTTTTAAACAATTTCCCAGTTACACACTAATAATCCTTTTGGAGGAAATAAATTTACACATATTTGAAAACCATTATCTAGGGTAAGATAACAAGCAAACAAATGGGGCTGCAACACAAATAGACCAGAGTTGTTGAGTCAAACAATTTAAAGTGATCTTTCTAATTCATTTCATTACAGTTCAACAACAAAATGATGAGTCTTACAGTCAAATTCGTAAAATCAAGAGCACAATCCCATGAGTTTAGTACACCAATCTTCTTTTCAATACTTCCCCAAAGTGCTGTTGGTTGTCAGAGATCCATATATTACCATCAATAATTAAATTTTATTTGATGCCATTAAGATTTCTTTGCTCTCTCTACATCTAGAATCAAATCAGCCTCCCACTATTGACAAGGTCATCTTCTTCAATCTTGTCAACGTCTACAAAATCATGTACCCCAATAACAGCAGAAACTCCATGTTATCATCGGAAAGTCAGCACAAAATATATATGCACATTTTACACATAAATCTGGACGTTTAGGGATTGGAAACTTAATTCCACATTGGAACGTTGGAACATATGAAAATACTCCGGTGCAGCATTTAAACTAAGGCTCAACAGAAAGTAATGAAGCTATGCAATATTAATTACTGGTCAATGTACCCAAAAGAGAAAAAAAGGCCCTGGTGACAAAGCCATTGAGGTAGCATACAAGATTTAAAAAATTAAATTTGTCACACAAGCAAAGCTCAAATGGACAAAGCAAAGGAAATGAAACTTTCTGAAAATTCAAAGTGAAAAAAGAAAAAAAAATCTAACTTACTTTGAAACAATATCTCCCTAATGCCTCAACAGTATCAAATTATCTTTAGTTCAGCAATTCAGCATCTCCTACAGTCTGTTGCGAGTATGGAAAAATTAGCCAAAATTCCTTTGAGGCACTCCTCCTATGCTTTCTTGGAAACAAAAGGCTTCTTGTCAATTACATTAACCTATATTACTTCATTGCATAAACAAAATAAACCATAAGACTTTGAGTACATAATCAAACAGAAACTAAGCTCTTGAATTTCAGTTCAAGGAACGACCACTACAACGAAACAAATGCAGTGAATAAAACAAAAATAATATCAATAAAATCAGAAATTTCCCAGATGAGAAAAGGATCCAACACAACCCCCAAGGCACAGACACAAACACGGAGATGTAAAAAACTGACCTTGAAACCCCTTGCCAATGGTTGTGCCAGAGATATCAACAAGATCCCCCTCCTTAAAAAGCTCCTCAAAAACCAACTTCCGACCAACCTCAAATCCATCAACACTCTGAAGCCTAAACTCTTGCAAATGCCTCATGGGGATAACCCCAGCCTTCTCCAAATGACCCAATTCAGGCTTTGTAAGCTTTCTATCCCTAATCCTCCTATAACCAACCTGAACAGAATCATACCCATCAGTGGCCTCAGTCTTGATTTGGGTCACAATGTTCCCTTCTCTAAACCCAATAACAGTGACAGGAACCACTTTCCCATCAGTCTCGAAGTAACTCATCATCCCAAGTTTTGTCCCCATCACCCCAACCCCGGCATCAAAGCTCATGGACACTATAAAGGTGCCAACTTTCTTGTTTCTATTGGTTGTGAGAGGGTTTTTGGTGTGAAAAAGAAGTGGGTTTTTGATGGTGGAGGACAAAAAGTTGCATTTTAAGGAGATGGTTGGATTGGTGGTTCTGGGTCTGACAACAGGTGAAGGAGAGCAGTGGTAGCAATGGGTCAGTGATGAAAGAGCTGATATTGGCATATCCACTGGATTGTTCTCAATTATCCTTTTATTGATTGTGAGTCCTTGTTTCTAATGCTGCATTGGTTGCTCTCACTCATTCACTCAAGATGAAGTAATGGAGACTAAGAGAGAGAGAGAGAGAGAGAGAGAGAGGGAGAGAGCAACCTAGCCAGGAAGGGGGCAGTTTTTCTCTTATCCTGATTGTGGATAGGGCGTATTGTCGTTTGCAGGCGAGGGAGGTAAAACGGTGTCGCTGATTTCCTGAATAAATAATAAGAGGCTTTTTGTTTTTAAAAACGGATCATGGATTTTGATTTTCATTCCCATTGTTTATTTACACCAATTAAGAAAAAAAAAAAAAAAAGCAGAGAGAGAGAGAGATTCTCATTTTTCTGAAAGGGGGAATGAGATTCTTGACTTTATGAGAATCTTGATTTTCATTGAAACATGCCAACGTTCCAACCAAACCAAAAAAATAATAGTAATTTGTGGTTAATATTTAATGAAACTTCTATGAATCGTTAAATAAATTAGCACTTATCACTATTTCAAACCGAAGAGAATAGTTGTTTTATTATTATTTTTGGCTTATGCTTGATTGAGAGCCTGACAGTTATAGGGACCTTAAGGGCTTTAGTCTCTACATCTGCTTGGTTTAATGAGAATGTTACTCCTGGAGTTTTTTTTTTTAACTATTATCAGTTAATTAGGAAAAATTAGCTCTTTGTCATTAGAGACCGTCATCAAGTACAAACAGGTTAATTAGCATCAATTTAATCTTGATAACATCTCAAATATGCTCTTGAATTGAGAAACTAATTGATTATAATGGATTGGGATAAGATGAATACTCAAATATATGTTACCAATTCTGTGTTCTCGTGCCAGCATTTGAAACAACAATATCAAAGAATGGAAAGGCTTGCATGAAAGTATTCCAGAAGCCAATTAGGGGGCATGAACAAGAGAGTTGATTAGGAAACTACTGTCTATCAATTGATGCATCTTTTGGCCTATAAAATGCATTCAGTCTTTGACGATAGTGCCTTTGAAGTCAGATTCTTAGATGTCCAATGGCTGGATGCAGATCAATGATGTAGGGGAAAGGAACTTGGAAAATTGAAATTCTAGGAAGCTTTCACTAGCAGGGGGCTAAACCTCTACATGATGCGCTACAGAAAGACCCCACTGGAATGAGTCATCCTATTCATCTTATATATGTTAGTTAATGCACACTAACATAAAGCTCACATGCTATACCTTCATTACAAAAAGAGAAAAAAAAAAAAAAAAAAAAAGGTACTTGGGGCCAACAAGCCCCCATCCGTGTATAAAGTATCCATTAATATAACAAAGATTAATCAGAAACGAAATAACCATCTGCAGAAAACATTTTCACGAAGCCAGAAGCATGACCAACTCCAATTGCCAGGATAGTATTTCTCATTTACTCCCCTCAGGAGCGACTTGAAGCTTAATCTCCTCAGGAGCAGAGGCATTGGGCAGAACTCTTCCAAGTTGAATTCCATCAGTAGAAGCATCATGGGAACTTGGTTGGCTAGATCCTTCACCAACCGTCTTTTGCACCATCTTTTTCCTCGCCTTCTGGCGCCAACCAACAATACCAGCTTGAATGTGCTCATCAAATATTGCCTTCTTGAAGAAACTTCCCATCTTCATTTCATTCAAAAAGAGTGAGGTAAAGATTTGCAAAAAGAAAGAGCAATTTTAACTTATTAAAGCAAATCTACTAACCTGTGTGACGATGGCATAGAGTGGAAGGGTGCTGTAACTACAGAGTACCTGAACGATCACACTAAGTGAAGAAACAAAAGTTGGATAACTTTAGTTCACAAAATTGAAACATTCATGGTAACATCCAATAAGAAATGCATATGGGAAAAGGCCATTGGCTTCTGACCCTATAATTAGTCTTGGGACAATGTATTTGACTTGCCCCATAATGCAGGAGTCAAAACCATATTGAACCTGTAAAAAGCATACAAAAAGAAATGATTATGTCCATCTCAATGAAGCTAGAGACTAGATGGAGAAATGTCTGTACCCATATCCAGAAGAAAAATCCAATCTCAAATGCATTTTGGAAGAGGATAAAATGGATTAAGAAGAGGACGAAATAGGGTCGATTGAACCAGAAGTGCTCATCTGATGGTTTAACCACCAATTCCCCTTCTATGGCTGCATGTTTCTCAGCAACCTCATAAGCCATCTGAGTGATTACATGCTCCAACTTGGTCCCAACAGCAAGTAACAGCTGAAAAAAAAAAAAAAAGGAAGAAATGAAGGAAAAAGTCTATAGGTGTACCAAAGGGCGGAAAGCCAAAACTCTGACAAGTGTAACAAAAATACTATAGCAATGTCTTGAGAAGTCATATGAGTAAAAGTGCACTATGAAAAGGTGATTGGGTACTAGCATAGCCCATCCCTGGTAATCAGTAAATAGTTATGCTAACTAATCACAGAAAAAAAAAACGAGGGGGGGCAGATAGTTGGCTATTAATGATCTAAGGTCTTAGCTGGTTGAAGTCCCGAGATGAACATCATCTCACTTGAACAGAGTACTGCTACTAGTACTCTGTTACTAGTCCTGATCCAATTTAATTGTAGACATATGCAAAGAGAAAGTATTTCCAGCATGATGTTTCAATTACCAACATTAAGCCCCATGTAGTATGGTGATACATTCAAGATGGATATTGATTAATTACAATGAGAAAACCTAGATGTGAAGCTGTGCTACTTGAGTTATCTAAAGAAGGTCATCCTTTTTAGACCTGCCATAACTCTATACTCATCAAGGCTTGGGCCAACATCTTGAAAGATAAGAATGGATAATTAGTGTATAGTAATTTGGTTTGTCTTAATCTTTTTCATGTAAGAAAATAATTTATTTCAATCTCAGGTCTATCAACTTGTTTTGTTGTAATCTTTTTAATGCAAAAGAACAATCTATTTCAATCTTAAGTCCGATAATGTGTACATTGTATGCTCCCAACGTACATGATGTATACTGTGAATGGAGAAAAGGACTATTTTGGGTACTCACAATAAAAGGAATGAATGCTATCCAAAAGTAAGTATGCCAACCTGCAGGGAAAAAAAATAAAGCATTATTACTGGGAGATAAAAGCAGAGTCCAATTGCAATCAATAAAACAAACGCAGAAAAAAGAACAGAAAAGATCATAAACAATAGAGAGCATAATGAACAAACCTCCATAATAATCAAAGTCTTTACATTGCCTAAGAATGCAGAGTCAAATTACAAATTGACAATAATTCATGCCTACTCTGGCAACCAGTTTCTTGCCACAATGAAAATAGCATGTTTCAAGGCTTTTTGTTCTACATGTCCAATTTTCTTTGCTAATGGTAATATCAGAGCAATAAGGTCCAGGAGCAAAGATAAGCTGCAAGCTAGGAAACAGTTTGACTGCACTCAAATCACCATTTGCCAGATAATTCCATACAATGGCCCAGGAGTAAAATATGGATTGAAGTGAAAACAAAACAACCATGATTTGGGAAAAAGGAGAGGAAAGGAAAAGTATTAGGCATTCCATGCTCATGGACATAACTTTGGCATGCTTAAGTAGACATCAAAACAAGAAAACTGACAAAGCATTAGGCAAATACCAGAAGGTTATAAAGATGTTGCAAATAAAGTATATAGCATACCATTAACATTTAGCAATAAGAATATGACCACAAATATCCAAAGATACCAGCTGCAACCAGGGAAAAATGGTAAATGAAGCAGAATTAGTAAGTAAATCAAACAATAATGTTTGGGTTATTTGTTCTAATAGCGAAAAACAAGGCATTAAAGTCAGGTGAGAAGTTACTCTCGATTATACTTGCCTTATACCAACAACTCTCTTAAAATCATCTTCAAGGGCCCGCATCATGTATCTGTGAAAATTAAACTTTTGGTTCGTTTTGCAATGTGTCTACAGAAGAACCAGGAAATGTAAAGTAAGACACAGCTCACCAAAAAGCAGGCTAAATACATCGAAGACAAACATAACCTTAGGTAAATAAATTACCATTATGAAACCTAATCGTAGAGTGATGTAGTCTGACTTGGTCACAGATGCATAAAATTGCTTGAAGAAAGAATGCTGACAGGAAAACAATAATAATAATAATAATAATAATAATAATAATAAGCAAAAACAAAAGATTAGAGTCATGATAATATGTTATACCAACACCTTCTCGATGTTTTTGTTCTTATAACAAACCAAAAAAAAAAAGGATTCAATGATCAGTTAGCAATAAGTACATGCCAATAATTCAAACCAGAAAAATGGTAATATCCAAAAGATACGTGTATTGTCTTCTCTGATTGTCTCGAATGAGTAGACAAAATTATTGAAGGAGCATGGCATTTGCAAGAAAACAAAAAGGGGAAGAGATTGCTTTGAGAAGAGGAAAGGTTTTGTCCCCCTATGTAGTTTATCTTGTCCAATGTAAAATCTCTTACAAACGCAATATAGAGGTTGTTGAATATGATCAGGGTATCATCTTGTAGCTGAAAGACCTTTCCCCAAAAACAGACCAGTGAACAAGTTCAATGGCTCAAAAAAGCCAAGCAGGCCCTTGCTTCCCAACAAAGATTTGCCCAAGTCCAAAAGGACAAGTTTAGACATATTTCCAACAAAAGCCAATTTCTTGGCCGATTGTGTTTCTAGAACAGGTCAGGTCAAGTCTTCAACACAGATAAATCCTGTCGTAAAAGCACTAAAATGCTGAAGAAGAAAAAAAGGTAATGACTATAGAACAGGAACAAAAAACTCTAAGACATGACAATATAACCAAAAAGAACCCCACTTAAATGGCATTGCTTTCCTGAGAACAAAGTAGATCAAAACAACAGTAACTCACCAACCATCCAACCAGAGATGAATTTTTGCCAATGCCCAGAAAGTGCTCCTTGATAAATGAATGTTGGTCCAAATGCGTAATCTTTTTCTTCAAAACTGCAATACATACCAAGTAATAGCAATTTAATATTGGTTACATGTGCACCGAGCAGAAATTGAAGGTATGTATGAATTGTGCATCACAAATCCATTTGGGCATGAAAAAAGTTTGGGTAAGGCTTCTTTCAAAAAAAGTAGGCAGTTAACTACCAAGTTCTAATGCCAGTACAATTTTCACGTGATCTGTAGGCATGTGTGCATTATGCATCTAGCCACGGGTTATAAACTAGATGATTTTAAGTCATGCAATTTAGTTGTGTAAAGGAACTCACCTTGCTCTGTGCCAGATTGATCTTTTGCAATAGAATTCTCCCAGTGTTGCCATTGGCGAATCTAAATCATGAGAATACGTTATTGAAAAATAAGATAAAAAATTCTGACAACAAAAAATTAAAGAGCATATAGCCAATCATAAAGATGCTCACCCTTATGCTTCCAAAAAAGACAGTGAGAACACAGAAAGTTACATGGACAACAGCAAGGACGAAGATAAAGATATGTAGATGATGTATTGCCTCCACTGATAATAATGGTACCTTGCCCTGAATAGAATAGGGGAAACCAGAAGCATGATTATAGGAAATAATTCAGATTAGATTGCACAGAAACCAAATACTAGAGCATTGTAAATTCATAAATGCTAAAAGAATGAAAACAAAGATTATGTTATGACAAATTACATGACAATGCCTCCAACAAGATTGGATTGGATCAAGAGGTTAGGAGCCAACAAAAATGGTCCTTAAATTAAAAGCAAATGACTGAATAAACAAATCCTTACATTTCAAATAACCTTTAGTAAATGGGCAAGGCCTTGCTGTCTCTATCACATAAATGCATGGAGAAAAATATATCTAGAACTGATAAGATATAATCTCTAACTAATCACTGTTAGCTACATAGATCCTTTTTCTCCACAGGCGGCCCAATTTTGAGCCAAATTATCAGCAAACTGATATACCGTAATCCTTTTTTGTAACCTTGTTTAAATCATTTGGCCTGAGTCATCAGCCTGAATCTCCCTTTTCTTCCCTCTAGTGCTGAATTTGACCACTATCCTATATATTTGTTATCGCAGGCCTAAATTGAACATAATGATTCAAAGACCTCTTTTATTTTCAGCAACCAGTAGTCATCTCCACCTTCTGACAAGTAATTGACAATGAAAACCAGGAGGATCATCTTCTTATGAGAAATTACAATTGGGACAACTAAAGTAGTGCAAATCAAGAAATGTTATTTACTTAATGCATCTAAAAAGATCAGTACAGCAGGCTTGTTTCTTTGGTCCTAAACAGAATACTTAATTAAATGTATAACAAGGTGGTTCTTTGGCATTTTTATTCTTTTTGGATCACCAATTAACAAGTGCAATGCATATCATCATACTTTCTTTTTTTAAATAAAGAAAAAATTGAGATCACATACGAGGTGGAAGCCTACAACAACAATGATAAAACTGGTAAATTGTAGTTACCTTCTTGGCACAGTAACCAGTGGCAGATGTCGACGATTCTTCAGCCAAAAGGCGTCTGGCTGTTCCGGATACTGCTGTAGCAAGGAATCTCTGATAATGTTGAGTTGTCGTGGCATTGGATTCATGTGCTTTTCTTTTATCATCAAGCGAACAAGGAAGCATATTATTAACCACATGCTCCGACACACAGATTTTTGAGATAAAGTTCTGAGTGACCGTCAGCAACAGAGATATGAAGCCCATAAGCATCAACTCTGTCATGGAAAATGTTCCACATAAACACCCAAGCAAACAGTTACTGCCATACATAGCAAAAACACTCACAGAAGCACATATGCTATCACATGAGTAAATTTCTTTTGGAAAATTTTAAGTGCCAGATGCGTTTTTTTTGTTTTGCTGCCCAAATCCTCAACTACAACAAAGCTTTAATTCCAAATTTAACCAGATTCCATGACATAAATTTTTTCCCACCGTTCCATTCTATTATGTACTCAATTTGGAGTGAGATCTAAAGGGAAAGTATTCAATTTTCTTGCAAATTGGAAAACATGGTTTGGAAATAGGAAAAGTGCTATTTTTAGGGGGAAAAATCTAGATTTCAGAGATATTAGTTTTTCCGCAGCAAAAGATTCAAGAAATTCATATAGGAACTAACAGACAAAAGAACTTTTGTAAAGATCAAGTGGGAGACAAAAGCGGATTCTTTTGTAATGCATCATTTTTGTACTTCTCTCACACATTTCCAATATATTGTCATGGATGCAAACATACAAACACATGACATGATTCTGTGTGCTCATGTTTGTTCCCCTCATACGGAAGTCCATGGATCTTGATAAAATACCTCTCTAAACTCCTGCATTCTCCACAAGAAAGTAACATCTCCAAGATTTGAAGGAAAATATAAAGCTAAACAGATATACGCATAAATTTTCAGAAAATAGAAACATATAAATGGAAACAATAAAGAGATGAGAAAAGGGACCTTCTTTAATTTTTTGGAGGGCTTCGTAGAGGGGTTTCTGGTTCTTCTTCTTGAGATAAATGCCACCATAGTGAAGCAGTCTCTCCACTGCCAAAGACACTGCCACTATCACTGTGCACACTACAGCCACCACCCATGTTGGTGTAAACTCCAAATTCACACCCTCTTCACCCCCACCACCAGCCATCTCTCTCTCTCTCTCTCTCTTACCCTGCCCGCGTGCTGAACCCTCAAAAGTCTCTAACTTCCAGACCCAGATGCAACTTTTTGAGGATTTTGTCTTAGCACTACAACTGGTACATTAATATTATATTTTATCTGACCGAGACTTTCTGGTTTCTTTCGTTGACCAGAAAACACAAAATGACAGACTTCTTACGTGACCAAAGACTTCAGATCTACTGGGACCTTGGATTCTTCAAGAAACTGGCCCTGTGTGTATGTAATAAAAAGAGCTACACGTAAAATAAATAAATACTCGATGGAATTTCCCCAAGTGAGCGGATGCTCGTATTTGATGGCACGATGCGACTGAACTTGGAAACCAGCTGTTTGATTCCCAAGCGTTTTACCTTTTCCCTTTGTTATTCAGAAAACGAAGCATCCTTACATGGGTCACCGTTGAAATTTTAATTTAACTTTTCCATGAAGAAATTCAGTATTTAAAGAGTAATAATTTAGAGTAGATGTTTTGTATACTCAATCACACCTATGTTTATGTTTATTTTTATGTATATTATTATTATTAAAATCGGAAAAACAAAAAATTCAATTGGCCTCTTTGTTTTGTGGTAACTTCTTTATAAATTAAAGAAAAAAATTATTTATTTTTTAAAAAAATTCAAGATTTAAATTCTTTTTTTTTTCTCTTTTTTTTTTCTTTTTAAATTTTTAAAGGATAACAATTCATTTTTTTTTAAAGATTTTCTTGATTGATTCATGCTTCCCTCTCAAGTTTCTTAAAAAGGAAAGAAAAAAAACCCTAATTTTTATTTAAATTTCTCTTACTTTTTTAAACAAAATATTATTTTTAGAATTAATTATCTATTTAAGTATGTTGTTCCCTTTATCACTATGAATAAGAAATTATGTGATCAACTTTACTCTTAATTAATATAAAGTTATTATTCTTATAAAAATCATACAAGTAATTTATGAAAAGTTTATGTATTTGTATTATTATTTTTATATTTTTTATCTATAACTTAATTAAATTATAATATGCTTTAATTTATTAAAAACATCGTTACATTACAATTTTTAATATAATATTTTTAATATTTATATTCTTTAATATCTACGTCAAACTAATCAAAAACTTCAACACAGACAACAAGAAAATTGAATATTATATGAATATCAAAACTCACGGGAGGAAAGTCTGAAATATAAATAAGATTTAATTTAATTTTTAAAACTATAAATTCATTTAAGTTTTTTAGCAGCCGTCCACGTTAATTCAAATCTCATTGATTATTAAATTTGAGACCCAATAACACGTGGCTTTCAACTCCCAATTTTGTCCACAAATCTAATCTCATAGAAAAAAAAGGAAAAAATAAAAAAACGTTGGATTAAGTGAAAATCTGGCCACGCTCAAGAGTGTGCCCCACATGATGCTGACGAGTCTCTGTCTTTGGTGACACTCATGGCGTGTGCAAAACGCGTAATGTCATAATTGTGCAGGTAGTTATCACGTCAACTATTTAGCCTTTTTCATTCCACAAAATTCAACACGAACGAGCGGAAAAAAGATAACAAGACAAAAAGTCTTCCGGGCACTCCTGTCTGGAATTATCAAACACATACAGAGAGTATGCTTGCAATTCGGGAAATCCTCGACATATCAATGGCAAAAGATCTCAGTAATATCAATGTCAAGGATTAGTTTTCACTTTCAAGAAAATCTGATGTTCAAATAAAAAATGGTCCCTCAGAAAATTTGGTAACTTCTTAAAACTTGAAGTGTGTTCTCCTAAGAGATTTTCCTCAAGTAATTTTTGTCGGATAGGGTAAGGTTTCAGTACAAACTTATATGGACAAAAAGATAAAAGAAGGCATATGAAGGTCATACACATTGCATTCACAAAAAAATATAGTAGTTTCGAAAAAATTATATTTAATATATTTTATTTTTAATCTCACTTTGATTTATCATCTTTATATTCTAAATTACATTAAAAAATATAATCATTTTTAAAATATAAGAAACCCTTCCAAAAGAGGAGAAGAGAGTATTAGAAATATTTTAAAAAAATTTATTATCAAAGATAAAAAAAAAAAAAAAGTAAAATTATAAATAATATATTAAATTATAATCAAATTAAACTTATAAAAAATTATTTTATTGTAATAATTAATTATTTTTTTAAAAATATTATATTTTTAAATAAAAATTTTTTATATATTAAAAATATAATTAATTATATATATATATAATTTTATAATATAAATTAAATTTATAATATTTTTTTATATCATATATTATCAATTATCATTAATACAACCAAAGTTTTTAAAATTTATTTTAAAAATTTATTTCATACATAATCAATAAATTTTAAATATTATTACATCATATATTAACAATTATTATTAAAAAAAATATACATTTTTATAAAATATTAATTATAAAATTTTATATTAATTTATTATTTTAAAATTAATTAATATTTTATAAATACTATTTATTTTAAAATTTTCTATTAAATTTAATACTTTTGAATTATCTTTCTTAAAAAACATATTTATTCAAAAAACTTCGTCCAAAATATTTCCACAAAAATGTCAAGTAATCGTTTTTATAGCTTTGCCTAAGAGGTCATCTAGGTAAAATTCGCGTAACGTCCATGTGAACAGATTTAACAACAAATTAGGAGAGAGAGCACGAATGTTCAATTTAAATAAAATAAAGTCAGTCTTCGTTACCAACAAGTTGGAAATCCGTAACCAAACTACAATTAATTTGTCTCCCTTTTGAATTAGTTAAAAAAAGAAAAAAAGTCATCTAGAGTAACTTTCCACATTTTACAACGACGTGGGAAAAAGTCTCAACCGAACTTAAAATCAACGCATTATTATTTTATGCATCAAAATATCAAACAAATATTGCATGAACTCTTATTTTACGGTTTAGAGCTAAAAAATAAATTTAAAAAAAAAAAAAAAAAAAAAAAAGAGGGAGAACTGCCGTATGCTGAGTCAATCTCCCGACATAACACGATAAGCAACACAACAATACATGATAGTTAATGGCAAATAACAAATACAAAAGGTGGAAAGGAATTTACGTTTTCTTGGCGGCAGGGCCTCGTCCTGTTGCTGGAAAACGTCAAATAGGATCCCTCCTACGAAAAAAACGAAAACAGTGTGGGAGGTGGAGCCACAAGGACTAGAAAAGCAACAGACATCAACAAATACCCAATCGTATGTATCTTAAGTTATCACCATAATACATTGCCTGGCAGAGTTCCTATCAGGCCAGCATGGTAAAAACAAACCATTCCACTTCCTCAAGCCCACAGAACTTACATTTTATCCCACGTTGCTATGATTGTACACGGCACCATTGTTGTTTCTCGTGATGTTTCAGTCACAAAGACATCCAGTCAGAGCTCTATGTCCTGTCCCTTTTCTAAAAATTTTCATACGTATACCGTTCTTGATTTTTAACATTTATGAATGTTTCTTATGGTTACTGGACCTCGCGATAAATGCAAGTTCACCTCAATCAAGCCTTGGTCTATTGAAAGTCATATAATGAACCTACAAATTACAATATCTCAATCCATTTCATTCAAGAAACATCTTCATGGTTTCGTTTATTTTTACCAATGCCACTTGAGGATTCCATAACATTAACACACAAATGATTGGATTTAGACATGCCAACAAGTTGACCTCAGGACCTGTAGGGATACCAATAACATTGCAAACTTTTTGGCCCAGATATGCAAAGAAAATCCCCTGTTGTCCACATTGAATTTATACTTTGTAATATGGAAGAAAAGATTAACGCGGCAATACATAGAATTATAGAAAAAATTTGCTTGTACTAAAACAAAGATTGAAAACAAACCATTCAGAGAGACCAGGCCCCTGCTGTCTGACTTTGGAATTTGAATCTGCAACATCAGCATCCACCTCAGAATATGGATCCTTGAAACTACTTTGTCCCGGCACTCCCCCTAAGACAATCCAGCATGTCAGACAATTGTGCAAAATAATAACAAAAAAGAATTGAAACAAAAACATTACAAGGTGATGAAGATTTGGATCATAGTATCTATCAAGATACTTGAATACACTTACCCGGAAAAAATGTAGGCTTTAAATGCCAACCTTGTACACATCATCACATCAAAATTTAATAACAGATAGGAAGGACAAATCATGTCCATGTTTTTAGGGCAACACGGCTTCTGAATTGAATAACTTGAATTAAAACAAAAAATAAGCTGTTTGTATATACAATATTTTGAACTTTACAACTCTCTCTACCATCTAAACATTTTGTGTTGACCTTAGGCTCTTGAACCAACCACTTGAACCATCATTTTCCCCAACCTCCCACATTGATCGAGCATATAGGAGAATTAAAAAAATAATTATGGGGAAACAAAATGCCAAAAAAGAAAATGAAAAAAGGGACTAGCATTAAAATGTCAAAATTTTTTTCTCTAACTCAACCAAAAATTTACACTTTGTACACAAGTATGTGCAGATAAGTTCAGCCATTGAGCTTCGCTAAGAACTGGGTCAGGTTGTATTCTTCAGTGTACTGTGATTGATCCCAAAGTTCTTCCAGTCCACTAAGGATGGCTTTTAACCCCTTCCCAGTGCCCATTAATTTGGGATCTCCATAAGAGTTGCCATCTGTGCGCTTTGACACTAAGGCTGCCTGAAAGTCAAACCACATTAAAGTTATCAGAAAGGAACATGGAAACAGAAACCTGATAAAGTTAACACAACTCAAAGTTTCAACAGATTTTCAAAGCACCAAACGTGCCTTATGGATGGTAAGCCACATGATCTTTTCAGGCACATAAATTGTCATAAATGCCTTTGAACTCATAAATTACCTTGGTACTTGTTTCAGCTGATGCAAACAAGTCAAGCAATTGATCTGTATTCATTGTCTTCAGACTAGCATTCTCTGCATTTATAACAGCATTGGCAACTGACACTTTAAATTTTTGGAGACTCATAACTTTCTCTTCCAATGTGCCACGCATGATGAGTCGATGGACATTCACAACTTTCTTCTGGCCTAGTCTGTGTGCCCTATCCATTGCCTGCAAACATTTTGATTCAAAAAATTTCAGAAAACAATGGCCACAGCAGAAAGTCAATTGGAAAAACAGATCATGTATGCATGCAACACAGGCAGAGACATATAACTCTGTGCATGAGACACACACACACATATATATAACAGACAAAGAAACAGGCAGACAGACATTAAGATTGGGAGAAATCAAGCCTCTTGATCTCAATGTAGGAAAGTTATACATATTGGCATATCCTATCATGTCTAGTTGATTTTACTGTAAGGCCAAATTTGGTGGGCCATTAAAATTACAGTTGCCCATTATGTTGTATACTGTCATTTACAAAAACACAGGAGAGAAAAATTAGCAGTTAATTCTACAATCATGTTAGTGGTGATTCATAATAGCAGCATTTTGAAGAAATTCTAAAGCTAATCCTTCTTCAACAACTACATGCATTTTCAGTCCACTTTACTGGTCACACTTCTGATGACAACTTCAAAGATTTAGATGGCCATACATAATTTAATAAGACCATTTGATTCTTTATGCTGCACTCAATGTTTAAAAGAAGAATCTGATTGAGACTATCAGGGCACTATTCTTAAAAAATTTTATATGCAAGCAAACACTACTACAGGGTTATGCATTCTATTTTGGAGAGTCAATTGGGACAGGAAAACTTGTAAATAAAGGAGAGTACTAATACCTGATGATCTCGCATTGGATTCCAGTCATGTTCCATGAAAATAAGAGTGTCAGCAGATGTCAGATTCAGACCAAGTCCACCAACTACAAAGGAAACAATAAGCTAAGTAAAACTTAAAACTAAATCAATTATACAGGAGAAAGAACAATCTTACCATGTGTTGTTAGCAACAAAGCATCAATAGTAGGATCAGAATTAAAGGCTTTCACTATTTCAAATCGCTTTTCTGGTTGAACAGATCCATCTAGCCGCAAATACGTAACACTGCCAAAAGAAACATATGGTAAACATAGAACCTAAGACATACCATCACTGCACAAAAGAGACATAGCAGGAAAAGTGATCCATTTTTCCCCCACAGACCCAAAGAGTGAATCAACAAAGCTGTATATAACAAGAAATAAAGCAAAAGGAAAAGGTTGCTATATTAACAGTGAGGTACTTGAAAAAAAAAAAGTGTTTGTCATAAGGCTGCATCTAAGAGGCCAACCTTTCTCTACAACAATAAGTGAATACTAAAGCAACCACTAATTATTCATGTGACTGAACCTGCGAGGGCTCTATAATCTGAAAATTAATAAAGAGAGGTGGGAACATTTTCACTACTTATGTTATAATCCTGTGGAACAGCAAAATCCAAGATTCAAAATAATGTAGAGTAGACACTTAATAGAGATACTGTAAACAGAAGAAGCAATCCCTGGTTTCTTTTTTTACTTTGTTTTTGTTCCATTTAAAGTCACAGTAGATCTTGGGTCACAAGGCAGAGGTACATCTTTCTCCCTCCCCCAACCAGTTCCCAAGATGGAATTCCCAAGCTTAAGTCATCAGGTGATCTCCCCCTTCCTGTATTGCTCTTATGGTTTGAAAACCAAAACAACAGATGAATTCACAAATACAATAATTAATGTTCTAAAAAGTGTTTAAAAGAAGCAAATCCTGTGCAGTTCCAAAACTGGGACTGATAAACGCCCTTAATCCACAGCCAGTTCAGGCACTTTGACAGGACAGACTAATACTCAACAGAAACTCAACTAGGCAAAAGGCCTTAATCTAATCATTGCAGCCAGCTTCTAAGATACTCTTCAATTGTGCTGCAATGTCTAGAGAAGGGTCATTACAAAATGCTTAAGAAAACAACATATTCTTTTCAGTGATTTATTCTGATAAGCAAACGACCGCCAAGGGAGTCTGCACACCATGCGCAAAAATGGTACATCATAGTGGGAATTTAAAAAATCTAAGCAGAATATTAGGAAAAATAGCCTGCTATACCAAAAATAAATTCAGCCACCTATCCACAATAACAGTGAAAGGCTAATCCTCTCCCCAAAGATCCATTAATATATTTTCCTCAAGAAATTATGAAAATGAGTCTTTTTTTTTAAAAAAAAAAAAAATAATAATACTTTTTTTTTTTTTAAAGAAAAAAAAAACCTGGAAGCAAACAATCAAAACTGCTAATTGGCATGCATGTACATAACTAAATGCCCATGTCACACAACCAGTCCCTCAACTTAATAACTTCCCATCCTTAAACCTAAAAATTATCGAACATCCATACATGTTCTCAAGATGTCCACTTAGATACTGAGGGCAACTTTTATTTGATAAAATCCAGTAATTGGAGCACACAAGAGATGATAAGGATTTATCTTTCAACGGTGGTGTCACATCATTTTTTCCCAACAAATTTACTTGCAGAACAAGTCATGTTAAGTAGGAGGTAACAAATATAATTGATTGCAGGAAAAATTAAAGATAGCAATCAACAAGGATGAGATCAGAGGCAAACAGCAAAAATGATAGGCACAATGGCTCTGCTGTGTGTAGTGGGACCAGTTAGAAGAAGAAGACATCCCTACAAACAAGGGAACAAGAGCACTTAGTTTATAAGCAGGGAATGGAAACTCACTTCTTCATATAGGAGTGAAACAAGTCTCTTTCGATTATGTCAAGAAGGGCCTGCATTAGATGCCATTGCCAAGTGATAAATCATAGAAAAGACATGAAAGAACAACATTATCAGGACATGAGTTGATGAAAGAACATCCATTACTTTGTGCTGAGAAAATATCAAAACTCTGTGCTGCCCAACATTCACAGCATTCTCCAAACCAGAAGTATCTATGCCTATACCACATTCCTCCAGAATTTCTTTAAGAGCAACTAACTTTGGAGAATGATGCAGCTTGTGTAGCTCAGAAACCAAGTCAGAATTTGCAGGTAACAGTTCAGACAATTGAGATGCAAGTGATTCAGGTATCTTATCACCAGTGACAAGCAATGGATGGCTACAAAGCTTAAGCAAGTATTGAAGTGCCTGACAAATGAAAAACATACCATCAGCTTAAATCAAAATGAATAGCACTGCATTAGAAAGGAGAAGGAGAGCAACATGTACTTTGACTTGGGAATCTTTAGTTAGGAAGAATTTAGAAAAATTATCTCACCCCAAACCTAGTTCATAATGATATGGATAGCAAGAAAAGATTCATCTAGTTGAACCCAATTAAATTTGGGATTAAGATTTTATTATTATTGTACTGTGCTAAAAAGGAGAAATGGACACCTGGAAAACGTGAGAAGATGCCTTTGGTGAAGCACTTTTTCCTCCTATATCTGTACTCTCATCTACTTTAACCATGCTTGAAATTTCTTGTCTAACATGTGAGCCAGAAAATTGCTCATAAAGCTTTAATTGGAGAGGGCTAAGCTCACAATATCTATCTTGAATAATTTTCTCTGGCAAATCTGACAAAACTTCATCCTTTGTTCGTCGGAGAAGAAAAGGCATGACCTGTTATTGTACATGCTAATTATAGTCAATAACAAGTACAAATATGATGATCATGGCATTGCAATTCCTCTTGGTGTCCCAAAACCACCTCCAATAATGGAAATGGTAGCAAAGTAGAAAGGAAACGAGAAGAAAAGGGGGACAAAAAGAGAAGGAAATTATAGCACCTGTTTGTGTAGTGCTTCCATTGCAAGAGCCCCAGCCTCAGCATCCTTAGCAGAACATTTTGCATCTCTAGCAGCTAGCAATGGCTTCCCATAGGTGGCTTGGAACTGTCAAATTGAAATCAGCAGTCACCCAAACATGAGGATAACAGAAAATAAAGGTGTAGAGGATACATCAGATGCGATTAAAATGATTGCAAAATTGAGACAAAAAGGAATTCCTAAAAGATTTTGCTCTCTTCAATGTGGTAGATTTTGTTAATTCTCTCCTGTAAATGACTTCCATTTTTGCACTTGTGTCGCACTGCCTGGGTGCCCTTTTATAAAACAGTTCTAACCAATCAAGAGAGAGAGAGAGAGAGAGAGAGAGAGAGCGAAGTTCTGCTATCTTCACAAGTGATCTATACAAGCAGCTGTAATTCCCAGATAAATGAGAAGGGAAGTCGTCCACATAAAAGGGCTTGAACATCAGTGCAAAAACAAACAATGCCAGAAGCATCAAATATAGGAAACAAAAACGCATGATGCAAAACGAGCAAGCATGATGGAATACTAACCTGTCTCTCTGTACCCAGAAACCCAGGCATTAGAAAGTCAAAGAGGGACCATAAATCCATAATGTTATTCTGCCATCAAAATATTTATAAAAAAATGTCAGGAAAAGAATGTGAAAAATATTCAATGACTGTTTTCACATGGTTGCATACCTGGATTGGTGTTCCACTAAGTATTAGTCGATGGTGGGCTTTTAACTGCTTTACTGCAATTGTGATTTTAGATTTTGCATTCTTGATTATATGTCCTTCATCTAAAATACAATAATTCCACTGAAGCTGTCTAAGGAAATCAATATCTTTGCGAACCACATCATACGATGTGATGATAACATTGTGCTTGTTAAATTGTTCTCGAAGAGAGATGCGTTCTTGAGTGGAACCAGCATATTGTAGGGAGCTTACTAAAGCTATGTCAATATACTTCTCTATCTCAAAGGCCCAGTGTCCAACAAGCGTTGAAGGACACACAATTAAAGATGATTGAATATTCTCACTACTATTCACAGCACGACGCTCTGCTATGTCTGATGCAACAATTGCTGATGCTTGCAGTGTCTTACCGAGCCCCATATCATCACATAGAATTCCATGAAGCTTGAAACGTTTCAAGAAAGCCAACCAATTGATACCTTCTTGCTGATATCTAAAAAAACCAAATAATATTTAAGTTCTAGGCTCTTCAAGGGATTTGCTAAATCCAAAAATGATTAAATAAGGATATAGATACCAACCTCCTCAATGTCACTTTTAAGTCAGTCCAGAGCTTGTAATCATCAATATGGGAATTGTCAAGCAACTGCTCCAAAAATTGTGCATCTTCTGCATTTCTAGTTACTTCCATCATGTCCACAGGGAGGGGGCAGACCTCTTGCCAGTGGAAGAAGAGGAACAAGGGCAGCAAAACTACGAGTGACACTTTGTCTGACAGATTGATCACAATCACTCATACACCGAAGAAGGGGAACAACTAATAAAGGAGCATAAGGGACCAGCTCAACTCCCAATCCCTGCACAAGAAGGCTAATAAGCATGCCAGCACCTTGCCTGGCATGGACAGATGTAACATCACCTAACAAAGGAATGGCATTCTCAATTACAGCTGCCAGGACATTTACTGTCATTGACTTGGCCATTGAAGTAATACACCTTGAAGCAGCCAGTCTGATTGCAACATGGGAATGGCAAACACATTTGAAGATGCAGGGAAGAAGTGTCAGAAGCTTAGGCTTTAAGGCCTCATCGAGCATTGGAGCAATAGAGCGCACAACCTGCAAAGCAGAAAGCAAAGTCAGAACATCTTCAACCAGAAAAAAAATAAAAATTAAAAATAAAAATTAAAAATAAAATTAAAAAATCAAAAAAAAATTGAAAAAAAAAAAAAAGTTGACTAACCAGCATTTACTAACATACAGTTGATAACTAAACTTTTTCCTATAAGCTTCCAGTGGTTGAGCTGGGAACTCAAGAAACAAACAGTATAAAAAGAACTATTAAACCAAATCAAGAAAATTGCACATCTGGATGATATAGGATGACCCATTGAACCACAATGATAATCATGTAATGTATGCTTAAATCCTTAAACTAAAATCTTATCTAACCATTATTCTTTCACCCTCCGAAGATAACTCAGTTAAAATTATAGGTTGATACTGAAAGTCATCATCCATTGCTAAAGACAAGTGTGTGTGCAAGGATGTCAACACAGGCACATTTATTCATGCACAGACACATGACCATGCATCATCATATCAACATAGGCCCTTAAAGACATAAGCTACACCAATAGTTGGAAATAATCCCTTTTAAAACATATGAATGTTCCCATATCAGAAATTATTATTATTATTTTTTAACTTAAATCTCTAGTTTTGACTTTTGAAAAGTATTAGCCAATTTTCAGAATGAATATAATGACACAAAAGCTATGAATCATTAAAAACATATATTAGAGGAACACATGCCATTCAGAAATGGATAAAGTTCAAACGTCCACCTCCTGTTATTTTTTATGTGTACTATGTGCCAGGATGTTAATCAAACCCAAAGATCTGGTCCAATCTCTTAAAGGACCATCTCAATAGGCCACAACATACAGAAAAAAGTGCAAAAAAGCTGGACAATGTCCAGCTTGGCTTAATTCTGTCACAGGTAAGGTCATAATAGTCATGTAAAAGTTTATTTGCCATCAATAACACACAAAAATAGAATTCAAGGCAATAGTTACCGGTCTAAATGGCCAACTGGGCAACCAAACAGTGTAAGTTTGCACTCTCATTCTCTGCCTCTCTCTCACTATCTCTCAATTGCATCCACTTCTCCAAACAGACACAAAATCAGAAATATACAAGCCATATTCAACATTTTAGAATACCAAGCAATACCAAGAAGACTAGGGGTACATTGAGCTTAAGCTGCAAAGCCCAGGTGACAAAGCATAGCAATAAGCATTGTGCCTAGAAGTGCCTTGCTCTAGAAGCTCTTAGTTTATGTAACAGGCAAAAGCACCAAAGAATCCAATTTACAAACAAAATAATAATAATAATAATAATAATTATGATGATTAAAAACATTTCCAAACAATGAACTGGGATGAAAAAGGACCTGTAAGTTATTTATCAGGACTTGTGGATCCTTAACAGATTCAATAGTCTGTGCATGTTGCTGTTTATCTTCAGGACCTCCAGGCATTAGAACCTCAGTAAGGCAATCCCACATTTTTGGAAGCTTATCAAACAATGAACCACCAAATCTCTCGCACAAGTGTTTTAAGGCAAGTTCAGAACCCCGTCTGCTAATAAAGCCCTCGAGCCTTGACCGGTCCTCACCACCAGTTAGGATATTAACCTTTGACTTCTGTTTCCCTGTACTGCTCCCAAAGAAGAGAAAATCTTGATCATCAATGATTTCCATAGAATTTATTGCTCCAGCTTGAGGTGTCTCACAAGGATCCAAGCATGTCAAGCTGAAAATATTCTTAATTAACTTATCATTTGGACTAGGCTTGCGTGCAATACAACAATAAATTAGTTCTGCCAGAGCCTCAGCAGCCTTTTGTTGCAATATCTCCTCCTTGAACAAAGATGGACATATATTAGAATTCAGACACAGCTTTCACCTGAATGAACCGAAAATATCCAGCTAAATGAAATAGAGAAAGGGATGGTGTTAGGAAAAAAACCTGCTCTCTTCTAATAGAAGCCATCAAAGGCAAAATGATTGGATTAAGTCGTGCAGGAAGCTCTGACATCCAGACAACCGCAGCAGCAACAAGAGCAGAGACAGTAATATGCAGATTGCTCTACAAATAGTGCCCACCATGTCAAATAAAAAAGGTAATTAAAATATGCTTTCAACAAAAGAATTTACATTATTATAAAATATTTGTGCAAGAATTGTGTGTAGGGGACACCTAGATCATGTATAAGAAAATATGCAGATTGCTCTACAAATAGTGCCCACCATGTCAAATAAAAAAGGTAATTAAAATATGCTTTCAACAAAAGAATTTACATTATTATAAAATATTTGTGCAAGAATTGTGTGTAGGGGACACCTAGATCATGTATAAGAAAAATATTTGTCCACATTCACCCCACTTTGGATGGGTACCAAGTACTAAAATGATGTCATGAAATAATCAACAGTGTGGCACACCTTAAACAAAAGTAATCCAACTGAAAAGAAAACAACATATCTTAAATATGAATAATCATGTCAAAGGGCTGCATATCACTAGGAGAAGAAGAAGAATCCATCTTAAATATACCTGAACACATTTTAAATAGCCAGAAGTTGTTAGAAGCCGTTGTTTCAAAGAATCAATATTATCAATAGTTTTGTACACCACAGATTCCTTCCCAGAACCATCATCACATAGCTGTGGCAACTTTGATGTAAAATTAATAGCCTCATCAGGAGTCAAGCTTTCTACATCTATTCTGATAGTTGACAACAAATTCTCAAACATGCCAGATGAGTCAATAGCATTTAATAGCTGCCCAGCCTCACTCCTCATCTTTGCATACGTCCTTGAGAGTTCAGAATATGGAAGAACTGAACCTTTTGCGGGAAATGATGGGTCAGTACAGGACAAAAGGTCCAACAACACCTTTTGTACATCTGGAATGGCAGGCAAAACTCCATGCATTTCAGAGAGGTTCTTGCTTTTGATCTCTTTAAACCATGATATAAGTACCATTGACGCCACCTGATAAAAGGCAAAGCAATTACAAAGAGACACCATGCACACAAGCAAGCCCACACACACACACACACACACACACACACATACAGAGATGCAGTGGCAACTTCAATGTCTATAAACAGCTACCTGCCTCTGGACCCCAGACAACGAGGCGAGAGCATTCCACACTGGATCTATTACATACATAATGGAACTCTGACGCAACTTCGAAGCAAATGTTCCCAGTGCTGATGCCGTAATCACTCGAGTATTTGTTACTGACATTTCAACATCGGCACCAACAATTATTTTACCCATGCTAGCAGAGGAGTCCCCATTTTTTTCTTGCGAAGTAGCTTCTTTCACTGGATCTAAGCCAATGTTTCCATAGGACTCGTTTTCAAGCTTAACAGCTCTCATTTTGGCTGCAGCTCGAAAATGTGATTTTCGAGGAAGCGCCACCGGCCAAAACATCTTTGCAGGATCTAATGGTGAACCATAAGGAGTAGTTGCAAGCTCTATCCAAGAAGAAATATATGAACTAGCAGCAGCTTCCAAGTCTTCAACAGGGCACTAACATCAAATAAATAGAATTTGTTTGAGTCCAAGCACCGAGAGCTAAGAAAATAAGGCAAAAGCTATGAAAACGAATATTAGAGGGGAATTCCCAATGATATTTAGAGAACGCATGGACTGTAATAGCAAATTGCAAGATTATGGTTGCTCTCTTAGAGTATCACGATCCTGTGTAAAGACTTCTATTCCACACCAAGTAATTTTTTGCATATTAGAATTTCACTGGCCATTTCTTCGTATAGTACATGAAGTTTATGCTTCTTTGACAAACTGTTGTAGTGCTGAACAACAAAGTTGAGCTCTTTTTAAGTCTCAATTCAGTTAAAAATAGCTGTGTATTCTATAACAAATGTAACAATTCATTATAATTTTCATATGCAAATAGTGCATTCAATTCAAATAAAAACCTGAACAAGAAGCCTCCAAACCCTTTCAGAACACTGCAAAATATCCTCATTTGATTCCAGCAACAAATTCTGGAAAACAATCTGAAGGGTATCTCCCAAAATGAAGGAGGGCCAAAATGCAGAGCTAGATGACTCATAAATGCTCCTTTTGTAGCCAGCTTCAAGCAATCTCTCCTGTAAATGAGATTCTTCAGTAAAATATAAGAAAAATCAATTTTTTGGCAATATAATAATGCTAGCAAACCAGTTGAAACTAACATCTAAGTGAATGATGAGCAGTGCAACAGCCATAATAAACTTACAAACACATAAAAGATGAATATCTGAAAACTAATAGAACAGAAATTAAAGTGCATTACAAAATAGAAGTGAAAGATCTCTAAATTTATCAAAATAAGAACTTAGAGCTATGGTTCATAGGTGAATGCAAACATGAAGGGCACAAAAAAACATGCATGAACAGGGGAGGAAAATTTTTTACCAAAGTTCGAATAGCTGAATATCGGACTGATGTGATACTATGCCTCATGAATGGCCATAATCGAGGTGCCAACGTTGAAAGCATGTAAGGATTTTCCTGCCAATCTCTTCCTTCTCCAGAATCAACACGAACTACCTCATTTAGATCCAACTCTTGCTTCTCTTTTGACATCATTTCAGGAATCATCTCTTCCTGGGAATATATTTCTGCCAATAGATTCATCACGCTGCAAAGGGATAACCAAAGATTAAAAATTAAACTACTTTATTCTTTACTACATGGCTCAAACTATTATAATGTTATGAATCAACTTGATGGAAGACTAAAAAAAGAGTTAACACATAATATATCTTCTTATTGGTTCAAACCACTTATTCAAAATGAAGTATAGTTTGCATTATGAGCAAAGAGGTTTTCAGACTTAAGAACTGGAAAGGTCTGCCTTTGTTCCTGAAGTTGTAATGGTAGCATAAACTACCAATTCCAAAATGAAAAATCAGGTAAAGCTCATAAGGAAATCGTAACAGATTTGTAAGGCTCAAAGCCAAATACTTCACTTTACATTTGTCAGTGGTGGATCTTATGAAGCTTAATGATAGATTGATTGATGCTGCTTGAATGATGTATGTAATCATCCTCACAGTAAAATGATCTTAGTGTTAGAGCCTGAGATCTCTTTAGTGTTTAGTCTCTCTAGAATTTTACATAGCCCAATACTTGGAGATATTTTATTCATAGCAATAGAGTGTAGTTAATTTGGGATGCAAATCCAACAGCTAATTTGTCTATTACATGAAATAAAATAAGTCAAAGGATTTCTAAGAATGTGGAAAGCCTGTGAACAAGTATCCAGGGAAGATATTTAAATGCCATTGAGTCTTTTGTGCTAAGCCTGAATTTGTCTATCTTCAGTGAACATAATACACTTTGGATGTCCTTTAGCATCTTTTACAGTCCCAACTTATGTGTGTTGAATCCATGTGCACATATGATTACTTTCAATTGCATGATTAAGGAAGTGTTATGCTTCATGCTTTTCTAGCAATTATTATGAGCTTCATTTGCATAAAAACCAAAAGAGAAAGAGTCAGGACACTCATTGTAAATATAAACCTGCTAGTGGAAGGACTAAGATCATCCAAATCAAGTAATATATCCCAAAGAAGCATAATAATCAAGTGCAATGTCCTGCCCTTTAGAGAAACAATAGCAGCAGCAGCAGGAATTAAAGCATCTGCAGCAACTGCTCGGACATCGTCATCAGGGTCCTCCAATCCCAGCATACAAGCAGGCAAAACACTGCAAAGCAAATCAGGTAGCATCTCCTGGTGTACATGCAAAAGGCCAAGAAGCATCATGAAGAAACTACTAACAGTGGAAACAAAAAAAATTACATATAACTTGATTAAAATACAAACACAAACAGCCATTTTAAGAGATGATAGAGGATTGCCAGCTGAGCTTTACAAAAAGGGAATTCTGAAGTTTGTTCCCTATATCCTGCTCCAATGTTCATCATCATATCTGTTTTACACTCAATGGTTTGAGTAAAGAGACTTTAATCTTGACCATGTCTACCAATCCAGATATCAATTATTCTCTATGTATTTAGAAAATGAAAGACAAGGTCCATCTCTATTTCATTTTCTTCATTATGAACAAAAGATCTTAAAACTGAATTAGAGGATAAGATTTTGTACCATTTAATTGAAATTGGTTTGAGAAGAGGCATGACATAAAACTAATTTTTCTAAAGGCTGGTAACAAGCATCACAGAGATGGCAAAAGCCAAACAATTTCAAAAAATAAAAAAATTTTTAGGGGGAAAAAAAACAGTTTGTTTAAGCCCACAGGAAAGGGAAATGACTGTGAGTTGTTGGGAAAGAAGAATAACCCTAATCTTCAGAAAAAATAGCTTCACGCGTGAAACACTTGTCCAGCAAGTCTAGGACAAGCTCAGATATAAATGTTGCATCTAAAGACAAGATCAAAGCCTGTCCCAGCATAGTCCAAGAAATGCAGATATCAGCTCTGGGATCAATTCTCTCAGAAATCTGATTCTCTAAAATCTAATATGCCAGGTAACTAAGTAACAGGAAAACTAATGCTGTAGCATGTCTACTTGTAGCACTAACAAGATCTTACACAACAAGTTGTACCTTACGCACAGCAACCAAATACTTGATACCCAAAAGGCTTCCATGACGAATTTCCCATTCTGGTCTATGCTGAACGAAGAGGAATTAAGAAGAAAAAATCACCAAAAAGGTGACAAATAACAAAAAATGCACAGCATCTCAATCACTATGGTCTACAGATAGTACAAGCATGCTTGCACAATATGTACCTGCATTTGAAGTAGGACATTCAATATTTCATGCACTAAAGAACGATGCATATACTTGAATACAGCGCCTAATGCTTGTGCACATGTCTCCCGCACTGGAGCAACAACCTGGTCAGAAACATAATCTCCAAAACTGCAAAAAAAAAGATGAAGTAAAAACATTGGGATAAAATTGAACATGACCCAAGAAAAAAAGCACAATGACATCAAAGGAAATATTATCAGACAGTGGATGCTACACAGAAAAAAGTAGCTACATGCAACAAGCTTAAAAGTAGTATTCCACATGCAAAGGTGAAACTTTTACATAAGCTCCCAGATAATGGAGATATCTTGCATACCAAAGACTTACCGATCTAGAGATAACACGCACAAGAAACGAATTGCACAATCTTGGAGAAATTCACTATTCTTTATCCAAGAATACCTAGCCACTTTAATCAAGTTCTTAAGCTCACAATTTTCAGGAAGGTTCTTCAGAGTGCTGGGGTCAGCAAAAGAACCTTTATCTCCATATCTCTTCGGCTCCACCATGCCAATAGCTCCCTTAGATGAGTCAGTTATACTGAGAGAGTGAGACTCTGTATCTATCTCAGCAGAACCAACATCAACTTGGCCATTAACCTGTCCCACAGGCAAAATCCATTCACTATTTTCAATCTTTAGGCTCAAGTCAGCATCACCGCAACTGGCAGTAGAGACCATCGTTTCCATGGACAGAGATGATGAATCTTCCAATTTTGCTCTCTTTAGAAGCGGTGCTGCCTCATCTGCTGAAACTTGCAGGTTCAAATCAATTTCTCCCTCTCTTTTCACAGGACCTGAATAGTCCATGTCTTTTAGGTCATCTAAAACACCATCTAAGCTCAAGTCAGGCACAAATACCCCCGCAGAACCACCATGAACTGTCACAATTTCTCTCAAAGCCATGACACTGCCGTGACGGACCTCCCAAACTGTAAATTTATATGTAAAGAAACTATAATTTGGCAATAAACACCAGTCCTGATCTTAAATCAAGCAAAACCTACAGAAACTCACTAGGGTCAAACATATCCAGGATAAGCTGTTCAACAAAACCATGGAAAGGCCACCTGCCATCCTCATCATGTTCAAAACTGTCTTCATCAGCATCTACCTGCAACTAAGGAAAGACCAACTTGCCAATTTCATCTGGAGAACAAGATTAGAAGGCTAATGTATCAAGGGTTTATAGCAACAAAGATACAATGGAAAGTCAATCAAATTAGCTACACACCCTGATCCTTTACATTACGCAACCACCCATACAGTATTGTTCTTCACAGTTTCCAGTGTCATTTAGAAATTTTTTGTATTTGGTCTGGAAGTATGTATCGTACTAATTGCATGTCTAAAAGGAGTAAAAAACTGCTAACCACTAGACATCCACTTGGAAATCCCAACAAATCTATCATTGATGAAAGAAGCCTAATCTAGCTGATCTGCACATAAATTTCATGAGACATTCCACCCATTTATACAAAGAATTATTAACACATTCCCTTCCCTCAAAGGCACCTGCTTGTTGGTTGCTTTATTTTCTGGCTCTCATATCATAACCCCTCATTTTTATGCCTCTACTCGCAGCATTTCTGCAACTTTTGTCATATTTTGACTAAGATAATGTTTCATGATTACTTCTGTCATGAGTTAAAAACATCAATGTTTGTTTTGCTAATAATTTCCCCTCATTTTCCGATAAGAATTTCTAAGTAACCAGGCATGAGAGACACCAACTCATTGAAGACAAACTCAGTGCTCCCTTGAAAAACAGAATAGGTTTTTCCAGATGAGATTTTGAGAACCTCAAGCCCATGCACTTTTGCTAAAGTGTCAGTGAGATAGGTGAATAGATCTCAACCTCTTAAAACATAAAATTGAAAGCCAAAAAAGAGACACCTAACAGGGGTAGAAATCCCAGAGCTCCAGCCGGCAGGCTACACATTTTGCCTTCCAAAAACTGGTGATGTAGGAGTCTCACGTATCGAGGCTCTTTATATCCAACACAAGAAAAAACAGGCAAAAAGAAAAGAAGAAATAATAATGTCAAGAAAACAAGTACAGCTATTATATCTTTTGCACCCATCAGTCCCAACTCATGAAAGAAAGCTATTGTTTTGCAAAAGATGAACATAATGTTACCTTACTGAAACTAAATGAATTTGTATTTGCGACCCTTGCAGTAGTATTTTGAGCAAATGACACCTCGGTATCCCCATCCTCCGACCAACCTTTTGCTTGGTCTTTTGAACTTACTTTTGCTTTTCTTTTCAAGAGATTGAGCTCCCTTGCACTTGGCCTTCTGGTTGTGACCCTTGCAACAAGTCGCTGAATGCTATGCACTGATGGAGGCATGTAGAATTTATGGTCTAGCCCATTTCCTTGAGGGTGCAACTTCTGGACAGCAAGGTCTTCATCCTTAATCACATCATTGACATCCATAAACTGCTCACAAACATCCAAACCTGTCCACAAAATTTAAGTCAGCAAGGAGATTGAAGGAACTAGTGTAAAAAGTTAAATAGAGCCAATTGTTCTCCAAGTCATGCAGGGCACAAACTTAAAAAAAAAAAACAAAAAAGAACAAAAAGATGATAGCTAGCAAATTCACCATTTCACATTAAAAATAAAAATTCGAATGTAGTAAACAGCAATAAAGGCAATAAAACGCTAAAAAGAAACCTCACATTTGACTTGTTGAAGTCACACCCAAAAAGAGGTAGATCAAAGTAAAACTTGAAAGAAAATCAGAAGCAAATGTCCTAACAACATCAACAATGAGTAAGTGGTCACCAAAAAAGTTTATTTTTTGACTAATTTAGAAGCACTTTTGCTCCCTTAACAGACAAGGAACTTCAGCTGCATGTCATGAACAGAAGCTTAGTTTTGTTTCCTGGAGCCAAACTTAAATAAAAAGACAAAAATCCTAGTTGAGATCCAACTATCCAATCTCCTTTTTTGTACATCAGACTCCAAGCAGTTTACAGAAACCAGGTAAATCAAACTGTTAGCAGTGTTTTCAAAGGCATTAGGCACTCTAAAGCAGTAAGCTTTTTTGGAGCCTAGGCGCACCTTTGACAACACTGGCAATTAACAATCAACTTGGTACATGTTGGAGACTGGATTTTCTTACCCAATCCACTTGCCTCCCCTCCTCTGGGAAGCACACAACTCAACTAACAGCTACTCATTAAATCAACTCAATCCCCAATTTGCAACACAAATATACAAACATCACCATGATAAAGCTATAAAAGACTCAATTGCTAACCCAAACGACGTCGCAAATTTTGTTTTTGGCGAGCCAATCGCTCCTTTGGATTCTTGGAATTATCAGTTGTGATGTCATACTCCTGGAGAAATGAAAAAATGATATAAGAAGCTGAACTCATATGTTTTACACTATTGAATCTGAAGCCATTTAAGCAGAACCAGGAACTGGATGCAGTTATGCCTTTTCCCTTCAAAGAAAAGGGGAAAGGAAAGCATGATAATAATGGCAATGATGATAATGACAAAAGTGATTCTTTTTTTTTGTTGATGTATGCAACTTAACCATTGAAACAAATGCATGTGCAGGCTTTGTATCTTAGCATCATCATGGTAATTAATTTCAAAAACCAAAAATGAGAAAAAGGATTAAATGATGAGTGACATAGGGAGAAGTAAAAGGGTTATTATATTTTAATTAACAAAAATGTTCTCTATCACTGCCCCAATGCAAGCCCATTATAGTCACTGCCTCTATGCAAGCTCATTTTAGTCCTTTCCATGACTTAAATAAATATGGCACTACAAATCACACCAGCACAAACAAGCTGGCTTCAATTCAACAGACTTGCCCTTCATTCAATGCCTTCACCTAGTTAAATACAATCATCTACCCCACATCTCTATTTGGCAACCCAATACATTCAGGATGAAAAGGGCAGTCTTGGTTTTAAAATAAAGGCCAATGACAATCATTTCCTGTTTTAAAGGAAGGTCCCTATCATTCTGTTATAGCAAGCCTATTTTTAAGGCAAAAATAAAGCAGACTGTTTCCTGGATGAAAACAGATGACACACTTATGGTTGAAACAAGTAAAGCAGGACAGAATCCCACAAAGCAACAATATAGTTTACCTGTCCCCCTGATGCTAATAAAGCACCAAACTCTAACACTTTGTTGATATCAAAACTGTGAGATAATGAACAAATCAAAGTGAGCTTCAAGAACATACATAGATGGTGCAAATAATAAATTATCAGCTTCGCATTTCCCAACAGGACATGGAGAATCATTTATGGATTCGCCAAAACATGACTGACTCATCTGGAAAGCCAGAACAAAAGCATATTTGCAAAATGCCACAACAACCTTCTAAATGCGTTGCTTGATACAATTTTAGAAAGAAAATCAGGCCATGCCACTAAATCTTCAACAATGCCTGAAATTCCAGTCTCTGTCATCTTTGTTTTGGTGCAAGCAAATAACTCTGTCAAAGATGTGTGCTTAACATTCTGAGCAATAGCCCCAATAGCATGAGCAGCTGCAACTCTAGTGTCCCAATTTTTACTATGGAGATACTGAGAAACCTATTTCAAAAAGGATTCACAGTAAGATTTCAGGAGAGTGACCAAACACTAATGGAAACACACCCCCCCCCCAAAAAAAAACATAAAAACAAAGAAAAAAGAAAGAAAAAATATGACAAGAAAAAAAGAGAAAACACCAAATTGAAGCTAATTGCATCATTACAAGCAGAGTAGGACCAAGTAGTTGACAGTCACATAATCAAGAAAGGCACTCCAAAGTAGTTCAAGAGAAAGGGTGACTACCAATACAGTAGAATATTGAACCAAAAAGTCATTCAAAACAACTTGATAACAACATTTATACAATGCTTGGAATGCAATTGCATTGAATCAAATTAAGAAACTGATTTATATAGTATTATTTGGAACACATGAAACAATATAGTTTCTCAGCAAGAATCATTATGACTATAACATAATAAATCCAGTGTCCTAAGGCAAAAGACATCTACCAACCAATTAGTGAATATCTTTAGTAGTTGTGCAGTAGAAACATGCGAAGCTAGGCTTAAAATAATTGAGATCCTGAAGCAATTTGACCCAAGTTGAAAAAAGTTCAGTTTTTTTCTGATTATTATTGCAGTAAGAAATAATACCTTGAAGCCATAATTAAATGCCAAACATGCAAAAGAAATTCAATACTACTTAAAATTTCTGATAATTATTGCATTAAAAGATAATTGCCTTAGAGCCATATTCAGATGCCAAACAGCCCTTTCAAAGAAGCAAGCCATGAAACCTAACATTCTCATCCAAGAAGAGCCAAAAAAGAGGCCATTTCTCTATATATTTCATAGATATCTTCCCATAGAAAAAAATAAAGAACATCTAGTCCACCTCCAATCCTTAGTTGCTATGTATAAGCCACAAACTCTCTCCTCATTAAACCTTCCCTATCTATGCAAAAAGTGCAACCATTCTGCAATATGAAACCCTAATAAAGAACCTCCAACACAGATCAATTAGAACAACCCCTCCCCCCCAAAAAAAACTTTTTTTTAAAAGAAAAGCGCCAATATCTCCTTCAGAGCTACAAGATGCAAAACCTAAATTTGCTCAATTTATGAGAATAACTAGATTTGAGACCCTTATTTCCACTTAACAGCAGATGGCATTCAAAGGAGAGACATAAAATCAGAATGAAGGCACAACAAGGCATTATTACCAACATTAGACAACTTTTAGAAAGTAATTTACTCCATAACCTGCTAGAATAATTCCTACTACATCACAAATAAAAATACCATACAGAAGAACCAACTACAAAACTCATAATCTTCAAAAAAGAAAATTTAACCAAATGCATTTCATTATGTTCCATTACATCCAACCAAATGCGAATAGACATACAATGAATCGTTAAACATGATGCCAAAAAGAGCATCAGACCTTAAATACCTAGTTTTGCAAAGCCAATATAAAAGGATAAAATGCCAGATTAATCATCCACTTGATTGGCACCACCACCACCATCCAAATGTAACTCATTCTCTTCTTTCAATTGGGAAAAAGGAAAATATACTGAAAAGTGAACCAAGAGGGAGAACCACCAGTGTGAAACAGGGTTATATGACAAAGAAATAGGAACCTTCACATTAAGTCAATTGACTTAAAATGACACGTATGAAATTTTCTACACGTGCAGTGTTGTTTCCACGTTTTTAAAATTCCTATACTATATTTTATCCACTTCTCAAAAAATCTGATCCAGATTCCAGGTTGAGTAAAAAGATCAACCTAAACTTTGAGAATCCAATTGATTGCACAATAAAACCAGGAACTTTATTCCCATCCAGTCTCCACCAAAGGCTAGAGAGATCACATTCTCCCACACAAGTTCGAGTTCTTATTAAAAGTATAACATGTGCACCTGTGCATAAACAAATGAAAATACAGTATTGACTCACTAAGAAATAGGATAGCAAGAAAAAATCTAATTGCCAAATAATATGAGTGTGTGGCATTCTTCCAGCCTAAGGAGAGTACAAACAAGACCAAAAACAATTAACAGATTTCAAACCCTTGAAGACAAAAGATAACAACAATCCCTGTATTACAAAATCCTATTCCCACAACATTAATGGCCACGTGAATAACAAATACAGCGAAAAAACGTCAATAACAAGATTCCAGAATAAAGAAAAATTAAAACCTATCAGATGCCCCTCTTCCCCATCCATGTTACACAATCATAGTACCTCTATTTACAACAATCAATAACATTGGGACATAGTGCCAAAGGGGATTGAAATTCTAGGACAACACCACGAGAAACAAAAGGCACATCAGATAGTGACACTGCAACTGTCAATGCATACCTTCTTCAAAAGTGAATTTAAGTCCTGAGGATGCGATTTCGCAATATCCCCAATCTGCCTCGCCGCAGTAAATCTCGTGGCTTGCGTGGAACCAGCTTGAAAGAAAGAATTCGTCAAAGAAAATTTAAAAACAATAAAAAAACCGAAAAATTCCCACATTATCCCACACATCTAATCAAATTAATTCGGACCAAGAATCATTAAAAAAAAAAGAAAAAAAAGGAAAAAGAAAAATACGCACGCACACACAAAGAAACATAGATAGAAACCAAAGGATACTGTCCAAGAGAGTCAATAACCGATTGAGTCGCGAAGATTGCTGCTGAGCCATGACTTGAAGACACGCAAAAACAACAACTTAGAAGCAAACCGGCGTCGTTCTTTCCGCATCCAAAATTCTCGTAACTATCATCGTAATATAAAGAAACCGATCACCAAAAAAAAAAAAAAAGACCAAACGGTACCGAAACGCGTCAATCCGGAAATCAATCTTGAGAGAAGGAGACGATTGGTTTCTTGTGGATATGATGGCTAAGGAAAGAAAGCGGAATGGCATGGATATACATATACATGTGTGTATGTATAGGTTCTGTGACGGAGAAAGGGCAGGTGGGAAGGTGGGAGAGAGATTAGGGTTGAGAATGAAGAGGAGAAGAAACGGCTGCGTTTTACCTTCGGGAAAAAAAACGGAGCATTTTTTTTTTCTTAATTCTGTGGGCTTTTTTTTTTTATTCAAAATCAATTTGTTAAGTTAACGACCTATTATTTATTTTTTAAAAATATATATATATATACATATTATAATTTATGAAAAATTATGAATTAATACTTTTTATTAATATAAAAAAATAAAAAATAATAAATAATTTATAAAAATTTATCAATTAGTCATTAAAATTAATTTATATAATTATTATTTTTAAATATATTATAAAAAATAATATAAGTAAAATAAATTTATTATAATTAAAATATTTTAATAAAAAAATATTTTTTATTAAAATTATAATAAACAATGTGTATTTTAAATTTCTTTTACAATATAAATGATCATGACATAAAATTATATTTTGACCAAATGTGTCTTTACATTCTATTTTTATAATCTAACTTATCATTATTTTAAGTAAAATTAATTTAAATTAATTAATATTAATAATTTTTTAATACATATTTTAATTAATGAGTATATATCATTTATTATATATATATATATACATGATTGGTTTTAGACGGAAATTTTAGTTCATCAAAAGTTCACCAAATTTTGTATTCTTTTAGCTCTCAGAACACTGAAATGTCAAAAATATTATATAGTATAATTGTCATAATTTTTATGATTATAGTTATTTTTTATAATTTTTATTATTATATAATTATTAAAATATGTATAATTTTAAAAAATTAATTTATTTATATTTATTTATTTTTTAATAAAAATTTAAAATAATATTTTTATAATTAAAATAAAAATTTTATTATTTAAATTATATAATAAATAATTATTTAATAAATATATTTCTATAATTAAGTAAATATATTTTTTTATTTTTATTATATTAATATTTGATAATTTGATATATTTATATCAATTCTTTTCAATAAAATTATAAAAAAAATTTTAATTAATTATCTTATAAATTTAAAAAATATTAGACATATTTACTCTTAATGAGAAAAAAAAATAAAACTTTATTTCTAAATATCATTATTAGTCTTGTAAATGCAATTAAACTCCTTTTTCTTTTGGTGCATTAGAAATTAATTGACATTGGAATGCAATTAATATGCTTATGGCCAAACTTAAAACTCAAGGTATCATTACTTTCTCCAACTTCTCAATTTAAGTTCTAAAACTAAATATAATTTAATATTAATTATATAAAAAATTTAAAATATTTTTATATAAAAAAATACATAAATTATAATATAAAAAATAATAAAAAATAATAATATAATTATTATTTTATATTAATATTTATTTATTTATAAAATTAAATAAAATAAAATTAATTAATTTATTATTATTATTATTATATCACTTAATATGTATTGTATTGTCACTTAATATTTTAAAAATTTTTAAACTTCAATACATATAAAAACAATAGGCTCTAATAGTCAAAAATTTCAATCAAAAATATAAAATTTTCATAGTATTTTTTCATTTTTAATAACATTTTTGTTATGAAAACCACAAAAATTTGCATATAAAATGAAATTTAACCCTTTTTTTTTGGCAATTGACAGATATGATAATCAGCTTTGTGCATTTTGCACGTCATTTTTACCTTTTTATTCTTTCTTTTCACTTTGCTTCATGGCTGAGTACATTCACGTAAATTAATCTGCATCCCCCACCAGTCCTTATTGACATCATAATTACATAAAAAATTAATTAATTATATTTATTAAAATATATTATTTATATAAATAAATAAAATTATAAATAAAATATTTTTATTATTTTTATATTTATAAATATATTTTTATAAGTATAATTATATAAAAATATTTTTAAATAAATTTAAAAAAATTAATTTTATAAATTTAATTTAAAATTTAAATTAATAATTATTTTTTATAAGAAAGAATTTGTACTTAAAATTTGTAAATTGAAAGATAGTAAAAATTTTAAATTTTTAACCTAAAAATATTAAAAATATTTTTAATCATAATATATATATATATATATATTCACTAAATGTAGAGCCTTTTTTAATAAGAGCTTGGATTAATCAAAAAGAAAATCAAATAGCAATTAATTATGTATCTAAAATTCCTCTCTGTTTCTATGTTTCTCTGCCCCGCTCGCTCTGTTTCATGAATTACTGCTCTTCTCTTCGTTTTATTGACATTCTGGTACATTCTCTTTCTACTTTATTTTTTTAAAATTATTTTTTTTATGTTTATTTTGTTATGAGCTTGGCTCTTTTTCATGAATTGGGTTATCGATAAACTCGAGAATTGGGGAGCTTATGCGCTGCTGTTCATAAAGTTTGCAGCTTTTCACTTTTAATTGTTTGTTTTTGATGGTTTGGGATTTTTGCTTATGGGCCATTTTTTTATTTAATCTTTTCGATTGGTTCTGTTTGTTTTCTTCTGTTGTCAACTGGGTTTTCAAGGGTTTTAATAGATTTGACTGGATCAAATAGAAACCCATCCAATTCTGTTTTTAAACCCCAACCCTTGAAGCAAATTAGTGTAGATCTAATGTACTTCATTATACTGTTTGATATACATGTAGAATGGAATGATGTGAAAAGATTCTTTTAGCGCTGATCCCAATTCAATTCAGGATCATGGCTTTGTTGTTGTTTGAAACATTTGTTTGTGTTGTATTGATTATGTATGTATTCGCTGCTGTTCTGTTGGCTGGTGGCTGGTCTCCTGCAATTAACTGTTTGGAGTCACTTCTTGAACTGGAAAATTTGTTGTGACGAGAAGGGACATTTTGTAATTGGTGTTCCCATTTGCAGAATTGATTTGGTTTTAATGTGGATTGGGATTATTTTTTCCTTTGTCTTTTTTTCTTTTTTTTTTTAAAGTTATTGTATGGTTAAGGATTTATTGTAGTTGCTTGATTATATATGTAGGTTTGAATTTGATTCATGACATCAACGTTGAGGCGGAGACTCCATCACGGGGATGTTGATGGGAAACGACATGAACATTTGGATGCATCAGGGTATGATGGTTTAAGTGAACCCTTACTAGGGGATCAGCATGATAATGCAGCTGCTGAGGTGAGCTCCACCATGTCCTATTCCTTTTTATGCCTGATGTTGTTTGTAGAAATGCTGGAATGTTGTATATCACTGATAGATTGCTATGTTATAGGAGCATACACTAGAGGATATATGGAGTGAAGAACGAAGGAAGGAGCGCCTCCATTGGACACATCTATTTTCACAATTAATTGCTCAGTGGGCACAATGGTTAGGTGTGCTATTTCTAGTTGGAAATATGTATCTGTTAATATTAAGTAATGTCTTGTATGTGAACTTTACAAGACAGATCATAATTTGTTTGTTCAAATTTAGTGAATCAGAAAGAGCATTGCTGATTAAGTGTTTGAATAGGTTGTTGGGTTTAAAATTCCACCAAAGCACTGATTGCTTAATTAATTGGACTGTTCCATTGCTTCCTTTGGTTTTTTGGTTTCATGCATTCCACACTATAACCAAATTTTTAACCTTTCATGTATCCTATATGCATTACAAGCTGGTGCATATAAGAAATGGTTGAATTAGGTTGCTGGTAATATGTTGTTAGGATTGTCTTCGTTGAGAAATTTTTATTTTGGATTTACCATCCTGGGCAGTTTGGGACAGTATTTGCTTTGTCCTATCATTTATTTTAAAGGAGTTTGGTTAATAGCTTAACCAAACAACCATTGAAAGGGAGGAATGCCCCCCTGGAAATGCAGTAGAATCAATATAGGCTAAATTTTGGCGGGATGAAGCTGTAGTTTTAATTTGTTAGGCATTCCTTCAATTCTGCTTGATTTGTACACAAGACAGATTGCTTGTGGTGAAAAATTACTAAGCTAATGATTATTGCTTGAGCTAGTGTTTGGAGTTTGTATGGCTTCCTGGAGTGAACTATATGGTCTTTTATAACATAGTCAGGTTGGCTAACATTGACATCTTGATTTTTGTAGCAAACATTGTCCTCAATTCTGGAACTTTTATTGGACGGTTTGTGCCCTTTCCTTCTTCTGGCCAAAATGGATTAACTAGGAAGCTTCTTCAATCACCACTTAGTCTTTTGCAGGTATCCTTACTTTTTCAAATGACATTCATGAGTTCTGAAATTTGGGGGATTTGAATGAGTATCCATACAGAGCTTCCATCTGTTATGGTTGATAATTATAAAATCAAAATGGGCAAATCAATTATTTTCTTTTGTTGCTTATGCGCCGTTCTAATTCCATTTGAAACTTGTTAGTCCTTTTTTTTTTTGGCGCCATTAATGGTATTGATTCTCTCTTATTCGTGGCTTCTGTTTCATTTACCATGCAGTTTAAAATATGCCAAGCTCAGTTTCTTACTAATCTTATGTGTAAAGTTGTTGGAACAAGTTTTTGTTAAACTTTCTTTGTTGCTGTTAGAAATTTTGTGAACTAGTTGTCTCAAAACTATTCTATGCAAATTCCAATAATAATCTTGCACTTTATGCAGTTCTCTTTATTGTCTTCCAAGTATTATTAAGTCCTTTTACCTATAGGTATGCAAGGTCTTGTCTTTGGTATTATCCAATTGATGGTCATTTGAAAGCTTGTTGCCTTCTTGCTTTTAAAGCAGCTGATTTCATTGCATTGAATTCAAAGATAATCTGTCATCCATGCTATGAATTTCTATTTCTTATGTGGTAAATTTGGTGTCTTTTAAGGAAGAAAGGCTCAAAAATCTACAGCAAAGATTGGGATTACCCTTTGATGGTTCTATGGTGGAGCATCAAGTATGTTCTCTACCTCTCTTGTTTCCCTCCCCCCCTCTCAAATTCTCAAATAATTGCTGAATGAAAGAAACATTTTGAGTCACATGACAATTATTCACTTTCTCTTCTCAGGATGCACTCAAACAATTATGGAGGTTGTCTTATCCTGATAGGGAGCTCCCACCACTCAAATCAGAACTTTGGAAGGAAATGGGCTGGCAAGGTCCAGACCCATCAACTGATTTTCGGTATGTGAAAGGTTGTATGTTTGTGATAGTTTTAGATATGGTCTATACTGAGTTCATTGCAAATGCACGTTGACATAAATTTTTGTTTGTGTTGTATGCAGGGGTGGAGGATTTATTTCATTAGAGAATCTAATATTTTTTGCCAATATGCATCCGGTTGGTTCCTCTACTTTCAGACAAAGTTTTAATGTGCTGATGTTTGTTGTTTTTTGTAACCTTGCTATTTAAAGTGATTGAGAATCTACTTGCTGCTTCCGTGTAAGCCAGCGATTGTAGAATACTGAAATGCTTGATTTGAGTCTCTTGCAGTCTATCATTGGTATTATTGTGAGGAACCTGTGTCGAATGTGACATGGTAATTTTTACAAGATGTGTGATTTTAACGGTGTAGAATTTTGCTCATGGCCATCTTGCTTTTGACTCACCAATAATTTCTGGGTTTCAAAGAATTACTCCAATCATTTGAAACAGAGGTTGAATATAAAGGATTCAATTACAGTCATTGTTTCAAGTATCTTACTTCCATGCCCAGTTACAGTCTCCTGGCCTGGATAAACTTTTTGCCATTGTCATTCAAAGGATTCATGCAATGACTATAAAAATGGTAATATTACCATATCTCAACTCTTCAGCCCACACAATTCCCTTCAGTCTCTAATGCCTTGGCAGGACAGTTGAACATTAGGGGATTCAGTTCCTTTGTACTTGAAAGATTGTGGCATTGATTGCATTTAGATGCATCTCATGGAATTTGATGCACCTAACTTCTTGTTGAGATGGGATCTTATTGGAATTGGTGGATGTTTCATTGCGTCCATTATATGCTTACTTCGTTTTCTAAGAGCTGCATCATCTTTTCTCTCAATTTCTCTCTGTATCTTGTGCTCTTGTGCAAACGTGTGCCAGAGTGCAGCATTGATTACTAGTGTTCTCTTTCTCTGTTTTCCCACTAATACTATGGATAATGATTCAATAGGCAGTATTGGTACTTTAAACTGTCAATCATAATTATTGATATTGTGTAGCTTTAATTTTGTGCGACAGGAGTCATTCCAGAGGTTGTTGCACAAAAAAGATGGAAAAAGAGCCGAGTGGGAGTATCCCTTTGCTGTGGCTGGCATAAATATTTCTTTCATGTTGGCTCAAATGCTGGATCTTCAATCAGGTAAATGAACTTCAACAGAGGGAAGTCCAGTGTCCTCGCAGCATTTGTGTGGGCCAAGAATGCATAACCTAGGACGAATTGGGGGTGTTAAATCAGTACAATTTTTAGAATTTGCCTATATACAACCCTTGTGTGCCATTGAAATTTTCTTGTAATTGTAGGCTATTTAACTATTATGGCCGGAACATGTTATAATTGTCATTCTGTCTGTCAGGCAAGCCATCTACAATAGCAGGAGTCCGATTTCTAGATTTACTTGCAGAAGACGAAATGGCATTTGACGACCTTTATTGTGTAGCATTTCAAATGATGGATGCTCAATGGCTTGCAAAGCGTGCTTCATACATGGAATTTAACGTACCGTGACTCCAATTTACAAAGTACATGAACTTTAGGCAATCTTGTCTGCATTTGTGATCTTATTCGGTGTTGCTTTCTCCAGGATGTTTTGAAGTCTACGAGGATACAATTAGAGAGAGAGCTGTCCCTCGAGGATGTCTACAGTGTGAAGGATTTACCAGCATACAATCTACTGAGAGGATAGTATTATTGCACACTGAAAAAACGACTATTTCCCTTTTTCTGTTGCCCCCCCCTTCTGCCTTTTCTTTCTGTGATTTGTTGCATATATGCGTTCCAGCCACATCTGTGATGATAAATTCTCAATTCCTTTATCAAGGCAATCAAGTATTGGAGCACAAATAAAGCTTGCTTAATTCCTTCTCTCTTTTCATTCATTACAGATTCACTTTCTTATTACGAGCACTTCTATGCTACCTTAATGGCAATAACAAGGAACTCTGGATTTATTTATTCATTCAGCTGTTGCCTACTCGTCCTGCAAATGGATTTCTGCCACTTTATTTTTCGAGTTCCTTTCTATTTGATCATTACAATAAGATGCAAAGAAGGGAAAAATTACACTTCAATTTATGGGTTTCATTGGAAATGAGAGATTAAGCGGTAGTCTCTGGCAGTGTTTTAATCTAATTTATTTTGAGTTTTCAACACCCAAAAATAATAATAATAAGAAAGAAGGGAGAAAAAAAAAAAAAGTGTTTCTCAAGGGTTATTGTGATTATGGTTATTTTTTATATAAAAGTCTTTGTATAAAATAATTATTGGTTGTTAATTACAAGTAAAGTAGTAGAATAAATTTAATCTAAAATATGAATCTTAGCAATGTCAATTTTTGTTTTCAGAATTTTCATGTCTTTTTTAATTACTATTTGGGTTTAGTTATGTTAGTGGGTTACGACCTTAAAGAGATGGAGGCCCAATCAGCCGAATTGTCTTTCTTTCACACACAGCTCCTAGTCAACGTTCTGTCTTTGTAGAATGCCAGTATTTTAAACACTATAGTTTGTTACATCAATCAGAGTTTGACGGAATTCGTTAAGGAGATTAATATATGCATACATACATATATATATATATATATATATATATATATATATAATACTACATGAACTAACTGTGTGTGTATATATATTTTTTAAAATTGTATCAAATTTAACACCTAAAATTCAAGACTTATTAATATTTGCTTTTCGTCAAAAAAAAAAAAATCTTTATCCTAATTAAGATTCTAAATAAGAGTCATTTTAAAAAATTGTTTTTTATATTCCTGTCATTTTTAAATAAAAAGTTATATTTTTTTTCAATCAATTTTTTACATATATAAACAACTAATAAAAAAAATTACCTTATTTCTCTTTATTTTTAGTCAAACAATCCTCGACGATGCTCATCCCCGTTATAGTGCATAACACACAGACTGAGGACATGAGTGAAAGTGACGATCTTTTTAGCTCCTCAAGAAACAATAGGTGCACCCAAGTTCAAACTTCAAATATTTATTCCAAAAAAAGATAGTTGATGCTTAAATAACCCAAAGTCAGATGGAAAACATCAATAAAGATTATTCCTTGAATCTTTATCAGTTGGGATTTGTATCAAGATTCAGGTTCCTCTGGAGGCCGTAAGGACCAACGATTGACACGTTCTGACGCCTTTTTCACCTTGAAAAGGGAGGAGAAAAAAAATCAGAAAAGTTGTTTAGTGTAAGAAGTAATCATTTTTCTATATGCCCTTTGGTGCATTGAAAAGAAAATTCTTTAGTTCACCTGCTCATCCCAGCTAGTTCTCAAGGTAATGTAGCCAAGCACAAGAACTTGCATCACAACTCCAAGTATCATTCCAATCCAAAGACCCTGTGAGATCAGTGAAAAAGACATAGCTTGACTATAACTGTTTTTGCAGCTTTCTCCTACCATTTTTGTGATGAAAGTTTCGGAAGAAACACCAAAAGGAAAAGTAAGAAGAAGCAAAGTTCCCACCTTTACTTGCAGGTGAGCCACATATCCCAGAATAAGTCCGATTGGCACCCCAACCACATAGTAGCTGCCGATGTTGACGCAGGCGGCCGTACCTTGCCACCCGGCACCTACGGCAACTCCTGGAAAAACAATATGTAATTGTTAGGAACAGAGAACCAAACAAGAGGTCGATAAAAGGTACTCGAGATTACTGAGATTCTTGTGTTAGTTTTAGGCTTGAATGGCTAAAGAAAACAAGCAAAATGCGTTCATATGCATTCTGTGAATCAATGCTGTGGGCGTTATCTTACTGATGGAACCTCCAACGCTCAAGTGTAAACAAAATGAAACGCATACCTGTGAGTACTGACTGAACACTATTAAGCAGAACAGACAAAGCCAGTAGGAAAGAAAGACCAGATACAGCTTCAATGACTTTCTCATCATCGGCGAACAAATTAGCCATTTGCCGGCCAAGCACCAAGCAAAGAATGAAGAACAAGATCCCTAAAGACATCGAAGCGCTGAAGTTGACTTTAACAGAGAATTTTGCTGCCTTAGCATCTCCACTTCCTAGTTCATTTGCAACACGGACGCTATGCACATGGAAATTAAAGTCAGTCAGCTCAAAGAATCCTGTTGCTGCAATTGTAAGAGGTACAATGGTTGAGGTCGTACCTAGAGGCAGCTAGGAATGCAAGGCACAGCATAAATTCCCAAGCTGTGATGTTCAGGCTACAGTCGCCATTATCAGTATTAGCAATTTTGGTGGAAAAATTGAGAAAGGAAGCAGGGTTAAGAGGTTGGTGCAGTCTTACCAAATGGAGAAGGCCGATATTTCAGTCGTCGCATTTTTCATATATCCTGCCAAGAGGACTAGAATAGCAGTGTACCATAACTCCAAGCTGCAAGCCCCAAGGGAGAATTAGAGTGAAACAAAGTCTGAAAGTTATAGTATAGGAGACATGACCATTCAATTTGCTTGCCTCTCGAGACCTTTGTTTGTTGGAATGGATGGACTTACCAAAGCATGAAACCTGAGGATATGGAGAGTTTTACTGCGGGCATCAAATCAGAGAAGGCAGCTAAAGTGAATCCTTTCCACGTGTGAGGACACCAGCCGCCGAATGCATAAACAAGCTCTGTGATTATTATTAACCAACTTGATATGATCATTGCACTCATTGCACCAGGAATCCCCAAGTTTAGTTTGCTTACAAAGATCCATGATAAGAACACATGAAGCACAAATGAGATAGCAGAAATCCACCCAACAATCATGTTCTTGAGCTGAGCCTGCAAATACTTCTGCATGCTAAATCCGAAGGCAAAAAAGTACAGAATGGGAATGAACCACGGGGAGATCTGTCCAGCAACATTGGCTACGGATTCTCCCTCTTGCAGAAATCCAAAGATCTGTGCTGAGAAGATGAAGACAGGAAGTAATATTGTAGCAGTAGCAAGATTGATGATCCAGGACCTTTGCAAGTAGATTCCCATCATGTGATATTGTCTTGCTCCAAAAGCTTGCCCACAAAGAGTCTCTGTTGCGCTTGACATGCCTAGCTACAACACCCCAAATCAAATGGCTAGAAAGCTTAGTGATTACAGAGATGGAATGATGCATTCCATCACAAAAATGGGTTTTCTCCGAGGCCACATTATGGAGTCTGGAGAGGGGTCACACGTAAATACTTTAAAAAGGCAAATAAAAAAAAAAAACAGAAGCAGCAGGGAGGGCTGTAAATGATTCTTAATTCTTACCAATATCCCATTTGCAAATCTAACAAGTATGATTTGAACTAGTGCATAGCCTGCAAGTTCCTGTTCCCCAATATGACCAACAAATGCCTGTGTTACCACAAACATTCCAAACTGGCTCACTCTTGCCAACATGGCAGGAAAGCCAACCTTCCATATCTTCTTTGTTTCCACCCAGACCCTCCTTTTCAAGGGACTGATATCATTTGCTTCTGATCCAAGAAGCCTCTCTTCCATTCTTTTATCCCATTTACTTTTTTTTTTCTGTCTTTTTTTAACCTGTAATGAGAAGAACAAAAACCAGTTTAAACTTACAAGGCGTTTTAGGAAAAAAAAAAAAAAAATGCAACAATTGTCTAAAGCTTAGTATCATGTTTCAAGACTCAAATGTCCCTCAAAGAAAACAGCTTCAAATTTGTGGGTTTAGATATGCACACAACTACACAAGATGAGTATAAAAGAGAAAAAAGGGAAAGGAACAAGAAAAATTAGTTTATCTATCAAAAACAAAATAAAAAAGGGAAAAACAAAAATCAAAAAAATAAAAAAACAGTATGAGAAAAAGTGAGAGTGAGGAAATGGTTACACTATCTATTGTTGTTTCTCCTTAACTCCTTTAAAAGTTTAAACTTTGCTGCAAAAATCCTTAATTACCATCAACTATGATCATCTCTATATTCATTTTTTTGTGGTGCAAGTAATTAAGACTTGCTTTCCCTACCATTTACATCAGTTCATCTTTAGCCGCATGTAAGATTAAGCAGATAGAAAAATACACCCCTGAATGGGACACAACCACGGGATGAGTTTACCTGCTGATAAATTGTGACTTTATCATACAAGTCACAAACAAGAACTTCGATGCAAGTATTGATTATCTGCGGAGTTTAATCGAGTCAATCAAATGTAAAAATAGTTGAGATGAAGAAGAAGGTGATGATGAAGAAGAAGACTTGGTTTACTTGGCTTTGCTGCTTAAATATAATTAGCTAATAACCACTTACAATCAATTGCTGTTAAAAAGATTTTGATGTGCAAGCTAGTACCCAAAAGCTCATGATATGCTGGAGTTCGTAGGCAGGGAGACCATGTCCATGCACTAAGGGCTAACTTGACCTTGTAACTTGAGAGAATGGCATTCTTGACTGGTAGAAAACGAAAGGTAGGTTGCTCTTTCTTGGCACAATTAGTTGGAATACTTTTATTGAAGTGTTTGATTTCACTTTTGCATCTTAGTAACTGTTTTATTCTTTACTAACGAGTAAAAAATCAGAGTTAGGACTCATGTTTTTAGCATAATTGATTGGAATACTCTTATTACAATTTTTTGATTTGTTATTTGAGTTTCAGTAACTCCTTTTTTTCTTTCTTTCAGCTTCTCTCGTAATCCATTAAAAAAAGAAAAAAAAAAAAAAACACACACACACACACAGAAAACCAGAGTTAGGTCTAGGAAGTTAAGAATATTAAAAGCTGTTGAACGGTGGGTCCATATGTAATGGATAATGTTTTTTACCAATTAATGGGTACATTTTTTTAAGCACAATGAAACTATCTGACCAGCTACAGCCGCAGAATAAGGATTACAGTAAACATTCGAATCTCTTGATTTCGGTGTATGTGAGTCTTAGTAACTCTTTTATTTTTTTTTTTCCTCACAACTTAAATTGTTAGGATGCAGCACTCCTTTGAAATAAACCCCAAGACTTCATTTTTATTTTTGTTTTTTATACTCATACTGCACTCCCCAAACATCCACAAGAACAAGAATGTCGAGAGAAAATGAAATTGTCAAAGTTTTTAACGAGAGGAAAATTACACAGATACAATTTTCTAAGGCGGGTTTTTGGACCTCTTAAACCCTAGTGGGCAGCTCAAATGATGTAAAGAGGGGATTTGGATGTGTGATTGAGGCACAATACCAAGTTACACTTTAAATCATTCAACCCCAACAGAGAACCTGGAATTCTAGCTCACTCAGAATGTAGTGCACCCCCTAATATCTTACAATTATGTGACCTGCTTTTACTCCAAATTAAAGAACTCCAGGATCAAAAAAGGAAAATAAAACGTGTTCCCAGTGCAGCTCCAGGATCCAAACCCCAAAACAAAGTGGGGAGTACACTCCAGGAAACTCAGCCTTTAGGCTAACGGTGCAGCCAATCGTTTGGCATTGTAGCAAAATGTTGTCATCATTGAGCATCACTAGAATTGCCATTAGTCTGCTTTGATGGGTCCAGTAACCAGCGATTGAGACGTTCAGATGCCTTCTTTACCTACAAAACAAACAGGAAAGAACAAAGTAAGTGGTTTCTGATAAGAATGTCTAGGGGAGCTGTGGTTGTTATGCAATGCTTTGTTACACCATATCTGTTGCATGTGGTTGCAACATCTTGGTTTCTTTTCATTATACAAACCTGCTCATCCCAATCAGTTCTCCATATCAGGTAGCACAGCATAAGTGTCTGCATTACCACCCCACTCAACAATCCAATCCACAAACCCTGTAAAAGCAGAAAATGGAGTCCGAGTACGAAATTTAGAAACTGAGTACATCAAATAAATAAGGACCAGTAACATTAGTATTTTCACAGAGTTTCCTAGTAAGTCTCCCAAAAAGAAGGGTGTTCCTAGTACACGAGGCTCCCACACTGTGCGGTCTGGGAAGGGTTAGATGTACAAAGTCTCATGATTGCTTTCCTAATAAATCTCCTCCCTGCATATATTAATTTGTCTGGACAAGCAGAAATTCTGCATACTCAATGGCCTGAAACATGTATTCTAAAGTTGAACTTAAAAGAATATCAAATCATTGCAAGAAAAAGTAATCAGAATATTGATCTGTCAGCCAAATCACATCTAATGAGTTTGAACACAATGACTGTTACTACTACTCACAAAGTCCAAAACTAGAGAAGGTAACTATTAGCGTAACTGTGATTAGGTATTTTTAAGCTGGATATGGAGAACTTAATAAGAGATAGCTCAAGAAAATTGGTTTTTACCTTCACTTGAAGATCAGCTACATATCCAAGCAAAATTCCAGTAGGGACACCAATGACATAATAGCAACCTAAGTTGACATATGCAACCTTACCTTGTAAGCCAGCACCTACAGCTACGCCTGGAGAAAGAATTTAAATCCTCAGGAATCAGGATACATTCTAAGCACGTGTATATTTGTAGCAGATTCAATTAAATATCTTTGAACCTTTCAGTTCTATGTCACAATTAGTTAATCATGACACTGACAAAGGATACATCAATTTCTTGAGAGAATTGATTAAGAAAAGTATAAGATCAAGCCAAAATTATCAAATTAGCTAAACATTAATCACTGAAATTGAAAACACTTGCCTGAGAGTACTGGCTGGATACTGTTAAATAAGATTGAGAAAGCAAGTAGAACAGAAAGGTCTGACACAGATTCCGCAACTTCCTCACTACTTGTGAACAAGTAGGAAATTTGTCGATCGAAGACTAAGCAAATAGCCCAAAAGAATACTCCAATGCATATTGAAGTACCGAGAATGACTTTAATAGAAAACTTTGCAGCTTTGGCATCTCCCTTCCCCAGTTCATTTGATATTCGCACGCTGTGCAAAATATAGTGCTTAAGAATTATATTAAGCTGCAATATAATCAGTTGTTCCAACAATTGAAAAACATTGTGAGGAGGGCTTGCCAGATTGGTTAAAGCAAATACCTTGCTGCAGCTAGGAGGCCAAGGCAGATCATGAATTCCCATGCACTGATGTTGAGACTGCAAAAACAAATGATCTTTAAAACAACTCATCTTTTAAAACAGTTACTCTTAAGAACAAAGCAAGGCTGAAGTAAACATTGGGAAAGGTCTTACCAAATTGAGAAGGCAGATATCGCAACTGTTGCATTCTTCATATATCCAGCTAGTAAAACTAGAATAGAATTGTACCACAATTCTAAGCTGTTGAAAGATAGAACATGTTATTTCATCAATGAGGCAATGATGGTGTTATCCAATATAATATTTCATTGAAGTTGTATTCAAGGACATTTCATATATCACATTGATGGGGAAAAGGCCAGCAAAAAAGAAGAAAGCTTGACATTACCAGACCATGACACCTGATGATATTGAGAGCTTTATTACAGGCCAGATATCATTGAAAGCGGCTTTAGTAAATCCTTTCCATGTCTCTGGACACCATCCACCAAAGATGTATACAAACTCTCCAATAACCATTAACCAACTGGATATGTTCATTGCACTAATAGCGCCCGCAATCCCCCAGTTAAGTTTGGTGACCATTATCCAGGACAAAAGCACATGAAGCCAAAAAGAGAAAGCAGAGAGCCATCCAACAATGCTGTTTTTCATTTGCGCTTGTAAGTACATTTGTATGGTAAGGCTAAAGACAAAGAAATATACGAATGGAATGAACCACAGGGAGACAATCCCGGCTACTTTAGCAATGTCTTCCTCCTGGCCAAGCAGTCTAAGGATTTGTGTTGTGAAAAGGAACAAGGGAAGCAATATTGTTGCAGTGGAAGCATCAACAACCCATGATCGTTGGAGGTAGATACCCAACATGTGGTATTGCCTAGCTCCAAATGCTTGGCCACACAAAGTTTCAGTTGCACTTGACATGCCAATCTTCCACAAAAGAAACAGAGAAAGTCTGGTCATGTCATGGGGTTCAATAATGCACTCATTGTATGTTATGAATGCTTTCACAAGACATAGATTCCGGAGGACAGACTGGTTGCAGGCCTATGAGAAAACCCTTGTTGATCATGTTAGGGGGCTCAATTTATTTGTTCAATTTCCTTGCTAGTCAAGGGTGAATCGTGGGGTATTTAACATGAAAATCACATGTTTAAGTTGTGGAAACAACTCTCTACAAAAATAAAGAAAATATTATGTACATCAAGCTGTTTTCCAAATAGTGCAGTGCGGGAGCTTAATGCATAGAAAATGCTCATTTTTATTTTCCTTGGTAATCATTCAAAGATGGGAAGTGAAGCGTTTAATATAAGACTAGAAATGCCAATGTTAATCCTAGGCCTACACTGGGATACAAAATGGAAACAAGAGGCTTACCAATATGCCATTCACAAACCGCAAAAAGATGCTTTGTTCGAGAGCATAAGCAGCAAGATCTACGTCTCCAATGTGTCCAATAAACAATTGTGTCACGACAATAACTCCAAAGATTGTCACCCTGGCCACCATTCCAGGGAATGCAATCCTCCATATCTTCTTAGACTCTGTCCAAACTCTCCTTTTCAACTCAACATCATCAAATTTTTTAGGTACAAGCAGCCCTTCTTCCAGTGTATTGTCCATGATTCTGTAGAATAGCATGCAAAATGACTTATACATTATACATTTGGCAATGTTAGAGCCCTGATCAGTTATCATTATTCCCTCAGTCAAAAACAACAATCCTCGTTTAATTCCTAGAGGAGAGATAGATCAACAATTCGAAGTCTTCTAACATGATACAATTTTTTGGTCCAACTGAACTATATTGCATTTGTTCTCTAAAACAATCATCTTGTACATTGTACTGTCTCGATTATTAAAATTATTGTCTTCAATAATGTCATTTATCTCTAATATGTGATAGTTTCGTGTAGTAAGACTCCTTTTTACTAATGTTGCAGTATGCCTTTTTCTTTGGATGGGTTCCTTGCTGGTTTTGCAGAAGTGCAGGGTAGGTGATAAAGACAGAATAAACGCAAAAACGACAGCCCCTAGCTAACATTCATTAAAGCATAAGAGGAAAGAAGCAAATGGTAGATGGGTAGTTGACAACCGACAAAAACATGGAAAATTTATGCTACATTATTCAAATGTCAATCTAAAGGACAAGAAATCACAGAGACCAAACCAAGAAAATCTCTGTGTTTCTGTAACTTATAGTGAAGATGACAACAACTGAAACTGCATCAGCGGCAGAAAAGAATTAAGCGGAAGAAAACATCAACCACTCACATTCTTGCAGCTAATAGGACAGTTTTCTATGCCCTTCTATGTGCATAATTCTCTAGGAAAGAATAGCACGTTAGACGTACCATGCAACCTTATTATTCCAATCTGTGATGGTGACAAATGAATTTGACTGACAGCTATGCAGATCACTGCAGGAAGTCTTCTCGTGAAACAATAAAAATGAAGTTGTACATATTTAATTATTTTTCAAACTCATCAACGTGACAACTTCATGCACTAAGAACGCTGTTGTGGCTGTCCATGTCAGGGATTGACTTGTATGGCATGTAAATGCGCGGAAGTAACAAGCAAGGTGGAGGAGTTTACCATAGGATTCAACCCCAGCATGAATAGAATCCATTCCTCCAGCCTATAAAATCCAATCAGTCTGTCCACATACTGTTTTTTTCATTGGAAAAATGGAAAAGCAGGGTTCATAGTCCTATAAAAGAAGATTATGCTAGTTGTACTATATAATAAATTAAATCACTACACAAAATTTATGATAGAGCACATTTTGAGGAATTTAGTATTGTTACAAATCCCTAAAGATGTGTAAAAAACAAAATATGTATTTAGTTTTATCAAATATTTTGACAAAAATTCAAATTCATAAATTTCATATATATTTTACCTCACATATTTGAAATTAAATTAATTTACGAAAAAAAAATTTTAATAGGATTAAAAAAAATAATATTGAGTAAATTTAATTAAATTTTATATTAGATATAAAATATTTTATACTATATTAAAATTATACATAAATTATAAATATTTTATCTATAATATAAAAATTAATTACATTAATTTGAGTTTATTATTTTTTTTAGTCACCTAAAGGACCCTTGTTTCAAGTATTCTCAAGACCCAGGCCCAAAGGTCCACATTGTGGGTACGCAGAGGGTACATTGATGTGAGCAGGCATTTAGGCTAGTGGGGGCTCACGTGACTACAGAATGCATTCATAATTGGACTGCCGTCCCAACGACGCATTCAAAATTGTGGGCCATAGTGAGTAGATGTTTCCTTTTTTTTAAAAAAAAAAAATTAAGAAATTTATTAAATTATAAATAGTATAATAAAATAATTATTTATTTTTATAAATTTTTTTTTAAAAAAAATTAAAATTAAAATTTTTCATTGTTGAAATCTTCCGAGAATCTTATTTCTAAGTTTCCACGCGAGGTGGGTGACCTACCAAAATATTATTAACAAAACAACAAGACATAAATGTGCCGGTAGCCCATACTGCCGTAATGGATTCTATTATTGGCAACTTAATATTTTTTATTAAGAGAGCCTTTTTTTTTTTTTTTTTTTTTTTGCCAACTTTTTTCCATTTTTAAGTTAATGGGTTTTTCTTGTCTTACACAATCGTTTGCAGGAAACTGCTCTATTTTTTTGGTTCATATGGAAAGTAGACGTTTAGATATAGAAATAGCATATGAAGTGTTGAGATCAAACCCATTGAAAACAAAATAATAAGAAAATGGGAGTTGAATCTTTAGTATGTTTCTCTAAAAAATCAAAAACCATAAAGAAAAGAAAAAGGACGGCTCAGATTCAATCTAATTCGTGCAAGAGGATAAAGAAGGGCTTAGATGTTAGGTGTCTGACAAAAAGGGTAAATAAGATTACCAAATAGGCAGATGATTTGTAGTTTTAGGTTTAGTATTTAGTTTTATCAGACTCAGTCCCACACACCTTTCGAGAACATGCCCCCACAGGATTGATTAAGTGTCACAAGCCTCTCACTTAAATCTCTAGAAAAAAAAAAAAAAATTAGAAAATAAGTACAAAAGCATTAGCAGCGAACAACAAGAACAACAAAGCAAAGGAAGATGATGACTCATACATTGCATCTTGTTGCTAATAAGCCAGCTGACCCACATCTTTTTGCTGCTCATTTATATGATTCCACCGGAGTGTGAGTGCATACATTGTTAGATCAATTTTAGTCATGCATACAGATCTATAGCACTCATAGCATTCCTCCAATGACGGCAGTGGCAGAGAAGAAGCATAGGAAAAGGGAAGAAGAAGCATAGGAAAAGAAGAAAACTTTATATGTGTGTGTGTGTGTGTGTGTGTGTGTGCGTGCGTGCGTGTACCTTCAACACGCAGCTGCCTGCAGCCTTTGGACTAGAGCCCGAAATATTGTGCAGTTTTCACTTCAAAGTTGGCTGATGTGCAAGAGTTCCACTTCAGAGAGACAGAGGGAGAGAGAGGCAGAGAGCTTGTCTAGTGAATCATCTTCTTTTGCAATTTTAAACCAAGTCAATATAAACTTAGGAAGAGTCGTGAATCATGGGAGACGAAGGGCCACATTGCCACAACTTGCATGAATGATTAAAAATATTTAACATGCCTTTCGTGTGTTTCAGGTAAAAGACTAGTCAACCAAAAAAATTAAATTAAAAAAAAAAATGATTGTACACATTCAGGTGAAAATATTTTAATAATTTAAAACTCAAATTTTTATTTTTAAAATTTTAAATTTTAACCTTAAGAAAAGAATATGAGTCTAACGAGCTTTCTAATAATAATAAAAAAAAAAAGTAATTTTGGATCATGTTTAGCTGCAATCTATGTAACTAAAGACAGGGCAATGTTGTATGAGCAGAGAAACAAGGACTAAATCAACCACATTAGTCTTAAGTTGACCATGGCGCCTTTCCCCTTAATGTATAAGACGCCAATATAGAATACTGACTGCCACAACCATTAAGTTTTTGGAAACTAGTTCTTTATAGAAGCATTAAATACCTTAAGCTTATCCTTTTTTATTATTTTTTTTTTTTACACAGAAAATATACATGTAGACATTGTGTTGAATCATTTCCAAGTTATGAATTGCACCCAAAATCTGAGACAAAACCCCAAAATTTTTATTTAATCTAGTTTTTTTCTTCTTTTTTTTTTTTTGGCCCCCATCACAAAAAATTTTTTAAAAAAGAAATTTGAATATATTTTGAAGGTGCCGGCCGCACCGACGAGAACGAGGCGTACAAGCACACGGTTCCGGCCGTAGAAACTAGCGGAGTGGACCTTGGAGTCTGCGCCTACCGTTCAACCCCGGCTACGTGGCTTCAAGGCTGCCACGAACACAACCTACTTTTTGTTCTTTTTCCCTTTGATTGTTGCTGATGGACGGCTGACACGGGAAAAATTACAAAAAATCTACAAGTCAAAGGGAAAGTTACGTTTTTGTTTTTTGCTGGGACCGTTCATTAATGACAATTGATTTGCACATGTGAACATCGTTAATTGATAATTAACTAGCATTATTTCCTGTGGATGGCCGACCAGTTGCCCATATCTGTCTTGTAAGTTGTGTCTAAAACACCTACATGCTCCTGTTCAATCATTAGAAGAGAACAGTTTGGTAACAAAATTTAAGGAATAAGATATAACTAATAAAAAAAAAATATCATTTAATTATAATTTATAAATAAATAAATTAAATGTGTGTATGAATTTCTGACACTTTCATGTGCCATAAAAAGGGAATTATTATTATTATTATTTTACCCGCCATTGTTGTGTCTGTTGTCACCGCATGCCGACAACGCCAATGTCTCCTGGTCACGTTGATTCCTGTGTGGGGATGAATAAAAATCAATGCAAATGTAAACACACGCATTGATGCTTGAACTTTTCCTCCTGATATCTTGTTTTATTTGATGGCTGAGGTGCAGATTGAAGGGGCTGTCACAATTGTTATTATCGTTGCACATTGACCAATATTTGTTCTCACCCTTTTGTTTGATTTTATTAAAAAAAGACAAGATGCAGCATACAATTAACCAAAAAAAAAAAAAAGAAATAAAAGTAACTATTTAAAGTTTTCTACAAAAATTAATTTAGTGGTATAAATTTGAACATTCTCAAATAGTTCTTTTAACAAGGTAAAATTTTTTTAAGAATGAATAAAAAAAATTAAAGATATTAGTTTCTATAAATTTAAGTTAGAATCGTTGACTTATTAATTTGATCTATTTTATAGAAAGAATTTACAATTTATATAATAATAATTATCAGAAAAATTCTATACTACTTGACTGTGATGTAATAAATTTAGAATTTAATATCACATTTTTATTATAATTTTTTTAAAAAATAATTAATAAAAAAATTAAATTCAAAATAGTAAAGTTTTATTTCACAAAGGATATTGTGGCCAACGATTGAGTTCATCGCCATTTACCATAACAGTACACCAAAAAAAAAAAAAAAAAAAAAAATTTGCGAGACTAGGTGATTTTAATGGGTTCAGACGCCTAACGCCAAAGTTTTATTATAACAAATTTTACTGGGAAGAGAAAGCACCGAACCAAAAGAAATCAAATACTTGAATTCCAAACCCATAACAAAAATGGGCAGAGAAAAGCCCAAAACAAGAAAGATGAACAAAACAACCCTCTTGGCAAATCAAAATGTAAGTGACCCGGATCCAATAAGCCCAAGTGCCAGTCTAAATCAAGATTCCCTCTTCAAGGCTCTCAGTTACTGTTTTGGGCAGACTTAGACTAGCTCCAAAGTGTACGCATCTCAAATAAAAGGTATTGTAGCGCACATAATCTTCATATTTGTGAAAAAAAAAAAAAAAAAACTGTAAAACACAAATGGGCTTACATTGAATATTATTATTTTTGTAACATAAAAAAATGGTAAGATTGTTAGTTATTATTATTAATTGTTTAGTTAAAGATTATTTTTAAATTTTTAAATATAATTTTTGATGTCTTATTATATCGTTTTAAATTTAAAATACAATAATATATTTACTTTAATTATTTTTATTTAAATCAATAAAGAATGCTACCAGAGTTACATTGATTGTTTCAATGTAAAGGTTTATACGTAATATAAACCTTTATTGTATTTAAATGAATTCACGAAATTTGTGATTTGTTTGACTCTTATTTTTAATTTTACATGTGTTAGTGTCATTTCATAGCTTAATGGAAAAGAGAAAAAGAAAAAAGGAAAAAAAAAAGGTGTCGTGCGAAGCAGTAACTTTTTTTTTTTTTTGGCTGTTACGAATTGCGATGCTGTTGCAACGGCACAATAACAGTCGTAATATGCGACGCGTCAGAGTTCCTTGGTTATGGTCAATTTTAGCTTACCATTCACGCATAATATTAATAATTACAAAATAATTATATTAAATATATCATTAAAAATAATAATTTTATAATATTTTAATAAATAACTTTATATTAATTTAAGTTAAAAATTTTAAACTTATTAATATTATTTTAAGCAAAAAAAAAAAAAAAATTACTTGATTTAATAATATTTAAATAATAAATTTTTTATAATGATATTAAATAAGATAGTCCACCGATGGATCACTGACCGTTGACTGGCTTAATGATAATATTAGTATAAAATCCAGTAGCCGAAACAGCCGGCGCAAAGGGAAACGTTAGTTTAGGGTTCGGTCGACAGAGACGTTACAGAATTAATCGGTTCATGGATCAATAAATTAATTAATGCAACGACTAGTTAGTACACTATCGCTTTATAGAAATAAAAAAATTAGAAAAAAATTTGAATAAAATATATATTTTGCAATAAATTAAATTAATTAAAAGGCACGAATAATTATTGACTCGTGCATTAACGCTGACGCGGATGACGGACGCTTATTTTTCGCGAAATAACAAATTGAAAGGAAGAAAGAGAGAGGGAGTGGTTGTTTTGTGGTATTAAATTGGGCTGATTTTAATTTATTATTATTATTTATCTATTTATTTATTTATTTATTTTTGGTTCAAAGAGTTTCTTACTTCATTCTTCCCTTTCGATTCCCTTTTTAACAGAATTCAAAAACCCCAAACAAAGCCGAGATTCTCTCTCTCTCTCTCTCTCTGTCTCTTTCTCCCGCTGGCTCTTTATCTCTCTTCCCTTTTTTGGCTTTTTTTTTGAATTATTTTCCAGCTTCAAGAAATTGGACCCGCCGGGTTCGGTTTCTTGAATTGATCATCGAGGGGAAAAAGGAAGTTGGAAAGGGAAATTGGGAAAAAAAATAATATTTTCGGAGCGATTGATACAGAGACAGAAGGAGATAGGGAGAGAGGGGAACGTATTGATCGAGGTCTAGGGTTTTTTTATTTTTTTGTTTTTTTTTTTTTTTTTTTTGGGTTCGTTTGGAGGGGAATCGAATCTGATAGAGAAATGGGGAGCAGAAAGCAAGAGGAGAAGAATGAGAAGATTATTAGAGGCCTCATGAAGCTCCCTCCCAATCGCCACTGTATCAATTGCAATAGCTTGGTATCATTCCACTCCTTTCTCTCTCTCTCTCTCTCTATATATATATATATATATAATGAAATGGGTTTTTTGTTTATTTTAGTGGGTCGGTTTTTGATTTTCGTGTTGGGATGGGAAATGCCACCAATAGAATCAGAAATTTATTTATTTATTTCGGTAATTTATGTTTTTAACGCCTTGGTTTTATAGAATGAGATTTTTCTGTGTTTTGTTTTGTTCCACTGTTGAAATTTGTAATGGGTGTAGTTGGGCTTGTTCAATCGCGGAAAAAATGGAGGGAAACAATGGGAGTTTTGAGAGTTTAGGTCTTTATTCTTTTGTGGTTTGTGGTTTGCTAGCATTCAGGAAGTTGAATGTTGAGAATGTTTGATTTGGGATTTTTGACAGCTAAATTTTGAGTGTCTTGTCCTTGTCGTGATTGCTTGGAAAATAATACTTTTAGAACTAACATAAGACTTTTTGGAATTGCAGGGTCCCCAGTTCGTTTGTACTAACTTCTGGACTTTTGTTTGTATGACTTGCAGTGGCATACAGTGAGTATTTTCTTTGGCTTTGTGATTTTCCTTCCCTTGTTGTTGATTCAAGTATTCAACTGTCAAAGCGCTTGTTATTACTTTATCCATACTATTTATGTATGTTTCAGGAAACAAAGGAAACGAATGAATAATTTTCCTTCTCTTATCTTGTTCCTTATTTTGTTCCTTATTTTGTTCCTTATTTTGTTCCTTATTTTGGTATCAAACTGATGAACTGTCGGTTATGCATTTATGTGAGCTTTAGTGTATCTTGCCACAATTGTTTTGATAATAAGCATAATTGATTTTGTATTTTATCTTATTTATTGAATTTCAGTATATAATGTACCTTGTCTATTCAAATAAATCGCCCCCTGAATGGGCAGTGGGTTGTTGTTGTTAAGAATTTGAGATTCTTTCCCGGTAAATTCTTTGTTAGTTACTATCATGCATTCGAATTTTTTAATGCTCTTAATATGGCCTGGAGCTTTTGCTTTCAGTGAAAAATTGCTGCACTTCTACTAAATTTGGTTTGCCTGGCTGGTTGTTAAAAGTCCCATGTATTTTCTGATTTCTAATTTTCTGTATTGTTTCCTGTTTTATAGTCGCGAGTTTACACATCGTGTGAAGTCTGTTTCCATGTCTAAGTTTACATCCCAAGAAGTTGAAGCACTTCAAAAAGGTGGTAATCAGGTAGGACATTGATAAAAGTTAATTGCTGTTGGAAACAGTGGTACTTTTGTTCCCCTGCTTACAAGATACTTTGCCTATGTAGCGTGCTAGGGAAATATACTTGAAGGACTGGGACCATCAACGACAGAGATTGCCTGATAACAGGTGTGGGATGTGTGTGTGTTTTCCCCCTAAAATGGTACATGGGTAACATAAGACTCATACATTATTGGTTTCTTCTTACAGCAATGTTGATAAAGTCCGAGAATTTATAAAGAACATATATGTTGATAAAAGATATGCTGGAGGAAGGACCCTTGATAAGCCTCCAAGAGATACACAGGTAATGTTGGTGGGTGTTCAATTTATCAATGTGTTAATGTTTTGGTGAAGTGTGACCATCCAATTGTAGTATCTCATTCAATTATTTATTTTTGGTAGTGGCTGAAATTTGTTAGAAAATTTATTAACCAGAAATTTTGATTTTTTTGTGAAGTAGTAATTTTTCAAATATCAATGAATATTTCTCCTTGGATTTGTTTGTTCTTTTTGTTGTCTTTTCCTTATTTTGAGTCAGGGGAGGGGATCAGAGAAATATGTTGCTTTGTGAGATCTGTTGACAACTGCTGATTATCTATGTTTTTGTTGAAATGTTATTTTAGTTACTTCACCTTGATTATGTTGTATTCTTCATTGATTTTGATAGGGACATAGAAGTCATGAAGACGACATAAGACGTGCAAGCTCTTATCATTCTTATTCACAAAGTCCTCCTTATGACTTCCAATATGAAGATCGGCGTTATGGAAGGCAAGGTGCCACTCTCACCCGGAAACCTGGTTCGGATCGAGGAATTTTTAATGGAAAGATGTCTAGTTTTATTTGCAGTCCTACATATTTCAGTGAAAGAGCATTAGAGGACAGGTTTGCAAATGAGGGATCTATTTCAAGGGTTTCAGATTACTCTGTGTCTAGTGGTGGTGATCCAAGCAGATATGATACAGAATCTCCAAATTTTCAGAAAGATAACGGATCTAGCAGTCCACCTAGTCAACCTTCAAGGGATACATTAAGTGACCACGCACAGCATCAATCATTTAATTTATTTTCTGAGGCAAACTTTAGGAAAGATGCAATCGGGATTCCACGTCCTCAGGTCATATTTCTAATAAGCTTATTTCTATGCAGATTTGCTTGTTGATTATTTAAATTGAAATTATTTTATACAAGAACGTTGATGACATCAGTTTATTCTTATTGCAGTGGAGTTTTATCTTTCTTAGTTATCTTTTTCTGTAGAATATTCTATTCATGAAACTTGCTGAAAATTATGCTGCACATTAACCCAGCAAAATGAAAATTTCATACACTAACCTAGCAAGTTGAAGATAATACAAAGATTTCATGATGCTTTATGATTGACGGGCAAATCACCTGCATTGATGCATGGGAGACACAGCTGGAATGCTTTCTTGTTTCTCTATCTTGAAAGTAATTGGGCTTGCTTTATTATTTTTTGGGGAATTGCACATAGAGAGGAGAAGAAAAGAAGAAGAAGAAGAGCAAGAGCAAATAGATTAGTTCATGTATTCTGATTACCTTCAATTGTCCTTCCATGCATAAAAGATTGCCAAATATCAAAGAGAAAGAAAACATGCATGAAGGTTGTGATGGTTCTCAAAGCTTAACTAATGTTAAAGCTGTTAATTAAGTTTGTATGGCATGCTTCTATGTGTAGGCCAAGAACCCAAACCAAAAGAAAGCATGAATTAATTGTATGGTTTTTCACAAATTGAGCTTCTTCCTTTTGTACTTTTTTAACCCTTAAATTCCCATCTATAATTTTTTCTTTTTATTAGCCAGCATTATTTTGTCAGATTTAATGTTGAATCTGTGCCATGCACATATTGCTACAGATTGAAACTTGCTATAGGAAACATCTTTCAACAAAATTTCATCTTTGTCATATGTGAACCTTTTCATATATATTTTACTCATGGCAGCTTTTTGTTTTTTAAATCCATTAGCACTCACTAATTTTGCTTTTAGTAATTAACATAGAAATCATGTTGTTCCTGGTAGTAAACATGATCTTCATTGGATTATTTTCTACAATGCTGATAGATCCTTGAGTTTTTTGGTATTTTCTCAAGTTTCTAATTGTTTGGATAATTAGAACAAACCATGACAGTTTATAATGAGATTATACATATCTAGTCTAAGCCATATGTGTTGCACCAAGATATTCTATTTTATTAGTGTGCTATACTAGCCCAACTATCGTTCTTACATTTTTTATTAACATATATCAATTTGTTCCTTCACTCAGAGAACACCATCTATTGGTAGCTCTTCCTCATTTGACAGCAATGCCATGTCTGTCAAATCATATCATTCAGGTAGTTTAGTGGAAGTTGCCCTGGAACCTGAAAATGCCGTGGGGATGCACCAGAATAAATTGCCCACTTTTCCATCTTCATTTGCTCCAACCAATCATGGTAGCTTGGACCTTTTTAACCCACCAGTTGGTCCAGAATCACACTCATCTGCAACTTCAGCTGTTGATTTGTTTCAAATGCCAGTTGAATCTCCTGCTAAAATGGTAGACTTGTTTAAACAGTTGCCAGCAAATCCAGCTCCACCTACGAATACATCTCAACCTTCCCTTCCTCCATCTGTGGACCTCTTCAGTGAGCAGTCAGTTACTACCTCTGATGAAAAATCACCAGAGCGGTTATTTCCAGAGAATGAAGGATGGGCAACTTTTGATAGTCCTCAGCCTGTGGCATCCAGATCAGGGAATGGAAATCCTGTGCCTTCAATTATACCTTCCAGTGTAGGTTTTTCAGCAGGGATTGATTGTTTGCCATCTCTAACTGCAAATGCACAGTGGCCACCATTTCCAAATTATAGTATTCAGAGGTCCTCACCAGCATCTGATCCATGGCACAACACTTGGCACACTAATCAAGCTTCTGCTAGCACGGTGAGTGCTCAGGTTAGCCATTTGATACTGTAAATGTTGCATTGTTCTTTTGTGATTCTTTTGATTTTTATATGGGATGGAAGGTAGAACAGTTATGCTTGCTGCATGGTAGTTTTCATTCACATAAGTGTTGATGTTGGTTGTTTTACTTTTCTGCAGACACGGAATGCTTTGGACAATTGTAGTACACACATATCTATAGAGAGCACTAATCAAAGTTGTGAACCTCGAGTAAGTACATAAACCATCATGAATTGCTGATTTAAGCAGCAATTTCTGAGGTTCTATTCTGATCTTAAAGCATCAAGGTATTTTGTTTTTCAATTTATATTCAACAAATTTTCTTTTTTTTTTAAAGGAATCTGCTCAAGACATGATTCAGAATCCTTATGGAGGAGTCCTTGGTCCTAGCGGACCATTGGATATTTCTGTCAAGCCATCATATGCACCACCAGTCCATACTTCAATGGTTTGAACTCTTGACTTCAATTGGCTCATGGCCTATGATTTAAGGTATTGTTATGCTTAAGGAACACACTTTTTTTTTCCCCTACAGGAGGAAATAAAGCCACATACAACCGATCGCAGATCAATTAACCCATTTGATCTTCCATATGATTCTGAAGTGGGACAAGGCAATGAGGTATGTGATATCAACTCAATACATCTTTGATATTTATTTTCAGTAATTATGTATTCAAGAGCTTGTTTGATATAATTTATTTCCAGTAATTATGTGTGGCCACTCTAGGAAGAATCAAATAGGAAATGTGGATATTTATAGCAGAGTAGGTGTAATGCCTATTAGAGATAAATTATGGGAGTGACATTTGTGTTGGTTTGGACATATCCAATGCTGACCAACAAATGCTTCAATTAAGAGGGTTGCTTAAATCCAGGTGGATGGCTAGGGGAGAGGGAGAGGGTGAAGAAGACCTAGGTTGATTTGGGAATCTTTAGTTAGGAAGGATTTAAAACAATGAGATTTCACACTTGACTTAGTGCATAATAGATGGAATGTCAAGAAAATATTCATGTGGCTGACTCCAATTAATTTGGGATTAAGGCTATGTTTTGTAATAATGCTAAATGTTTGTTTGATATCTTATACATTGGATTCTGTTGCCTGGTTTTTTAATCTCTTTCTTTAGCCTTTGCTAGTTTTGTGCTAGTGAACATTTTGAAGGTCAAATATCCTGGGTTGGCTATTCGGGGAATGGAACTACTTGCTTTAGCCTTATGGTTTATTTCCTATTTCATAGAAGATTACCTTTTCCCCATTTTTTGTTGTCTTTCATATTGATGCTAAACAGCCTTTCCTGTGGAATAATGCCTTGTTTGGCAACATAACCATGAGAAATGGTATGTTTTGACCCCTGTTGGTGTGGCAGTGGTGTTGATGTTAATTGTCTGGCATGCCATTGCTTGCTTCTTACACAGATTGAGGTGGCGGCTTGTCCTCCCTTTTATATTTTGAAGTGCCTAGGCTGTGTGCTCTATTCTGTGTCCAGTGTTTAGACTTTGAGACCTAACCCTCTGTGGGTATTTTTGGTTGGATGTGGAAATACATGATGTATTTTTTAGTATTTATGCTTTATCCATATCAAGGCATCCTGTGACCATAACGATGTGGAATTTACCATACCTTAACGAAATAAAAAATCAATGTGGAGTCATGCAACTTCTGACCTTCCCGTGAAATTTACATATCGTTATGCAGTACTTATAGTTTTATACTGGTTGCTTCTCTACATGTTAATCTTGGACAAATGAAGTGGAATATTCATTCAGTCTATTTTGTCAAGGGAAGGCTTAATATTATTATGCTGCTTTGCTGTCAAGTCTACCCTCACATTTTTTTGGTCAAATTTAATCTCAGCTTAGTGGATTATTTGTTGCAGTTCTTGGACATGAGCTCTTTACAAACTACACTGCCTAACACTCACCTACCGTCCACCTTACTCGGTGATGTACCTCAACCATGGTTTCCACAAGAGCCAGTGGCATCTTATATACCGGGTCTAACGCAAGGTAAAATTTTTTATTTCTGTGCTTGTAACATGAGATTAGATGGCAATCTGAATGACAAAATTGGATGATTAAATGACAATATGCAGGAATTTGATTATTTTTACTTCTTGGTGAAGGTGTTTTACTTTTCTCTTGCATTCATTCTCTTCTGCTTGTTTTCTTTCTGTAGGTGGCTTGGCATATTTGGCAGGGCAAACACCAAGTCCACAGTTATCGTAAGTTTTCTGGGCTTACGATTCCAATGGACATGGTTATGATCACTTTTTCATTTCTGTAGCTGATATTGCTTTCTATTTGCTGAACTCGATATGGTCAATTTTTTTGACAGGAATCTCCAAACACAAGAACCTGTTGCTTTTATCGGAGGGAACCCATTTGCCTAGGGTCCAACAATCAGAAATGGTATTAATAACCAGAAGTTGTCCGGGGGCCAATTGTATTCAGTAAATGAGTCTTGCACTTGAGACAGCATTATTATTATGCTTGTTGTTTCCATTCACGGTTTTGTTTCTCTTGGCGTTCTCTCTGTTAGAAGGAAGCACCGTAGTGAATAGCTTTCCACTAAATTGCGAGGCCATATGCAAGCTTTTGTTGTAGGGTATTTTGTGCCTTACGTTTATATCTGGGTCAGACTGTTACAACTAGTTGTGTGTAGTGCGTGCAACTGAATGTAGATGCAAATGATGAATATGCTTGTGCGATAAATTTGTATGTGATCGTTCATCAAGTGATAGTTATTTTAGTTATGTTGATACATGATGGTTGAGTATTTTCAGTTTCGGAAATGTTAATGGGCTTTGCTTGGCTGACATGTTCCTGATTTAAGGTTCATAGATAATATTATTTTGATTATGTGATGCGTGATTGCAATTGGCGGAAAGTTCAAATGTGTATTTGACGGGCATAATAACACAACATGGGTTTGCTTACGAGATGTCAGCTTTTCATATGTTACTGAGGTTTCGACCTTGAAATTTGGAGAGGAAAGCAATCGCCAATATGTGGGCAGTTCTCATTTCTTCTCCATTTTCTCGTGACTGGGAAGGTATGAGAGCAGGGAAGAAGGAACAAACCGGCGATTTAGGGCTTAGATATTCATTGTGGAAATCTAAAGTTGAAATCTTTAAAGGGTAGTGTAGGGTTTATGGGGGAAATGAGGACCTACCACCTCAAAAGGAGAAAAGGATGCAGCCTAAATTCTGCTTCAAGCCACAAATTTTACCCTTGCAAAATTTCTGAAAAACAAATGAAAGCCAAACAAGGATATTTCGATATATTACTGTTTTGCACACCACACGACATGTCTCTCGGGACGAGAATTATTTAGAAATATCAGTATGAACGTGACTGGGTATCACAAGTATTAGGATACAAATACATATTTCCGGTAAGATTGGAATGGGCAGCTGTTATTGATTTGTATATTGATTTGTATGCAGCGTTTTGCTGCGTGCGAACATTCCAAGCTTTTGAAGTGGAAGTTAAAGGGGTTCCAGGCGAACCGGTAAATCGTTGGCAGGAGTTGGAGATGGGGTGAATTTGATCTTCTCGTCCGGAATGACTGTCTGCCACTTGAATTTCTTCACCATGTTATGCATGAACACAAGAATATTCATTCGAGCATACTCCTTTCCCGGGCACATTCGAGGTCCTCCCCCAAATGGTACAAAACTGTACGGCGCAGGGCCACTCCCTTCAAATCTACTCGGATCAAATTTCTGTGGTTCTGGAAAGTATTCTGGGTTTTTATGCGCTGAATGTACTGTCCAGTAAGCCTGTCACGATGTAAAACAGCAAGAAGTGTCACATGATTTGACTCGTTTTCATCAAGCTAATAGCCCAGGATGGACTCTAATATGAGACGCGAGTTTTTTTTGACGCGGGAGTGATGTGGTTTCACATGGATGTAAGCAGTCACACAAACCAACTGTGATCCCCGCATCAGAAATCCGCGCCAAATGATCGAGATCAAGCATACCTTCCAACCCTTGGGAATAACGTAACCTGCAAAGTTGAAATCAGTTATAGCCTCCCTGAATGCTCCCTGCGTTGGTGGCAATAACCTCATTGTCTCACAAACCACACACCAAGAGTACTTCATCTTCTGAATGTCATCCCAGTTCAAAGACTCTCCAGGGCCCTTGGACTCGGCAATCTCCATTTGTTCTGTTGAGTAAATAGCAATCAGGGATATTCACTCTTGTTTAAACTATTCACACTTGATTAAAATCCATTTAACATACTATTTCGGTGTTCAAGTGTTCCTTTTTTGAAGAATAGAATTTTGAGGTCACCTTATACACCCAAGCTGAAAATGTAATCAACTTAGTTTAGTATTCACTTTTCTTGGAGTTCCTGGAACACTTTTTGATGCCTACGTTTTTCATGTATATTCTGATCTTCATGGGATGGATTATGCAATCACTAGTGCTCAGACTGCATATATTGTTAACTGACATTTTCTAATTTGACTTATTCCTTCAGGGAGTAAGTTAACTCAATACAAAATTTAACGGAGATCTTATTGAAATTAAAAAAAAAAAAATGTTGATCAATTCTATGAAACATAAAACAAGTGTCTGCTACACTCATAAAAAATGGGAATAAACTTAGTAAACACTTTATTAAGTGGTTTGTAGACTTCATAGCTAGTTGGTGCCTTGAAATTTTTTCCCTTCTTTCTTCCTTTTGTTGATGTCAAGCTAGTTTAGAAAAACGTTTGAGGCTTTTTGTATTTAAACTAATGAGACACTTACCTTGGAAGACTTTCCTATGGACATGGGGATGTTCTGCAAGAAACTTGAGCACAAACGTTGTGGTAATACTTTGTGTTTCATAGCCAGCAATGAGTAGTCCTGTAAGCCGAGCAGCTATATCCTTCTCGCTCAAAAACCTGCCATTTTCGTCCGATGTGAGTAGCATACGGGTCAGAAAGTCCCGTGGTGCCATGTTTTTTTTCTCTAGCATCTCCATTTTCCTTTTCCTGATAATAGTTAGAAGCTCCTCAAGAATAACTTTGCTCCCTTGTATGGCTCTATAATAAGTTGTCCCTGGAAAATTGATAGGGATAGAAAGCAACCCCGCAGCTACCAGAATAAAAGGTTCCAGCAACTTGGTGGCCTGATTGGGATCTCTGATGTTCATGAACAATCGACAAGCCACTGCAAAGGTGCATTTTTTTACAAGTCGGAAAACTTTTACTTCTTTGTAAGGCAACCAATCTGTATCCAGATGTTCCTTTGCCATGGAATCCGTGATTGGGATGAAATGTTGCAGGCCTTCAGGCTTGAGTAGATCAGGCAACAGCTGACGAAATTTCGGCGTTTCTTCTGGGAAGGAGAAGTCTTTGGAATTCTCAATGAGCACAAGTTTCAAAAGCGAGGGTGGCCACCATCCATTGACGAGCTTGTTTTCGCTGGAAAACAAGAACTTGTTCCCAGAGGCCCCGCAGAAGACCGCCACGTTTTCTCCAATCAACGAGGTTTTAAACACTTCCGGGGATGAGAATTTCGTTACCCTGTCGTTAATGAACTTCTCAGGGTATCCCTGTCGCCCAACCCTGGTAAACTCTATGGTTTCACCAATGATCGGCCAGCCTTTTGAACCGGCCGGAAGCTTGCCATTTGCCGACTTCGGCTGGCCAATGAAAAAGAAAAGTAAAGAAGTGAGAAAAACAGGGAGAACGAGAAAAAGAATGCTGAACAACATATCCATGACTGGTATATTTAGTAGCGCTCTTGTTGGGTACAAAAGCTGCATATGCAAAAGGGATCCACCGGACAACTCTATATATAGTTGTAGAATTCCACGAGACATGTAAGCAAAATTGTACACTCACCCGCATATAATAACTATTTATTACACTGCACCCCCGGCCTAGCAATTCTAGGAAGCTATGTCGTCATTCACATCTTGCTTGAGCATGCCAACAGATATTTTACAGTCTCTCAGGTAGAACAAGAAGAAGAAGAAGAAGAAGAAGAAGAAGTAGAAATATGACTATGAATTCTGATAAAAAACTTCCTACCATATTAATGAAATTGTATAAACTTAATCTCTCTTACAATGCGATCATAATTTAGTAAAATTATATAATTATATTTTGTTTTTTGATGCATAATTATTATTATCAATGAAACTATAAATGTATATTTAATAATTATAATAATACATTTATATATTGAAATTGAGATTTTGGATAAATTTTACCTTCCCATGTGGTACAAAAGCTTTGTATTTTGCATATGACTGGCTGCCAAACAATTTTAAATTGTTAGGTGGTATTTAAAGATTGAGTTATATAAAAAAAAGTCAACTTTTGATACTATGCGAGGAAAATTGCATGTAACCACATCCCATTTAACGGCAGGATAGGTTCGGAAGGCTATGTGCAGCAAATGAAAGTAAAACGTCAACGGAATGGAGCAGAGCCTTAAAGAAAGCTATGGGTAGGCCTGGCCGAACACAGGTTAGGGACCAAACAATACATATATTAGATGTGTGTGAGCCGTTGCTCCAAGTCTTCAGGACATGTCTTGGAGTTCTAAATACCCCTTTTATTATACGAAATAGTTCTAATTGATTTTTCTTTTATTTCATATATTTTATATTTTTATTAAAATATTAAGATTTGAGATGTGGAAGGTGAGATTATAAGCCAAACCTTAAGTTCTTAATCATTTAAATATTTATTAAAAAATAGATAGAATATTTATTGAATCATTATAAATTTTTAATTTTAAGATTCAATTGAAATTAATCAATAAAACTGATTCTTTTTATAATTAAAAATTTTAAATTTAAATCTTAATCAAAATTAATTGATAAATTAAAAATAATATTTGAATTAAGAAATACTTACTACTGTCAAATTAATTTACAGTTTTTATATTTTCTGTTCTCTTATCTCTTAACATAAAAAAAAAAAAAAAGAGTTTAAAAAAATATATGTATAAATTATTATTATTATTATTTAATTATAACATTAAAATTTGATGGAAAACATTGGATGTATAAATAAATAAACCGTACTTAAAAAACACAAAAAGTAATATTATTGTTTTTCTTAAATTTTTTTCTTAAAAGTATATGAAAAAAAAAAAGGACTCTCAAACGTATTGTTGTTGTTGTTTTTATTTATTTATTTTTTTTCTTTATGAAAAAGTCTATCAAACATACTTTCTGCTGTGCTTAGTCATAGCTGGAACAAAACTTCCAATGAAAAAGAGCCAAATGGGCTAGCCCCTCATAAAGCCAAAAAAAAAAATCACCCACTAGCTGCTCGACAAAAATCCTCATAGGAAATGGAGTCGAGCATTTTGGAGTCGATCGGCACGGAGATAATCGGCGTGATGTCGCCGGTCTCCATCTGCATGCTCTTGGTCGTTCTCATCGTCTACTCTCTCTCCCCTTCCAACCCCTTCTCCGCCGCGGCGGCCCCGCCGATCCGCACCGCCGCCAACCTCGTCTACCTCGAAAACCCCTCGGACTCCTCCGCCGAGAAGCTCGAGGGCGCCCTTCTCAACGCCTTGGTCTTTGTTATTCTCATAGCCGTAGTCACTTTTTTTCTGGTTCTACTTTACTACTATAATTGCACAAACTTCCTCAAGAACTACATGCGCTTCTCCGCATTTTTCGTTTTAGGTACCATTTGATTCTTTGAAGCTCAAGCCGATATATTTTTTTTTCAGATGACCCAGTTGACTTAGTGAAATTTTGGCTTCTGGGTCGCTTTTAGAATTTGATTTTATGGGTTGTGTGTGGTTTTTGGTATTCCTTTGGTGCTTTCGAATTTCTATGGCTTGATTTTCTTGATTGTTTGCTGTAGTCATTGATTTTCCTGATTTTGTTTCCCATTGAACAATTGTATGTTTTTCCGGAATAGAGCACAATTTATGTTATAATTGTTTACTACTGGTTTGAATTAATTTGAAATCCAGCTCTCTAGATGCCGCCATTGACTTACTGTGTTAATTCTTCTTGCATTGTCATATACTGGCATTGCATTGGTAAAATTTTGGTTTCTGGTTGCTTTTAGAATTTGATTTCATGGGTTGGTCGTGTCTTTTTTTTGGCAATTCTTATGGTGTTTTCAAATTTCTATGGCTTGATTTTATTGATTATCTGCTGTAGATATGCATTTTCCTGATTTTGTTCCCCATTGAACAATTGTATGTTTTTCCGTAATAGAGCACAATTTATTTTATATTATTTACTACCAGTTTGGAATGTATTGAAAATCCAGCTTTTAGATGCTGCCATTGAGTTATTGGGTTAGTTCCTCTTGCATTGTTTTATTTTAGCATTGCGCTCTGGTGTGGTGTTTGTGTTGTGTTTGGGCAATCTTGTTGAAATTTAACCATTAGTAATTCCTTGTGGATGCATTTGTAACTCCTTTTGAGTTTTTGCTCAAGTTTTGTTGCAATAGCAACCATTGGTGGTCAGTTTTCATCTTTTTGTTAAGCTTATGTTCCTTGTTTACTTTCTGTTGTTCCTTCTGGCTTTTTAGGCACAATGGGTGGATCAATTTTTTTGTCGATAATTCAGCGTTTCTCTATACCAGTTGATTCGATCACCTGTTTCATCCTTTTGTTCAATTTTACAATGGTGGGTGTCTTATCAGTATTTTCAAGTGGGATACCAATTGTTCTGAGGCAAGCATATATGGTGGCCCTGGGTATAATTGTGGCTGCTTGGTTTACCAAGTTACCAGAATGGACTACATGGACTTTGCTGATGGCATTGGCAGTTTATGATTTGGTGGCAGTTTTGGCACCTGGTGGGCCACTTAAGTTGTTGGTGGAGTTGGCCCAAACCCGAGATGAGGAGCTCCCAGCATTGGTTTATGAGGCACGGCCAACAGTATCTAGGAATGGGCAGAATCAGGGTAGGAGTTTGGAGCTTCTGGCTGGTATAGTGACAGGATCTGGTTCATTGGAGATGCAAACAGTATCAGGGAGCAATGTGGACCAAAATGAAATTGACAATAGAATGAGCTCTGAACACACTGCTTTTGAGTTGAGGAATTCTGGGAATGTAGGTGTACCAAATAGGGATGAAGGAGAGAGGTCCCCTTTGGTGGGTCTTTTGCAGGAAATGCGATCTTCAAGCAGTGGGTCATTAGAATTGTCAACAGTGGTTGGCAATCATGAATCTGAGATTGTTGTGGATGAGGAGAGGTCTCCTCTTGTTACTACAATGGGGTCGAGGGGTCAGAATGAGCAGATAAGGAGTGATGATTCGGGTAGCTCTGCAGTGTCCAGTCGAGGAATTAAACTTGGTCTTGGAGACTTCGTTTTCTACAGTGTTCTTGTCGGTAGGGCTGCAATGTATGATCTAATGACAGTATATGCTTGTTATCTTGCAATTATTTCTGGGCTTGGTTGCACTCTTATTTTGTTGTCAGTGTGCCGCCAAGCTTTACCAGCTCTCCCTATATCAATAGCTTTGGGTGTTATTTTTTACTTCTTGACTCGCTTGTTGATGGAACCTTTTATTGTTGGGACAGCAACAAATCTGTTGATGTTTTAATGCATCAATTTCTACTGGAGATTAGAAGAAGAGTATTATGCTGTTCAAATGAAACACTGATACTTCCAGGCATGAGTCCTGTATACTTTTGTTCAGATAAATTCCCTGTTAGTGATACACGCCTCTGCTGTGTAAGTGTGCTCTTTTTCCAAGATCATACCTGATCAATGCAGTAAACTCAAGAGAAAGTGATAATTCACTGAATGCAATTGACTGTCCTGTTGGGTTTTAGGCTTAGTTTCTGATACTAAAGTATGTTTACGATGTTTTCGTGCCATTCAGTTCAGCGAGGCATACATGAAACACGTGCAAATTGGAATTTGCAGTTGCACATTTTCAGTGAACATGCAAAACCTGAAAACTGCATCACATGTTTATGTAAAATATTGCCATTGTTGTTGGGGGTAAGAACTGATGATCCTATCCTGTCCCGCTGGGCTGGCTTTGATTTCTATTTTTATTTTTGTGCTGCTTATAGAAAAAAAATGACCACCTGTCCCGAATGAGCCTCTTCTTTCTGAAGCAAAGATTTATAGCTGGAGTGGTTGGAATCTGACCAGGAATTTCTTTTTCCCCTGAAGCCTTTGCTCATGCTGGGTTGTAAATTTCAGTTATTTTCCCTTCTGACCCTCTTTCTCTGGCACTAATATTTGTTGAGGGCTGGAGATAAGTTTTTAGCATGAGGCTTTTCTCTAACGCAATTTCTTTATTTTGAAATAAAGGAAAAACACAGATGATCTGTGGGGGCCACAGGAATGAAGAAGTATCATTCTTTCTGCTTGAATTAGCAAGCAATTTCGCGTTTTAATCTTTGTGGTATATGAAAAATGTTTTTAACCAAAAAAAAAAAAAAAAAAGGCTCTATATATTGAGATATAGAGGAATTCTATATAAATTATTATTATTATTATTTTTTTTTACCTACATAATATAGAGACATTGAAGTCGTGATGAATATTACAATTCCCGTTAATTAAGTCGGTTGAAGGACCCAGTGCGGTTCGGCCTACAAGTACCAAACATATCGGCTCAGCCCGGTCCATCCTTCGGTGAGGTTCAGTTCTTTTAAGCGTTCCGGCCCGGATACGGTGCCGTTAAAAACTTGTAAATTCAATATCTGCTCTCTGCAAGAGCGCAGGCGGAACCGAGCTGGAAACCGGCAACTAAAAAAAAAAAAAAAAAAACAAAGGAAAGAAAAAGGGAAAAGAATGTTGAGTCTGCCGGACGAGCTGTGGCGGCATATTCTGGAAACTGGAATCCGAAAGTCCCAGTTCACGTACAGAGATCTCTGTTGCATCTCCATCGTCTGCAGGCGCCTCCACCGATTGTCCGGTGAGGACACTCCCTGGTCCACGCTCTTCTCGTCCGATTTCCCTCCTGCGCCACTACAACTTCAAGACCCTAGATCCAAAGGCGGCAACGGCCTCAGATCACCGTCAGCCAAATCTTCTTACAGAATTAGGTAAATTTAGAATTCAAGATCATTAGTTGTTTTTCATTTTCTCTCTTTTAATTTTTTTCCCTTCTTTATGCGGTGTTTTGGTGTTTATTAATGTTTCTTTTTGGGGAGGGGGGTTTGAATGTGGATTAGGTTTGAGAGGGAGAGAGAGAAGGCGGCGACGGCGCACAGGAGGGCGTTGCTGAGAAAGGAGAGTCAGATTATGGAGCACCAGAGGAGAATAAGGGAAATCGAGAACCAGTTGCGTCTGGAAACTGACAAAAAGAGAGCCGCCGCGGCCGAGTTGTCCAGTTTAGCCAAGGCCAGGTATATCAGATTTTTGCTAAGTTATTCTATAGAAAAGATTTATGTGGCTAATTTGTTGTTGTTGTTGTTGTTGTTGTTGTTGTATATATATGCTAAATTACTCAGATTACCGAACCCCTTGCACATTGTGGGCTGTAATTGGGTATGCATAAATGTTGTTGGCCTCATCTGAATTTTAGTTTGACTCTTGTTCTTATGGTTGTTGAGCTGGAGTTGAAGCATGTTTTCGACTCTTTAAGATTGTCTCATGTTGGAAGGAACTTCATGTGAAAGGGGAAAAAAAGGAAAAAGATGATGGAAGCTACAAAACAAAAGAAATAGCTTGTGGAACTGGAAGGATTCTATATGTTTGTTATTATTCCTTGTCAGTTCTTTCATTGGGAGTGTGAGTCTGGAAGGGCCGATAATGTGGAATTTCTGTGAGAGATTTCCAAGGATCTGTGATTGTGAAACGCAAAAGCCTAAGGAGCTCATGAGTTTCCAGTTTTTGAATGCCATTGGAAGAGTTGGTCAGATGTAACAGAGCTGAGAGGAACAAAATTGCTTGTTCATCATCCCTTTTGTTTTTGATGAGAAGAACCTCTGTTTCCATCCTGAAGCCACTGTGTGCTTTTGGATTTGATAGTTTATTTTTAGAGTATTGATCTCTCATTCCATCAGGAAATTTCCTGTTTGACTTTTTGCTTCTTTGATAGGTGACTTGATGTTTTACTTATAGTCTCTATGCAGTCTCTTAGAGTCCCTTTTTCTCATGCTCATGATGTTCCAATTGGTTTTTCCAGGCAAGCTACTGTTGCTTTGAATGTGTGGCAGCCTGAGGTTGTTAGGAGTATGCAAAAGCAGATAGTGGAGCAATGTGCTGTACCTATCAAATTTCGAGTACGTTCACTTGAGATGGAAGTCAAGCTTTGTAAGCAACAAATATCAGGGTGCAATAAGGCTTATGTGAGTATTGATCTCTCATTACGTGTTTGCAAGTGCATTATGTCAGCTTTGATGGGGAATTTGTGATAATTTTTTATTTTCTTTTCTTCTACAATCCTTGGTAGATGGATGAGATAAAAAGGCTTCAGACAGCAAAGGAAGAGTTGGCATTCTTGAAGTATCATCCACTACAAGATTATGGATTAGGGAGTTGCGGGGATGATAAGTGTATGGAAAAGAGGAAAAAGCTAAAAAGATGCATAAATTGTAAGCTCTGACATTTCTAGCCTTGTGTGTTTGTGTGTGTGTGTGTGTGTGTGTCTTTGTGTTTGCATGTGATCTATTATTAAATAAAAAGAATTATGAGTTTTTTTGCTTCCTTTTGTGGTGCTAGTGTTAGCTTTTATAGGTTTTCATGAGATGGTTAATTATCTATGCAAGCTATCTTCTCTGTTCTTCTCTCCTTTTTTGGGTCTGCTATGATGGGTGCATTATCCTCCAATGTTATTATGGGTTCTTGTCTGATGTTGTTGTCTTTCCAATCATTTTACTCAATTCTTTCCTTTCTTTGATTATTCAAATGTTACTTTCCTCTCAAATTTATATGATTGATTGCCATTTCTTTAGCTACATTTTATGAGCTTCTGTTTATGCTCCTTTACTAAACATGTAATTTGGTCAAATCCTCCAAAGTGGAGCTGAAGCCTTTGGTAAGTTGACTTACTTGCTGATTACTTTCTCAGGCGTACAATAATTTACCCAGAATGTTCTATATTTCGTTCTTTTTTCCCCACCCATCTACTTAAATCTACATCCCCAACCTCCCTCTCTTGTTGCTGCCTAAATGTATGTGCATTTGTGCTGGTGCATCCTTTGAAACAAATAACTAGAATTAGTTCCCTGTGTTTTGCTGATGGTATTGGGTGTGAGGAATGCATAACAGAAGCTGATTCTGTTGAGAATATTTTCAAGTATTTGATTGACTCTGCCATTTTCATCCTTTGATTGCATATTTCATTTTTTGATATTTCTTTCTGGTGGGGCCTAAATTTATAACAAGCTCTAAATGTGATGTTGCTTGCCAGTACAGTTCCTGAAAAACGAGGTAGTAGTCAGTGGGCACCCACATGGGATCAACTAGAAGGCTAGCTGATGATGGCATTCCTCATCTCTTAGTCATCACATGATCTTTCCAGAAGGGAGATGCTGAATTTTTTTGTGGTCATGACATTGGTAAGCTTAGCAATTTCTAATATTCCAAAAGAAACTCAATCCAGAATCTCCAAACCCAAGAATCTAAAATGAATCATGTTGCAGAAAGCATGTTTGGGATGAAAACTTTATGTTGTGTGTTGTCATTTATATGTACATGGCTTGGATGCTGTCATACATAGTTCATCATCTTAACAGTCAACATGAACAAGATGAATTATGCATCCTGGATGTAAGGTCCCTGATCTCCAAAAATTTCAGAAATGCAACATTGAGAATTACTCTGAGCATTCAGCAAGCATGTCAACAATGCCATCAGCAGCGATTTCTCACAATTCATAAGCATATTTCTGGGGATGCTTCTGGCGGATTACCTGAAGATGTGTATCTAGTTGCCACCAGTAGTTGCATAGAGACAAAATTGTGCTCTTGTGGCTAGTACTTCCTGTTGGTATGCGATCAGAAGCATGGTTAAATCCCTAGTGGCCTTATGGGGGCCTCACTCTGCGTGATTATTGGATTTTGGTGGACCAACTCATATGGTTCAAGCGCTGGGATACAAGAAAGAGTGATAATAAATTTGTTTTACTATATTTCTCATTGTTATTTGTTTATTTATTTATTTATCACTGTTATTTTTTTCCCCCAGCTGGTCATTTTCTATTATATTTCAATCTCGGAGTAACCTGCACCAAAAAAAAAAAAAAAAAAGGGGGACTTCAATTGCATTTTCTTCTCTTCATCCAAGTAGACTTAGAGATATTGAACGAGTAATGCACTGTACTCTATTAATACGACCGACTGCAGCTATTTCTACTTGATTTTGTACCTCGCTAGTTCAATCACATTAAAATAGAACATTGCCCGGTGAAATTGTTGAATTTTTTAATGCAATATTCTATTAGTGCACATCTTTCATTATTAATTCAACATTAATTTAATACATATGGTCATGTAAAAGAGAACTCTCTGGCATAAAGTTGGCTAGTTTTTCGGTGGTATGGTAGTGTGGTATTTATTTAAAAGCAATTTAGGGTCATTGATGTACCAATTCATATGGCCAGATTCTGAATTAAACTACTCTTTGTACTGCCACTGGTACCATATATATATATATATATATATATTGCATCATGTAGTGTCAGCAAAGGGCAAGGCATATTGATCAAGAACGCACCTTAGACCGAATTGTTTGTTGGGTTGAACTTGCCTAAGGCCAAACGATTGTATTTAATTTTCCTTTCTTGTTTTCATTGTCCCTTTTTCCCCCCTGAAAATCAGTTTCTATATTTCTATATTCTAAAATTTCTGGCAATATGTCATAGGGCATGGCTATGACCACGGGCTTCAAAAGTCCAGGTCTCGGAAGTACTCTTTAGCCTTGGATTTTCTTTAGGCATTTGTAGTCAGAACAGGCCACAATTGCACTGAGCTTAGTTAAAACAGAATTGCAAGACTTGACCATTGGGACAAATTATTCCAGGAGTGAACACCAAATTCTCATACATTGTCAATGAATGTTCACAACAGACCAATTACATGTTCATTGACAGTGATTTGCATCCCCACAAGTTCTTCCAGAAGTGAACACCAGATTCTCATACATTGTCAATGAACGTTTCACAACAGCTTCATTTTGACATGAAATCAACCGGTTTAGCTTAAAAATTTATCTGCAGAATGATACGTCATTGGATGGAGTAACATAAGAAGCACCCATCATGTACACCCACTGACTCCTGTTCTGGTTCCCCACCAACCCTTCCAAAACATATGCATGCAAAGAATACAAGGTAATTAAGGAGACGAAAAAAAAAAGCCATTTTGATGGCTTCCTCTATAATGAAATTCACCTACTCTGGTTTGCATTAAAAGGTAAACCTGGATCTATGCCTCAATCTATAGATTGCACCTGCAAAAGAAGAGGGGCCAGAGAAGGGAGGATGCTGTTAAGCACTGCAGGGCCATCTGCTCATAAACAGAACTTCAGAGAAGGTAATCAAACTGTTTACCTATCGATACTATACAATGGCTGCCTTGCTCAGAACAAGTAAAACTGAATTCTACAGAAACTTCAAATTGTGGAGTAGTTGGACTATCCTTGCTGCATATTTTGGACCTCTTCATAAATTGAACGGAAAAGAACAGTATTAATATACCTTTCGCCAAAGCTGGGAAATATAACCTGAGGAATCAAAATATCAATGAGAAACAAGGAGAAATAAAAAAAGGAGAGGTTGAGAAAACAATTTCCGTTATGTTACTACATTTGCAGAGCAAAAGGACATATGCATCAATTAGTTGTCTACATATCATTCCTTGATGAAAGAGTTTGCTTAGGTAGATGGGCTAAAGAATATTCATAAGAATGGAACATCTGGTATGCAGTTGACTTAAAAGCATAAACCATCCTTCAATAAAATTAATCAATTCAATTATATCATGCCTTCATTATTATGAAGCTTGATTTCATATAACTTCACTGGATTAAATTCTGCAATTTAGAGTAGTGAAGGATTTTACAGTGCTCACCACCAGTTAACTTGACAATGGACTTTGCCCATCAAACGAGGTTAGACAAACACATTAGTGTGTTGTCACACATACACTTAAATGGTTTAGATGAATATTTAATAAGATGAAAAGCAATGTGATTTGACGGGAAAAAATTTAGTTCCTTGATCAAGATATGAGACCTAACTTTGCTACAATCTAGATTGTACCCTGAAAAACGAGGAACAACTAAATGTTGGCACTTGTTTTCTCCAACTCAGTTGCAGTCTGAAGAGTTCATTTTTCTTCAAAGGACCCCAATGAGATGCAAAGGATCAGAAGGAAACATGGCAAATAGAAGAAATGTAATTCATTGGCATACACAGAGCATAAATGGTGAAAGGAAAACTTGATATATTCACGAGGATTAGTGCTAAAATGTAAAGCTTCAAGACCTCTAAAAGTGAGTCAGGAGGCAGCCTAATTAGATCCCTTTGGATCAATCTGGTCACAATCATGGCAGCTTTCAAGTCAGTTTTACTTCCAAAGGACAAGAAAGTACCAGGTGAATACAAGCAGGTTTTGGGTTAAGGTGCCACAATGTGAGGTCAGTGAGCTTATGTTTTGGCCTAATTTAACTGAAACAATGACAGAACCAACATTGTCTTTGCAAAATCTCAACAGATTCTTTTTCTCCAATTTACTCATCATAAGCAATAAAAACCAAGGTTAACTCACAGTAATAAGTTTTCCAGCATTTTCAGGCCTTCTTCCCAAACAGATTGCTGCAGCTGCTGCTGCTCCTGATGAAATACCAACCTAAATAAAAGGAAAAGAAATATGTCAATCAAACCAGCTCACACAAAAACACACTAACTAGTTTAAACACATATCTCATCAGTTCCCTTTTTCTTTCATTTCGGCCAATGGTGGGGATGGAATCATGTTGTGACATGGTCATTGCAAAGCAGAGGCATAAGACAGAAAATAAGCAACCTTTGCTTTTTTTTTTTTTTTTAAGGGAAAAAAAAAAAAAGGAAGGAGAACCTAAAAGCTCAAATATTGATTTAAGATTGACTTCTTTTTCTCATATTAAATGCATGTAATTATTCAGCAAGGATGAATTTGTGACACTGGGATGTAATGGTAGAAAAACAAGAAGCAATGCTTGTATTAAGCTTTAAGTTTGTCTTTGCATATTACCAGCAAGCCTTCCTCCAATGCTACTCTCCTAGCCATTTGAACTGCTTCATCATTTGTGACCTATTTAACATGTAAACAAAAAAACAAAAATTAATATGAAAACCCATCTTTTTGCATGTAAAAAATTTTAAATCAACCATGTGAAAGTTAAAAGTACAGTTTTATTCAAGAATGCAACATTGAACATAAAATTGACCAAAGGTGTACCATGTAAAATAGAAAAAATAGGACTAACTTGTAATTGAAACAGAAAGAAAGGGAAAAAAAGAAAAAGGAATAATCCAAATTAAAAATTTGTCTTCATGGGTACAAAAGTTTATACAAGATATTCCAAACGATACAACTCTAAGCACATTGTATTATGCTCTCCCATAGAAAGCACGCTAATTTTTGAGATATCAATTCTCTGAATCTTGATTCTATTTGATTAATAAAAGAATCTCACAGTTTATCTTCAGCTTGCCATGATATGGAAACAGATGCCTACCAAATTTGGCCAACACTGTCTTCTTACCTTGATGACCTCATCAAGCAGCTTCACGTCCAATATGCTTGGTATATAACCTGCACCATTAATTCCAGAACAATCAGCAACTTTAACCCAGAAAACTTCTTCTCTTACTGACAAAACAAGGACACACAGGTCAAAACAAAAGATAATTACAAATCTTCTACCTGATTTTTCTCCCGAGATTATGCTTCTTTCAGCGGGCTCCACACCAATGACCTGAGTAAACAAAATTCAAAAATTTTAATCTGATACCATTGAGAAGGACAAGAAAATGTATACTGCAGCAACACATCTATTAAAGCTTTAGCAAGAAATTGAAGCAACCATTTAGATCCCCTGTCAGAAAAGGACACCAACCTTAATTTCTTTGTTCATCATTTTCAAGAAACGCCCAGTGCCAGTTACAGTACCCCCAGTTCCAATTCCAGCAACAAGCATATCAACACTGCCCAGAGTATCCTCCCATATTTCAGGTCCGGTGGTCTCAAAGTGGATCTGTAATTTGTAAGAACAACTTTTTCATGATAATGCATCCATAAGGATTAATTCTAAGGCAGAAACAATACCAATTAAGCACCATTGACCTTTGTATTAGCCACATTCTCAAATTGCTGAAGCAAGTATGCATTTGGTGTTCTTAGAACGATCTCTTCAGCTTTATCTATAGCCCCTTTCAGACCTTTCTCTGGATCAGTTAAAACAATTTCTGCTCCAAATGCACGTAAAAGGACCTTTCTTTCAAGACCAATGGATGCAGGCATGGTCACAATAAGCCTGTACCCCTTAGATGCAGCAACAAATGCGATACCAAGCCCTGTATTTCCACTTGTTGGTTCAACCAATACAGTCTGGAAATACAAAAAATGATTTCTACTTTGTAATTATACCATTATGGGATTTCAACATGCCATGAAACTTATGCATCTACCAGAAAAAACTGAAAACTAACCTTCCCAGGAGAAATTTCTCCACTTTCCTCAGCTTCAAATATCATGCTGTAGCCGATTCTGAAATTTCAACCATTGGCTAGTAAATCACATCATTGAACTGTAATATATCTCCTATACACAGCGGGAACAATAATTCACAACAAAGAAAACAGAAAGAGACAAAATTTCTGCTGAAAATTTGATGAGCTATAGAGAAAGATTATGTCCAAAGATTTGCATTTATAATGTAAGCCCCAATAGTGCAATTGACCATTTGCCATGCAACTCTTTACAGAATGTTACATACTTAGAAAGAAAAGGACTATGTAGTCCATCTATGCTATGAAATGGCCAAAGAATGCCACCCGGATACAAGTGAAAAGATTACCTATCCTTAACACTCCGGCAAGGTTCCATGGATTCAAGCTTTGCAGCAATATTTGCCACGCAGCCATCTGTAACTTTATTGAGATATATCATTGGTGTTCTCCCAATCAACTACATCAATTTACCACAACAGCTCAAATCAGTAAATTTCAGGCCAGCAGCATGAATGAGACTTACACGGACATCAATACCCATTAGAAAGACACAGCCTACAGTGTGAAAAACAACATGAAAAAACTTAAGCTATCAAGGGGCAGAAAAAAGAACTACGGAAAACTAAAACAATTGCCAACACTGATATGACCTCAAAACCTGATGTTGGCATAGGAATTTAGCAAAAGAGAAAAAGGACATACCACTACACACAATATCTAAAGACTAAACAAAATGGCAAAACACCCAACAGTCTTTTCTTTTGTCACCTTCAACTCTTTTCCCTAAATTTCTTTCTCACAAAATAGAAACAAGTTATCATACAATCTATAAAAGAACTAAAATGGGGAACAAAAGTATCGTGCAAACAAGATATAGAGAAACCAGAGAACAAAAAAGAATGAAAGAAAGACCACTTCCATTCTCACCTTCCATATAAACCTTACTCTCTAGTCTTGCTGAATTACACAAAGACAAATTTAAAGACACTATAAAAGAAAACCCAGTTGCAATCTCATACGGACTATAGAAACCCATTAAATTTATCAACAAGTAGAGCCCCTCCCGCAGATGAGAAGGGTAAACCTGGGTGACATCATCCGCTATATTAACACTGTCAACGACTTCTAATTCCTCTTGCACTGCTTCCTCTTCTTCTTCTGCCGGGTTGGTACTGGTAGTGGGATAGAAGGAAGGAGCCTTGGCTTTAGCATACACGATAATGGATCCGTGTCGTTTTGCTCCAAAATACCCATTTGGAAATACAAAGCTTGAGCCTTTGAGAGTTGGAAGAAGGTGACGTTGAGGACATGTGATGGTGGGGAAAGGAGAGAAATGGAGAGCAGAAGAAGATAGCGCCATGGGTAGATAAATACTATTGTAATAAAGTTAGAACTTGTGGGGGAGAGGGTTTTTCAGGGGTTTAAGAGAACGGTTTGTCCGCAGGATTCTCTGGGCCTTACCCAATTATAATTAATTAGAGTCACCAAAGAAACAGAGGTAGTGCAAAGCCCTCACTCGCTACAATTTCCAGCACAAATTTAATTAAAATTCTCTCTACACTCTAGCAAGACCAGTGTACATATATTATATAAAAACACTCTTTTATTTTGGTTTGGTAGAAAATTACTAAATTTTATATGTGCATTTTCAGTGCCCGCAAGATTTATATTTCAACTCTGCTCTTCTGCTCTTCTTCAAGCATCTGATGTAAGTGAGATGGTACCTTAATGAATAGTTTTAAGTTCCTGTTTCCATTTTAGTCACAGTGCAGGTGCTGCTGAAGTTGAGAAATTGGTCAATAAATGTAACTTACAAGGTATAGCATCTTAAATTAATCAAATATATTTAATTTGATTGGTCATAGAGCAAAGCTGTCTGGAAGGGCTTAAGAATTCAAATCTTTTTTTTTTTTTTTTATTTGGTTAAGTTGAATTAAGAAGGGAGATTTAATTTAACTATTAGACGAAATATGAAATTCGAATCTCAGATGTCACCGCAAATTTTATATTGGGTGGCAACTAAACTTTCCTAGTGGTTTTAAGGACTCAAATCTCAACTGACTTAAATTCCCACAAAACAAAAGTTGACATCTTGAATTCGCCCACAAACAGAACAGAATGTAAATCCCAGTAGTTCAGATCAAAACTGTGCAGAGGCATTGCAAATCTTAGTAATGCTGATCTCTAACCATCTCTCTTCACCGAAAGAGACTAAATGTATGAAATGATCCTCTCATTTCTTACGTTTTTCATTTGACAAGAATGTTTATACAAAGTTTGCAGTGAGAACACCATGCTGTTCTCACCTTAAAGAAAGCAGTAAAACCTAATGTTATGTCCAGTAAAGAGCTCTCTAAGAACTGCAGAATCAGAAAGAATTTCAGTTTCCTCACGGAAAATTTCCAGGTAATGATATTAACTTTAATCCTCTATCACTATGGATAGGAGTGTGGGAGTATCGCCTAGACTGGTGTACTTTCATTCTAATGGCAGGAACTTTCCTTGCCACAGCCTGCCATATCATTTGGACTGCATCACCTTCCCTAGATGGGTATTGAAACTCAAAGAAATTCTCTACCTCTTTCAATTTTCGCCACATTCGGGTCCATTCATCCTTCCCAATGCTTCTGATGAAATTTATCAGGTACTTTCCATTGACAGCATCTGATGTGCGAACAAAGAAGCAGAATTGAGAATAGTCGAGGACATCCTCATAAGGGAGCTCAATGTCATCACTGATGATCACAGGGACACAGTGGCTAGCAATAGCATCAAACAGCCGATTTGATGAGGGAGTATCACCTGCTATGTTCAGGCAGAATTTGGAAGAGTGCATTCCACTGGAAGCTTTACTGACTCCGTCATTTTGAACACTTCCAAATTGGAAATGCACATCTTTTTCGTCTTTGAGAAGATAAAACAACTCTTGACGGGCAAAGCCACCCTGGATATGCGAAACAAAAATCAAAGGATATCAAAAAGATGAAAGAAAATTAATACATAAGATTATTTTGATAGAGTGGCCACTTTAGTTTAATGAACCACAGTGGAAATGCTATAAAAGAAAAGCAGAATGTGCCAATACACTGCATTAAAAAGGTTAGAAACTACAACAATAATAGTTCACTGAAACACAAACTGTGCACTATATCTTTGTGTTATCCTCATAAGTTGTGCCTCAGAAAAATCAAGTCCAGAATATGCAGAAAGTTTGGTTTCAGGAAAGAGAAACTAGAATTGAGCACAAAAGTTAATTGCTGGTCTTCATTTACTCAACATCTAAATTGCAAAAATGCGAGATACTATCCACTAGCAATAGACATATCTGATGACTACAGTCCCAAATTCTGTTCCATTTTCACACAATTTAGCAAATCAAGCTCCCAGTCCTTTGTTAATACCATAAGCAGCAGAAGCATGTGTATTACAAAGGAAAGCAAGCAAGGAACAACATAATATATAAGGACAAGTCTGCAAAATTAACTTATATGTCATTTACATTAGGATGTCAGAAAATTATGGGATAAACAAAGGATTAGCAATAGATGTATCAGTTGAGTGAGAGGACACATACATCTTTCCTGTATATTGCCCCCTGAAAGTACAGCAAAGTTGGCCGGCTATTAAAATCTGATGAGTCATCAATGTAGCTTCTAATCATATGCTTGTATGGTGCAATCACATCTTTGTCAACATTTGCTATGGTTGGAGGATACCTCCCAAAGTCTGAGAGTATGAACATTGCTGGCCATAATATCATCCTTGCAAATAACAAGCTATTTGGATGGTGAGCCAAAATGATATGATCTCGGCCCCCTGACCTCTTCCATTCCGGTTGTGATGTCACAAACTTAACCAATTTCTCTTGCAACAATCTGTCCTTGCTCTTTTTTTGGTGTGGATTCACTTTGGAATATAGGTTATAGCTTAATGAAGAAAAGAAGGGTACAAATATAAGATCAGCTTCACTAGAATTACGGACTCTGAAGACACTACGACCTCTTGAAATGTCAGGTACTTCCGAAGCAAGAAGATCCAATGTAAGCCAATATTCTATACTATGTTGCAAAGTCAACCCACCAGGATATTCAGGTAGTTTACTTCTAACATCAGGCCAAATATTATGGCCTTGTACCTTCCAGTCTAAGAGCTTGAAATGAAACTCAGGTGGTAAATCATACATGAAAACCTTAAGGGGTTCTTTGCTACTTTTGTCACAGGTATTGGACTTCCCATTTTCGACATAAGCTTCTTCTTGTTTTTTCCCTCTATCTTGTTCTTCCTCTTCATCTCCTTCTCTCACATTATCAAAACGGTTTCCTTGATTTCCAATTGGGGGTGCAACATCATTTTGATGAAAGGATTGGGAGTTTCCATTGTCAATAGTAGAAAGAAGCTTAGGATTGGATAACCAACTATGGTCCACAATGCTAGGCCGGCTCGTGGATCGCAACAAAGAGAACCAAGAAAAGAAAAACAAGGCCGATATAAATGGGAACAAGCAAAACACAATTTTTCTAGAAATAATCCCAAAAGATAAGGCATGCTGCCTCTCAGACATTGCAACACAAAGTCCAAGGAAGAATCAGCAAAATCCCCTAACAAACATCATATCCACATCGAAAACAACAGTAACACACCTCAATTGAAATCAAAGACACCCAGAACAGCCAATAGAAACACAATTGCAGTCAAGTCAGCTAGTATTCCTCGCACACTCTCATACGTTAATCGCCCAAAGAACCAAAATTGATCATGAAAACAGGTTGAAAACAGATAAAACAAGCCATCAAATCAAACCCCACGAATCCTATCACTTGGTATTCGCCAAATTCTCCACCTACATTTTCTAGATATCCGAAAAAGAGTGTCAAAAAGAGCAAACCCAGTTGACAAAAACACACAGTCACGGCCAACCCACCAAATAAAAAACAGACCACCACACGGACAACCACTTGAAAGACAATGTGGTCAACAACCCACCAAGAAAAGGGAAATATAATTTTGCTGCATATACCACAAGAATGCTGTGCTTTGAATTCAACTCGTAACCGTGGAGGACAATCAAAGAACACCCACCCACACACACACACACACACACAAAACTCGCCTACGCCTATCTGCCGTTTGTTGTTCGCTGTTGTTGTCGTCGTCGTTGTAAAACTCTCTCTCTCTCTCTCTCGCTATGAATATGGGGAGAGTGCAAAAGATTGTAGCTGGCGCGGTAATAGGGTCCAACTGTAGAAGCGGACTTTGTAGCTCTCTGCCCCTTTGGCTCCCTCTTCCTTTCTTTCTCTCTCTGTTCTTTTTTTTTTATTTTTTTTTTATTTTTTATTATTAATTTGTATACTTATTATTTTTTTTAATAACTATATCTTGTTAATGACAATAATTGATAGACTACTAATTATATATATATATATATATAATTATTTTTATTTTTATTTTTATTTTTTTTCTCTGAAAAGCAAGTAAAGAATAACCATACAAAAGGAGTGGTCATGCACGCGGCTGAAACTGAGATTCCATTAATGAAAGAGATGAGAGAGATATTTTTTTGGCAACTGGCTGGGTGTGGTAAGGACTCTCCCTCAACCTTTAAAATGTCACCCCCCCCCCTTTTTTTTTTTTTTTAATAATTGTGTTGACTGTTTTTATTTTTAAGACACAACAAGTGATCATGGAACCAACCATGATGTCAAATTGACTTCACATTTTTAAAAATAAAAAATGAAAAAAACAACAACAAATAATTGACGACGAAATTGACTTGGAATGAGAAATTAGATAGATCTAAGAGGCTATGCGAAAGAATGCCAAAGGGGCGAAGAGCCCAAGGCCAGATAGTGTTTTCCTTTGCCAAAAAGATGGACATTAAAATTTGACCAATTATGTATTATTTAATTTCTTATAAATTAATAAAATTAAATATAAAAAAAATTATTTTACTAATTTGTTTTCTTTTCTGGGGGTAGACCCTTTTGCAATTCTGGTTCTTGCCTCTTGGGTGGGGTATGGCGTGGGGCTAAGCTACTTGAAGACAGTAGGGTGGGGCTCACCTTGTTTCCTTACGTGCATGCCTATGTCTATGAATAATGTTCTTTGGTTGTCAAGTGGCTATTTATAATTTGAGAAACATTGGCATTATTTGGAAATTTAACTGTCACGTGGTGTGCAGAGGATACTTTAACTGTAATGGCAAAACTATTGATCTTAGGATCAACGGCAACGTGCAAGCGTCTGTTCTGTCTCAGAGAGCGTTAAGAGTGGGAACCATTGAAGGTTGAAACCAGTGTGTGGAAAATTTCTCGGGGTTGAAAGAAAAAGGAGGTTCACATGCAATGCTTCAAGGTTTCTGTGCAAAGACGAGACACCAAAGGCGTTGAGCAAGGAATCCTTTTATTTAGACCCATGCAAGTGATTAAACACTTGTCCGCGCTCAACACGTTGGGTCAAGAACTTGTCAATGATCAGAACTGGAACTGCATCTCGGTTGCATAGCCTAGTGTGCTTCAAGGTGAGCAGCCATGGCCTTGTTCATAGGTGGCGGCCCGCATCTTAGAATCTGCAAATTAGATTATTGAAGTTAGCTTTCCAGTCAGTTCTACAGTCTGTTTCTTTCTTTCATTTACTCGTTTTTCGTTTTTCGTTTTTCGTAACTCTGCTCCCGTGTGATTGATTCTTCAATTCCACGTACAGAACAACAGGCTAAAAGGGAAACATGTTAGAGCTCAAAGAGTGATATTGACCGTAAGATTACGTTAATGATGCTTACTTGGATATGGGGTGCTGGTGCAGGACAGTGGGCTTCAATCATCTCCTTTGATACAAAGCCAACAGCACCATTCCATGCTTCTGGCGGCTGAATAAAAGACATTGTTAACGATCAGTTTCATTCGTAGGATGGTCATTACTTGTCACATAGAATGCAAGCATATTCAATCCAGAAAGCATGGGACTTCAGAAGCACCAGGAAATGACAAAATGAGAATTCAACCAAAGTGCAGTACAGCAGCCAACAAATAATGTGCCGGTCAAGCTCACGCAACTATACATTCAATAAACATGTTTAACAAGTTCATCTGAAGGACATTTCCTGCATTTAACAACGTTACATAGTGATAAGGCAGTAAAATTGGAGATGGCACAGAGAATTAGTATTTTCTCAAATAACCTTTGTGGAGAACTCTTAGAATGCTCTTGTTAGTCTTTCAAAACAACATTTTATTGCTTTTGGTATGGTCGCCAACGCATAATGTGCAGTCTCCTTTTTCACCCTTCTAATGTTCGCCCTTCTATTAATGCATGGAAAAACAACTAACCTGATCTGAAACACGACAGCTGAAAAATACCAGGGAATGAGGAAGATAAATGCAAGGAAAATGATAAATGCCAAGAATGAATAGAAGGAAATATGATAGCCAAAAATCTATTCAAATTTTTGCATGAGAAGAACCACTAACCTGATTTAAAACATAGTAGATTTCGAAGAGATCAGAGTATTTGAAAGCAAGATCATCCAATTCTCTCTGTGGAAGAACGAAAACATAAAACTTCATTTGCATACTTTCAAAAAAGAAAGATCAAGTTGTAAGTCCCTAACATTAGTAGATAGAGATGGTGGTCTGCTTCCCTGAGCTTAAATACTTTGATGTATGCATGCTACAATGATGCATATTTGGCCATAGAAAAGGACACAAAACTTACCTTCAAAAGAATGTCCTCATATGTAACATTGGCATAGATGAGGTAAACCTTCGTCCTGTCTCTTGGGTTTTCCAATATTGCTCTAGCAACCTTAAGAAACATGAAAAACAGCACATATATATGATACGATTGTCCAGGCCTTCTACAATATTCCAAAACAATTGCAAGCTATCATTGCAGAAAAGAAACAAATAAAATTGAAGACAAAAACATACTTGGAACATATTAGAGTAATTCCAGATCCTCCAGCAAGCATACCAAATGCTCTAACCTGGCCACGTTGATATCTAAAACGTCCCTGGCATGATCAATATTTCAAACAAGAGGAGCCCAAATGAGAGCCTTAACTTTGCATAGAGATAATATTGGAATGTCACAATTAAGAAAAGGACACAATAAATATAAGTTTTATTCCCCAGTTAAAACCGAATTGCTTGTGAGGAAGGCATGTGATGCCAATGTTTTAGATTTATAGTTATAACAGAAAAGGCAACTAAGTAACCAAAATTTTTCAGTTATCGATCAAATCCTAATGAAAATGGAGACCATAAATATTCACATTCATGACAGAAAATGAAACACATTACCATGACATCTCGTTTAACATCAAATAAAAGCACCATTGAAATTATGCATGCAGCTTCAAGAGTAAGCAATGATGGCAAAAAGCCTAGAGTGCAAGGTAGCAAAATCAAGAATCTCATGGGACATTTCATTCAATTATTATTATTTTTTTCTCATAAAGAGAATCTTGTATAGAAAACAACAAGGACAAGTTAACATGCACACTAACAAAAAAGCACTGCTAAAATTCACTTGTCAAGAGAAGATGTACCTTGGGTCCTTTAACAGAAAGATAATCACCAACATGCATCTCTCGAAAATGATGGGACATTCATCCTTGTGGATACATCTACATGCAGGAAATATAAATTAACACATTGGTTGAAAAGTGACCAAGTAAAAGGGCAACTGAATCTGTTAAATAAATCCAAAAAATTAAGTTTCAACAGAAAATTTTCACATATATACCTTGTTAACCAATTCAAAATGCCCAACATCAGAGTGCAATGTCGTTGGTGTGTATGGCTTGATGATGTCTTCACCTTGGCTATCCATCCCCCTGTTAGGAAAATTAACTGGTAAATCTAACAGAAAATCACAGATCTAAAACCTGAGACAAACTTCCATTGTGTAGTATCATCTGCTTTTATCCAATGAATGTACATTTATTGCACATAGGTTAGAAAAACAAATGGTGGAATACATAGAAGAATATTGCAAAAGTCTTGCATAAAAATTTTGAGTTATTTTTCCCAGACAGAGCCCAGTAAAACCCACTCTAATCAACCAACATATCCAAAAAGGAAAAGTCAACTGAACTTGCAACTTATATGCTGTCCAATTGGAAGGCCCAAAACTGAAGTAGGTGTAGGAAGTGCAAATGTGAACTTTGCAACATTGTGACTGAGCTGCACAGGCTTCACAAGTTTGAACTCCTTGAAGTTCTCAGGATCTAGGCAGCCTGTAAGCACAATCACAGAACAAGCTAGTTTTCAGACAACATATAAAAAACGAATTCATCAACAGATGCACTTGATAGATAAAAAATGACATTCATATCAATGCTTATGCATTCCATTCTTTTATCTTTTGAAAAAGAGACTAACCTACACAATATTTCAGCAACACTACGTTTGCAGAATGGTTAAAAAAAATAATCTCCAAAGCAAAAAAGAGGCTTTGGGAGAAAGGAGGAGTGGAAGAGCACAATACCACCAAGCTCTTAACCATAGTTGACCTTTGGGAAGATGAAACTTGATATAAACTTTAACCTATTTCCAAGAAACATAGAATAGAAGCAACTGACAGTACAGATAAGGCAGCATCAAGGACTTGATTGTGCATTACTCAATTGAATTGCATCCCATATTAGTCCCATTAAAGCAATTTATCCGGAGTTCACCAACGTCATTCTTCTTCACAAGCATAAAGTGGTCTATTAACCAAGCCTACTACAATATATACACTATCCTAGCACTTTATCTTCTCCCCGCCAATGCAGATTACATGATAGGAATTTTTTTCCATGGATTCCAACCACAATATGCACTTATTTATTAACTTTATCAATGGATATTTTACCATAAGGGATCACTATTATGCAACCCAATGTCGAGTGTTGAAATTCCATTTTATGCAATCCATAAGAAATTTTTTTCGCTCTTATCACCATTGACATCAGAGTCATTCATAACAGATATAATCCAAGATAATAGGTAACAATGTGATAAACAAATGTATTAACTTAGAGATGCACAATTTGAAACAAAAATCTAGGTCATCAAAAACCAACAAAGATTGCTAAGAACCTTCATGGCTAGGGCAGATACTGCTACCAAACACAAAAGACGAGCCATTTACACCTATAAGCCTATTTAGAGTTCCCTTTTCAGCAACTTCAACATCTCATGAAAAACATATGAAACTAAATCAAGAACAACATCAACTGCAACATTGAATAGAAGGAAAACCCAGAACTAAGAAGTTTTTGAACAATCAGAAAGTCATGTAAAAGCCTCAAATCTTTCCAAGACTTGACATGGAAACCCAATCAATAACCACAATGAACAACCGGTTAAACCAATGGAAGAGTTCATAATGAGCTCACACCCTTAGGTTTTCTGAAAGAAAGCACAAAGATAGCACTAATAACAATGGCCACAATGGCCACAGCCACACCCACAGCAATCTCAACATCAAGAGTCTGTAAGAATGCCATATCCATGATCATTGATCACCTCACCTCCCCCACCCAAGACAGGAACTTTGAGATAAATATCAACGCAAGAACCTGAACCAAAAAATGGGTTGGCGAGAAATCTAGAGAATCAGGTAGAAAATGATGGCAGGGAAGAAAAGGCCACGGAACAAAGGCAGGGCAGGTGGACCACTGGCCATTTGACAATTTAGCCAGCAGTTAGAGGCCAGGGACCAAGAGTCTCGCGCCAGTGGTGGAAACAGGGGTCTTCTTTCTTGTTTTCAAATCTCAGTCTGGATACTTAAGTCCTTTTTCTTTGGAATCTTTCAATTGCTTCAGACAAACATATCCATTTGCAATTTTTTTTTTTCCTTCGTAAAATGAAAATTTAAGAGTGGCGTCCTAAAATTTCGTCAAGACTGAATCACCAAATAAAATGTCCGTAAGAGTGTACAAAATTATGTGTATATTTAATTTTATTAAATATTTTGATAAAAATTTAAATTTATAATTACATAATATAAATAAAATTTTTTAATTAATAAACCACATAATTTATATTAAATATTTTATATATAATTTAAAATATCTGATAAATAATATAAAAATTAATTAAATTTAATATTTTAAAATCTGCTTAAATTTTTTTTTATAAAATATAATGGAGAGAGCAAAAGTCATTTACTAGGTATATCTCATCCCCCTAATTTTCAAACTTCCCCATCAACTCAAAATCAGAAAAAATAAAGTCCAAAAACTTTGAGAAAAAAAAAAAGAAATTATCATGGTATCAGCTCACTCCCACAAAATTTTACAAACCAAAATAAATAAATAAATAAATAATGTGTAATTTCATCCCTCATTTTCATCAAAAACTAACCTTAAATTGAGTTTAGTTTTTGTATATTTAAAAAAAAAAAGTATAAAATAACTATTTTAAATTTTTCGTTATTTTATATGAAACAAAGAGTTTGCAAAAGTAATTTTTTATTTTAATTTTAATTACGTTTTTAATTTTGATTTTAATTTATTTTATTGCTAATTATAATTACGCTAACGCTCGTTCTGTGGAGAGAAGCAACCTGCGGCGAGACCTCTCCATCTCATAAAGTGAAATTCTGGAGCCGTGACTTTTAACGTACGACACGTCTGCCTTTGGCCTTTTTGTTTTTGTAGTTACTGTTTTAGGACCACCGACAAGGCCAACGCCAACTCGGCATATCTTTCAAAATCTTTGGAACACGTGCCATGTTTTTTACGAGAGATTCTCTCTTCTATTACCCGAATCCGCATTCTCGTGAATTCAAGTTGGTATCAATATTTTATATTATATAAATAATATTTTTTTAAAAAATTAGTAATAACGTATTAAAAATAACCTAATAAACACACGCTAATTTAGTCTAATCTAATAAAAAATTTATTAAATTAACAAAACACAAAAAAAGAAATATTAAATAAAATATTTTATTTTATATATAATATTTTTGTGAAGAGTTTGCATAGCATAACTGTGTTTTAATTTAAAATATATTTCTTTAAAAATAAAATATAATATAATATTTCAAAGATTGCTATGCAACCAAAGTGTTGTACGAGTTACACAATTTGATCGCAAAGATTGCAACCAAAGACCTCTCTCGATTCTTGTCGATCTGCTTACGTCACAAACTTTTGTTTTGTGTTTTTTTTTTTTTTTTTTGTTGTCTTCAAACTTTCTTTTTCTAACAGAGTTCTCCAAAGTTACCAGGCTGAGCTCTACAATTGGCGGCACCACCATCCAGTTGGCCTGCAGTCTCGCTGAACCACTGCAACCCACGAGATGCCCGGGATTATACGATTATTGGGTCGTGGGCCGTTGAGGGAGGCGCGGAATGTTTGCAAGCCCAGCTTGATTATTCCATTATTCGCAGCCGCCACCGCCATGCAACGCTGACTGCCTGTCTTGTTCTAGATTCTCTCTACGTGGCTGAATCAAAATCGCTCTCTCATTCTCTCTCCCCAACTCCATGTTTTGTTTCCGACCGAAACAAACGAACTCATATATATATTCATCAACCGTCCAATATTGCCTTTCACTGTTTATCACTTTCGCTCTACATGTTTCCTGCGCCTCTTGTCAGAAAATGGGTGGGGGAGGCTGCCAGAAGCCTCCTCTCTTCCCTCAACTTCCTTGTTTTCCTCTTTCTAGATTTTCTTGAAATTCTCTGTTGCATAACGTATAGGTTTCTTGACGAGTTTCTTGAAGGGAAGCCATCTCCATGCTATTGTCATCAGGAGGGAAGACGAGTAGGCAATGTGGGTGAAGGTGAGGAGAGCGAGTTGTCAGAGACTCTGTTTGGGAGGAAGAATGTGTTTAGGAAATTGAGGTCTCTTGTAAAATGGGAGGATTGCAAAAAAGCATGTGGTGGTGGTGGTGGTGGCGGTGGCGGTGATGGTGGTGGAAAGGTGAATAGATGGTCCGATTGTGGGTGTGAGGCCTGTGTTTCTTGGAAGAAAAATGGTGGTGGCCGGAAGTTGTATGTGGTGGTTAGGGAGCCTTCGAGAGGTAAATTTTAGAACAAAACCCTTTTCCTTTTTTTCATTTTTTGTATGTTCTTCGAGTGTTTGTTTGAGGGTTAGCCACAAAATGACAATTCTTGATAGGAGGACTGAGTTTTTGATTTGCATTTCGTGCTTTTCATTATCATCAATCAAACAGAGCCTTATGACAATCATAATGGAATTTGGCAGATATGTGATTATTAATTACCATGTTTGCTGTTGGTTTTTGGCGAATAAATAAAATTGAGCTTCTAGTAGTAATATGAGGAGTGTACTATACAGAGGTGACACCCCTTTTTTGGTATCTTAATTGAATACTCTCTGTCATTACAGAGGACTTGTAAAGCCTCCTGTATTCAGATAGCTTGAGGATAATATGCTTTGATTTTTGTTCGTTTGGTTTTTTTTGGAGGGCTCATAAGGGCCAATCTTGTTGTAACGTAGAGGTTAATCCATTGTAATCTCAAGGTCGCGGGGAAACAACCGCTTTGCAGGTTTACAACAACAGCAATTAAGAAGATGACATGTTATACTTTTGGCTCATGCATGAACAAGTGCTTAAAGGGCTTGCAAGAGAAAATTCTTGTAGCTGTGCTTTATTATTAAGTTTATTTTTCATCAAGACGAGCATTATGGTGACCACAGTGGAGGTCAGTGAGCTATCAAATTCACCAGTAAAGTACAATGGAAATTCAGTGATGTAACAGTAGCTCAGTAGATACTGGGTTTCTGAAGAACGAGTGTTAACTAAAATATGAATACGTGAATGATAATTCTTGGTTCCATTCAGTTAGACTTCAACAGTAATCTCAATGCTCTAGTGGTAATTTTGTTGCCTATCCAAGTAAAAAAAGCATCAAGACTAGCAACAGCATTTTTGCTCTTGCATGGCGCAATGAGCTCTGATTGTGTTCTCATCTCATGTTCTAAACAGCCGGCAATGGGGACTACAGTGGATATCTAACTCAAAATGTCATATTCTTACATGGGTTCCTCTGTTCTTCCTCGTTATGGACAGAAACAGTGTTTCCAAACCTTTCTGATCATGCAAAGTCTAACTATAGATTGTTTGCTGTCGACCTTTTGGGATTTGGAGGAAGCCCGAAGCCACGGGAATGTTCATACACTTTGAGGGATCATCTAGAAATGATTGAGAAATCTGTGATTGATCCATTTGAGTTGAACTCCTTTCATCTTGTGGCACATTCAATGGGTTGCATCATCGCATTAGCGCTAGCTGCAAAGCACCCAAAACTTGTGAAATCGGTTACCCTCGTTGCTCCAGTGAGTGAATACCGTTGCCTTTTCATGCATTTGTCATTTGATTCTACCATCATTTGTCAGTCAGCTAATATATCTCCATATCCGTTTGTTCTGTTCTCTATTATGGATTTAGCCCTACTTTCCAAATTCTAAAGAAGAGGCAAGTTCGACCACGCTGCAGAAACTCGCTGGTAAGAGATTGTGGCCACCAGTATTGTTTGGTGCATCATTTATGTCATGGTATGAGCACTTGGGCCGCTGTGTTTGTTTGTTCATCTGCAGAAACCACAGGATATGGGAGAGGATTCTGAAGCTACTCACATTTAGTAGGTAATAGCTGATTTTTCATGACAAGAAACTCTTGCCTTACATGGAGAAATCGATGATACAAGTGTTTATTTATCAGCAGAAATTATGACCATCTCAACCCTTTTTCAGGGAACTCCATTTTATGATTAAGGACTTGACAAGGCACACCCATCATTCTGCTTGGCATACCATGCATAATGTGATCTGTGGGGGAGCAAAATATATGGACTTCTTGGAAACCTCCATCAAGTTTAAAGTGAGGCTTTGTGTTGTCCAAGGTGACCGTGATCAAGTTGTCCCGTTAGAGTGCAGTCATAACATCAAAAACAAGGTTCCTTTCGCAGAAGTTGGTATAATTCCTGATGCTGACCATTCTTCTATAATAATGGGCAGAGAGAAAAGCTTTACCCAGAGTTTAGAGCATATATGGGCCTCGTTTGGAGATGCCCAAGCATCTTTGGATAATGGTTATAATTGAAACATGGTTCCTTCTTCAATTAACATTCCATATGGAAAATACGATTCAAAAGATCATACATTGGGGTCTTGTACACGCCCCCAAGTTGCTACACTTTTGCATACAAGATTTTGTGTATCTCAGATTTCTAAATGAATTCAACTCATCCACAGTTCACCATGAAACAAAACAGTTGGCCAAAGTCTTTTGATTTTGGAATTCTTGCATTGTCATACCCATTCGATTGGAGATTAGGCAAGAGTAACATGAACTACAATTGCGTCTCACACCAAACTCACCCTATAATAGAACCAAACTCACCCTATAATAGAATGGAGAAGAGAAGATATTTACTTGGCCGGTTCCAATTAAATTTGAGATAAAAGACTGTATTGCTGTCGTATCTCCCAATAAAAGCACAAGCAGCAGAATAGAGATATGCTAAACGAGACACCACTCTGCACCACAAAAGCTTCTGTAAAAGTTTGTTCTGTTTCCACTGGAATTTATGAGACACTAAAGTTGGAAATTATGCAAATCCATCTGGACCATCTCACATTCTAAAAATCATCATTGTTGAAGATATCTGTGTTGCATCCTCAGCTACTGTCATTTTCCTTCACTGGATCAGAGTTCACAACTGGAAGATTTCTTTTATACCGAGTAGATGTTAACCTCCTCTCCAGTGGAGTTTTCCTTTTGCTCACAACAAATCTATTGACACCTTTCCGCATTGGCATTATTGAAGGGAAATCCTCATCAGGGATCTGGCTTAGTTCGGAGATGTCCTTGATCTGTGCAACACGTCGGAACCACCTATCTGCCTTGGCCTCCTCCGACATGTCCAGAGGATCTGGTTCTTTCACAGCTGAACCTTCAAGGCTCTTTCCAGTCCAGCTATTGCTAATATTCTGATTTTCAGATACCCGAGTTGTGGTTCCCGCCAAATTTTCCATCTCAGTTGTTTTCTGTTTCCACGAGCACCCACTGCTTTCATTGTTCCCACTAGCCTGGGGATTAGTAAAATTCTGCACTGGATTTGTTCCTGCAACAATATTCTGAGTGCTAGTATATCCATTGCTCCAAGTGCCCCTGCTACCATGCTGGGGTTCAACAATATTTTGGGTAGAAATTCCACTCGCTGCCATCCCATAAGACACATCCATCTTTCTTTCATTCGAATTCTCCCCAGAAATTCTGTAACTCCAATTCCTTGCACCCTGCTGTTGATTTCCTATCTCTTGCAGATTAGTTGCATTGAGGACACCAGCTTTAGCGACGTTGATCTTCTCCTGAAGCTTTTCTGGTGACATGGAATTTGAATATTCTGACAGAGTTTGGTCAGTTGAATTTGCCCCATTGGGCTGTTGATTATTGGCAACGTAGTCCGTTGGGAATGGGACAGAGGGCACATAATTGGTGTTATTACCTGGCTCAATGGCCATATGTCTGTTGTACATTTGAGAATTTAGAGAATAATTGTTTTTATGATTTTGTCCTCCACGCATTGGCATAATCTTGGGAAAGCTGTCATCTGAAGTTGCACCAGTCAGATCTGTAACATTATGCAGTTCTGCAACTTTCTTAAACCATCTTTCAGTATTTTTAGGCTGTCCTTTTTCTTTATCCTCACTTAGAACCTTACTAACAGGCTTTTTAACTAGCTGCAACTCATTGGTCCCAAAAACAGCACTCTTCTGCTCACCAACACTCAAAGCAAATGGATCACGACCAAGAATCTCTTCCATCCTCCGGTTGGTTGTTTGGTTTATGGTTTTATTCTCATTCATCCTTTGAATGTCATTACCCTCAGGAGTGTGATCATCACCCACATTTTTTCTATATTGAGCATTAGCTAGCCTCCTTTCTAGTGGAGTCTTCCGTGTGCTAACAACAAATCTATTGACACCTTTCCTCAGCGGCATTATTTCAGGAAAATCTTCATCTGCTATGGCACTGTCCATGTCTGAAGAAGTGCTGTCCAGCTGAGACATCTTGCTAAACCACCGCTGTGCTTTCTCTTCATTGGCAGCCAGCCTGCTATCAAGTTCAGCACTATTCTGATAATCTAAATTACCATATGCCAAACCTGAGCTTGAGTTGGCAGTAACAGGTGTTTCTCCAGGCCGCTTACAGTCGCACCTTAGGCACACCGTATTTCTTCCATAATTAAAGAAATCACATCTGTAAAAGACAGTCATAAAGAAATTTCTCAATTCAAAATCAAACACAAAAAAATCAACCGCTAAGCCTGTCGGAAGAATTGAAGTAAAGAAGAAATACTCACTGAGGACATTCCCACTCCCCGCCAGTAAGCTGCCTCCTTGGTCGTGCCTCTTCACATTCACGACATTTCACATTTCTTGCAAAGTTCATGAAATTACACCTGCTCAACAGTAGAGAACAGCAGTAATAAAGACGAAAAATGAAACTGACATTGCTGCATGCTTCCACATCAAAATTAGTTATGCAGAGTTTCAAAAACAAAAATATATCAAGAGATGGCAGCCCATATGACACAGATCTGTCATGCTGAGAGAAAAAAAAAATTGAGGTATTAACATTAGAAATAGGCAATAAGATCCCACCTTGGACAAATCCAGTCCCCCTTTTTCATTTCAATATTCTGTCCTTCAGGCCTTTGTGATCGCCCATATTGATCTGGAAACTGATTTTGCACTAATCCAGCCATGCTTGGCTGTGGAACATTATGGCTCAGCTGGGCCAACTCACTCAAGAGATTCCGAACACATGGCTCAACAAGTTCTCTATTCCAAAGATTGCTCTTCTCAGAAGATACAATATCACTTGCATAGCTTAATATAAACTTCATCAAGTCAACTGTATGCAATCTATCAGAACTCAATACCTAAGATTAAAAAACAGTTGAAGGTGGTGTGTCAAATCATTAACAAAGCATTTTCAATATGATTGAAGATATATTTTACCAGCACCGCTCACAGAAAAGCAACTAGTACACTTTTACAAGAAGTTACTTGAAAATGTAAAGCTAGCTTCTTCCCATATGAAACACTCATCTAGATAAGTAACTTGAATTCAAAATGCATCATTCTTCATGGCTATCATCATATGGGGTTCCAGCCACCAAATATTTGCAGCTAGATAAGTAAACCAACTGCAACTTCCCATCCCCTCCAAAAAAGATCCGAGAAATTAGAGAGACAAATGAACCCCTTCGCAATTGCAAACTCTTTTAATTGCAGATAACTACCAACATTAAGAAGCCTCTTCAATATAGATGTCAATGACCAGAACATCAAAATAGTAAAAGCAATAATCTGGACCACAGTTTAGATAAGCCAGACAAAAATGTAGGCATTCTACCATATGAACGTAGAGTTTTGACGCGATAGTGATTTGAGTAATAAAAAGTGTAATTAGAATCATTGATTGCATAAAGATAGATCACATATATGCAATTAATAATCATGCTTGCACTTTTTATGGACATGCGTCACTCCCAAAAGGAAATTTACAAACAAAAAACTTACACCACTATCTCCACCAACCAAGAACAACCTCAACCTCCTCGCTGAATCATCCGCATTTTCAAACAAAAATGGTGTTCCATTCGCAACTATAGTCTCAATATCTCTCCTTGAAAGCATCCTATGTAATCCAAAAAAAAGACACCAATATACAAAGCAGCAATCAAGTCAACACAAACTAACACAAAAACAACAAATAATGGCGAAACGTGAATAAAAGATTCGAACTTTAGCTCACCCCAACATGCCGGGCCTATCACTAGCAAAGGCCAAGCAAGCAGCAGCAGCCTGCAGGAAGTCCTCATGCAAACAGGCGCCGGCTGCCAGCCCATCAATTTCATGGTTAAAACCCTGCCTGTTGAAGTAACCAGCGGAGTAGAGGTTGCGAATCAAATTGGACCATTCCGGCCACGGGTGGAAGACCGCAGGTGGCGAAGAGGAGGAACTGGCGAAATAGGCGGCGGCGGCGGCGGTGTTCTGAGTGTGAAGTTCCTGATGGGAGGGTTTAGGTTTTAAAGAGTGGGTAAAAGAGCAAGGAAGAGAGGAAGGGAGACAATGGTAGTGGTGGCGCTGAGAAAGGGAGCAGAGGGAAGGAGAAACGCGGTGGCGGGAGAGACAGATGAGAGACGGCCAGGGGCGGTGGGGTAGCGTATGAGTAGTGGTGAAGAGAAATAAGAATCTGGTGGCGGCGCCGCTCATTCTCTGGGTTATTATTGGTTATAATTGGAGTAATAATAATCTTGGGAGTGGGTGCTCGGGCGTTGGCGGGGCAGTGCAGGAGGCGGAGGCGTAGGCGTCAAAAGTTAAAAGCCAGCTCCGATGGTCGGGCTTCCGGGAAACGTCAAGCTTTACGGCTAACAGGCTCAGGATGTTACCCCAACACCTAAAAAAAAAATCACATCCGGCCAAAATTACAAGATTTGCATCTACTTACTTTGCTAGAAATATAGAAAGATAGAATAATTTTAATTTTTAATTTTTAATTTAAAATTTAATCTTTGACATATCTCAATAAAATATAATTACCTGTTGTGGTGTTTTTATTTTATATATTGTTATTAAAATTAATTTTAGTCGTCACCCAAATTGCACTTAAAATAAAAGGTTTCGAAATAAAATCAAAAAAAAATATATGTATTAAATTATTACAAAAATACAACTAAAGTCATTTGAATTTAACTCTTGAGTGGAAAAAGTTTTATGTCTGAGGCTCCGCTCTAGGCCCAACTCATCAAAACAAGTCCACGAAAATTGAATTTGGGTCCAAATTGCCTCGCCCGAGCATCTTACACTGCTGGCATGGGCCGGGTTCGGGCCGGGATAGGCCCATGCCAAAATGAAGATGCAGCGGAGTTGGACTACTAGTTCAGTTACTAATTTTAACGAGCAAGTACCTAAATAGGTTTAGAGTAATGTTAAACAGTCTGATTTCCCTTTTTTTTTTTTTTTTTTTTGACTTTTGTCTTGATCTTGATAAATTAATAATATAAATGATTATTTTTTTATATAATTTTATTATTTATTAATTACTTATTTCTTTATTATTATCAGTCTAAACCATCACAAAATTTAGAAATAATAGCCAAACTATTTATCATTATTCTTTATATTGTTTATGGTAAGGCCTGCAAAAGGGCAGTATTTTGAGAATTTAAGCTCCCGTCCACTAGCAACGCAAAGGGCCCTTGACGGGGGTATGTGGCGTAATGGGCTACGAAGTTGGTTGACAAGAGAGTAGTAAATTAATTTTTTTTTTTTTTTTTTACAATCAACTTTATTTATTTGTGGGATTAAATAAAAATATGATTGGTTTATATTTTTTGATACTCCTTAAGTGTTAGTAATTTAAAGTAAAAATTTTCAAGTAAAATGATTTGTTATCATGATTTTGAATTTCACTTTATTTATATTTAATTGTGAATTTTTAATTTATAAAATGGGTTTAATTATAAATTTTTATTTCGTAATCTTGAAGTTTATTTTTTTTTTTTTTTTTGTTCAGGATAATTCCATGGATCAAAAGGGGAGATGAAAAGAATGTATGTGGCTGCAGAAATGCATTCCAAAAGATGGAACCTCAACCAAAGGTATGAATACTTAGAAAAGTTGACGAGGGGGTATGTGTAAAATGGGTTTGACTGAGATGCATTATGTAAGATTACCCGTGATATATAATTGATTGGTCGGTCGATTCACCTCTAAAGTTCCACTAATTCCACCGAGGCCTCTCCCAGAAGAGAAATCAAGGAGGAAAACACAATCCGACATTGCGTCCGGTCTCCCCCACGGGTCAATGCCATTTGTGCAATGCAACAAAATAAGGGTCCGGCTATCGGGCGAAATAAAAACTGAGAAGAAAAGAAAATGAGAAAAAGACAAAATGGAATTCGTTTGTGGGCACACCAAGGCAAGTTAGCTCCCCATTGAGTAATTTGATTCTGGTGACGATTAGCCAACCCAGGTAAATGATAAGTGTAATTAAACTATAATTTACCTCAACCGACCAAAAAAAAAAAAAAAAAAAAAAAAAACTATAATTTGCCTCAAATGAATTTATCTCTTTTTCTATTTTTTTAATTTATTAAAAGTCATTAGATTTTTTCATAACAGTAATAATAATAAAATTTTGATATAAAATTTATTTAAAATTAATTAAATATTTTTTTTATTATTTTAATAAATTAAGTTTAATAAAAATAATTATATGATTATAAAAATACAAAAACACATTATAATATTATAATGTAAAAAAAAAAGTAAATAAAAAAAATATAATTTTGTTTGTATAAAAAATTGTTATAATTACAAGTAATTTTTAACAATATAACAATTAAAATTTGATTGGATTTGAATTATTTATATATATATATATATATATATATATATGTGTGTGTGTGCGCGCGCGTGTGAAATATTTTTTATAAAATATAAAATAAATATTATATTTATAAACAAATGAAATAAAATTTTTATTTTTAATATAAGATACAAATTTATAAAAAATTTCCTTGTTTCTAAGGGAATTACATACTTATACTGTGAGTATTCTTGCGTAGTGGAAATGGGGTGAGACGGGCACTAACTACCAAAGTTTTGCTGGCTGTGGGTTGTGGCTGATTCTAAGTCGTTTCCCAGTGGTCAAATATAGATGTAAATGGCGGTGCCATTGAAGTCATTCAACAATGGCTGCTTTTCCCTTTTTTTTTTTTTTTTTTTTTTTTTTATATATATATATTATTTTTCTTTTCATAAGAAACAGAGGGCAGAGCAAACTCGGGTGGTCCCCTCCCTGGTCCCTAGGTGGTTTTATCGAAGGCATACAAAGATTAAAGCTTGTCGTCTGTATTAGAATCAGATAATTCATGGCAATTAAGTCCCATTCAACACAGACGCGTTGAAATTAGAATCAAGTGCCCACCGTAGAGTCAAAAACATTTAAATTTTTGTAAAAGAAGTTTCCTTTTTTAAAAAAAAAAAAAAATTTAAAGAAATTCTATAAAAAACTAAAAAAGAAATTGATTCAAAAGTTTCTACAAAAGTAAAAGAGTAAAATTCTACATTAATTTTATCTTTACAAAAATTTTGTTTCAGGACGTTCATATATCTTTTAAATGAAGTTGCGTGAGAAGAAAAAGAGAATGGAATTAAGTAAAAAAAAAAAAAGCATAAATTGAAAAATTAATCCTTCAATTAAGTGGCCATTCTTGTACGTAATCCCATCACAAAAACATCAAAATAAATAAAATAAAATAAAAAATTGACAACAATAGCTAGTTGACTACAGTAACTCCCGTAATGTTTTCATCAATAAGATTAAAAAAAAAAAAAAAAAAGATCACAAAATTGCAATATTTTTTTATTGAGGCAATAGACGCAAGAAAAAAGTACAAAAGGGCATTAGCAATTTAACGCATAGGACAGGTGATGGCGGAGATGTTTAGGACAATTTGTCCTTCAGTTTCTGTTTTCCTTTGTAAAAAGCAAAAAGCCTTTCCCTAAATACAACACATTCTGGTTTTCCCAAAGACAGGTTTCTGTTTAGTTTCAAAACCAAACCAAACCAAACCAAACTGTTTGGTTTAATTTGGTTTGCGGTATCAACCACTGCGCCAAACGCTGAGATTGACTCAAACCAAAAGCAGTGTTTATATGAAGCAAATAATCAAAATCCTATACAATTAAAATTGTAATCTTATAATCTAAAAGCAAATATTTATAACATCGTATGGAAAATAGAACAAAATAGAATTTTAGATTTATATTTACCTAGGAATTACCTAATCAATTTTGTAAAACACATAGAAATTATATGTACAAAAATATATACAAATAAAAATATATTATGGTTTGGTTTAGTTTAAAATTTTCAAAGCCGTAGAACATAATTTTCAAAATTTTCAAACCAAACCAAACCATAATTTTTAAACTGTTAAATAAAATCATATTATTATAGTTTAAAACATAATCAAATTATTTAGTTTAATTTAATTTATAATTTAAACCCAAGAGTGTACACCTTATCCAAAGTCTAAAAATACCAAAATTTAAGAGCTTCATAGTAATTAATTTGATGCTATGGTTATATATATATATAAATAAATTAAATATGTGTTATTTTTTATCGTAATTGTACAATACGTGGAATTGTTTCGGAGATACGGTTCTTAAGAGTTGCATGCAAATAGCCTCTTCACCTTCACCTTTTTCCCAGTATAAACGCGTCATGTTTTCCATGATGAGAGTGATCAGTCTCAGAATCGGACCCTCACTTCATTTCTCCCTTTCTTTCCTTCTTCCTTTTTCTCCCAATATGCTTAGAGAGAGAGAGAGAGAATCGTGTGAATTCTCCTCTCTCTTCTCTTGTTTTCGTCTTTCATTCTCTTGTTTTATGTAACTCTGAAATCCCAATATTCTGCTTCTTTTCTTTCTCTGTTTATCTTCCACTTCCCTGATCACAACAGAAAGCCTCCTGCTTTGCCTTCCCTTTTTTCTCTTGCCAAACAACATATTTCAAAACGGTATTAGTTTGGGACATTAACCAGAAAGCAAATTAAGTGACATGCATAATCAAGTTTAACAACAGAAAAAAAAATTTCATCTTTTTCTCAACTTTTTACAACTCAAAGGTTTGAACTTTACAGGGCTCGCAAGGCATTGTAGGAAAAAGAGAGCAACTTGGGATTTTCCTGTTCTGTGTTCTTTCCAGTTTCCAATCTGGGATTAATCTTTCTTTTCCTTTTTTTTTAATTTTTGGGTCAAAATGAGTCTAAAATGCCTTGGGACTGACAATAATGGCTTTCATGTAATCCAAGACTTGAACTCTTTGCCTTCATCTACTCATGATAACCATCTCTCTCTCTCTACTTCTAACACATTCTCTGCTCTGGGTGTACCTGTAGACGCAGAAACCAAAAATACACAGATGGGTTTCCCTGTTTTGAACCATTCGGTTGACCTGAACAGGAAGCCATGGAGCATTCATCAGTTTGAAGAGAGGGGAGCTAAGAGACCTCGCGATGATGGGAGTGAGGGGCTTTTTGGGGTTCGAAAGGATGGCCTATCCTTGAATTTGAATGAGGAAGACGTGCACAGGAGTTCCAGTCCTGTTAAAATTGGTCACACTTGGATCTGTGCTAGAGGCCATTGGAGGCCTGCTGAAGATGCCAAGCTCCAAGACCTTGTGGCCCAATATGGTCCTCAAAACTGGAACTTGATTGCTAAGAGTCTTGAGGGAAGATCAGGTAATTCCCATAATAGTTACCAACATTTTTGTTATGGAAAGTGTAAAAGGACTATTTTGAGCCGAAAATGTTCAGAACGTCTTAAGCCTTACCATCTATAATATCATCAAACTTTTTCTTATTTTTTTATAGGATATTTTCGACCAAAACCCAACAATCACTTCGATCTCTTGGACTTTTGTCTAATCTGTGCTAGTTTCTTCCTTTTTCTTTCCCTGACATTTCACATTTTGATTTTCAGGAAAGAGTTGTAGACTAAGATGGTTCAACCAGCTAGATCCAAGAATCAATCGGAAGGCTTTCAGTGAAGAAGAAGAAGTGAGGCTCTTAGCGGCTCATAAACTATATGGTAACAAATGGGCGATGATTGCTAAGCTATTTCCTGGCAGGACAGATAATGCAGTGAAAAACCACTGGCATGTGATCATGGCAAGGAAACATAGAGATGAATCCAACATTTACAGAAGGAGAAAGCTTTCTTCTTCAGCTGCCACACCTGTCGTTCCCAATGGACCTGAAGCCCCTTTGGAAAACAATGTCTTCAGTGATGAAACAACAACCAGCGCCATTGATGAATCTGCTTCAACAGTCACTGATTTCTTTCTGTCTCCATCTTTTGCTAAAGTACCAACTGGATTTCTTAGCAAGTTTAGCCCCCAAGGTCCACAAATGGGTATGCCTCATCCTGCTTCGCTTTCCTATAAAATTGGATTTACATGATCACCCATAATTTCTTGCAGTTTTCTTACTGGGTATATCATTCAGCGGTCGAATACATGGACTCGAGATCGTACATTTGTGGTCTCTGTTTATTACCTGTGATCATCATGCATCGAAAGACAAAAAATAAATAAATCAGGGAACTAAAGATTATGATTGTGAATGTGTGAGGACGTCTTCCATTTGAGGACACCTCCCATTCCCGCGTCCAACAACTGTCCCTCTAACATTTTTGTATCATTTAAGTCTATGGCCATGTTCGATTGTTGGATTAAATTTTCTATGATGTTTTTTTTTTTTTTTGTGCTTATGGTTACAGAGAAGGAGCTGACAAGAGGAAATGGGGATTTTGGCAAGTTCTATGTCCGTGACAATGGGTCTTACCAAACTGGGCCTACGGGATTGGTTACGGTTGTGGACCAATCTGGTCAGTCAGATTCAAACTCAGAAGTTTCTGCATCTGAGTCAGTTGGAACCAACAGGAACGACCTATCTCTCTGTGGTGACCATGAAAATGAGAATATTGATAAGGAGATCAAAATGTCTGACTTCCTTGGACTAGGTACGGAAGGAGAGAAGTTGGAATTTTGGTAAGGGAGCAAATAAGGGCCAGAGACTCTGTTTTTTTTTTTTTTTTTTTTTTTTTCGATTTTTTGTTTTTGTTTTTGTTTTCTTTTTTTTGGTGTGGCTTTTGGAGCCAATTGTCAGGTGCTCTGGCCCCCTCTCCGGAGGGGCCTCTGTCCCAACAATCCCCGTTTTTGGTAAACTCAAAATAACAGGAAAATATTAGAAAATGCCAAGATTGAGAATTAGTTAACTCCAATAGAAATGAAGACAAAAAAGAAAATGTGGGCCTCAGTGTGCAGTTACTTATAGAGGCAGTAAAAACAGAATAATAACAAGAAAAAAAAAAAAAAAAGGCAAGGAACAGGACAAGTGAGAAAGAGAGAGGGGAGCAGCTCATGGTGCTTTTTTGTGAAAGTGGTAAAAATGAGTGATTAATCAATGCATTAGCAGTCAACACAGAAGAGAATAAATGGGGTCCTTGGACAGCATAGCCAGAGTGTTGGTAGACACTGGCTATGGTGTCCAATGGACTCTGTAATTCTCTGTAATGTTATGGAATTTTGACATGTGTCTTAAGAGAGTTAGAGACAGAGGGGGGCGAGTTTGAAGTTTGGTTGTTTTCTCTCGTGACTATGACTCACAAATTGAATGAACCCTGCACCCATCTTTAATGAATTTTTCAATGGTCGTTTGCCTTCTGTTGATTTTCTCGGTGTTTCTTGATGACCATGTTTTTGTTGCAATGAACTTGCAAAATTAATGTCCTTCGTGTTTTTGCATGGTTTGTTTATTTTCTTTTGATTTTTTGATTCGACGCATGCCAATGAAATGTGATCGAGTTGGTGGTCCATTCATGGCAGACTGTTCCTATGTGTATCCAATGTGCACGACAATGTATATAGTAATAATAATAATAATAATTAAATTGACACACGTTGATTAACTAAGATTTTTTTTCAATTGTTATTTTGATTGAATTATGAACTATATATTAAAATAAAAATTACAAAGGCTATTGCCCCAAGGGTTTTTTTTTTTTTTTCCTTTTTCCCTTCTTATGTGTGTTAACCAATTTATCCTTGACGTCGAGGGTGGGCCTCAAACCTTTGAGTTAAGTTGCAAATAATTTGGAGCTGCTTATGTCAATTGTGTTTATGACCACAACAAGCCAAATGGCATTAAGATCAATCGAGTTAATTCGCCATAAAGTCGAGTGATTTCTTGATGGAAATGAACTTAAAAAGGGAAAAGAAATTCAATGGGAGGAACAAAAAAGGTGGCACAATGAAAATGATCCATGCTGCTCACGAACCAGATTCGAATACCAGTTGCAGTTGGGCTTGGGAATGAGCTCCAATTGAGCTTGTTGGATGGGGCTTGTCGGCCTTGCCGTGTAATAATTACCCATGATTTTTAATTTTTTCGTAATATTTTTATCTTAATTTAACTAAGCTCAATGGGTCCAGTGCAGAACTTTACTTTCTACTGGGGTGCCTGGCCCAATTGGCCATGACTGTATTACGCATAACTAATTGTGCCCTTAACCAAATTGGATTGGTCCAACGAATTATTAGAGGCAACAAGTAAAGTCTAGTTAAAGTCTTATTTCTGAGAAATATACTCAGTTTTTAGTATAGTTTATGAGTCAATTTCTACTAGAGTCTCTCTAGTAGTCTTATAAAAATTATTACACTAGCAATGGGAGGTAGGAAGAAGAAGAACAAGAAAAAAAAAAAAAAACAAATATTACATAAAAAGTGATTCAAATTTGAGAGCATATGCCTATCTCTTAAAATTCATGGTTAGAAATAAATTCACAATCAAATACTATAAATATCATTGTATCTAACAAATTTTTTCAATAATCTTAATAAATATATTTAAAAAATAAATTAATTTTGTTGATTATATGTAAAATTTATATAAAATCACCACTACACTACAGACTAATTTTTATTAGGGCACATAATAGGTGTAAGAAGATACTAACCTAATTTTTTAACTTTTAAATTTTAATTTCATTTATTTGTAGTAGTAAAAGAGAGGTATTTAGTTCATATATATATATATATATATTTTATATCTGCGATGTGTATCATTAAATTTTATCAACTAGTTTTTTTTTTTTTTTTTTGATATAATTTGAATTTTGATGGTAAAAACAAAATTTCCTTTTGTCTTTTTATTTTTGATAGCAGAAATACTCACGTGAACACATGCTGTCCGTATATCACAAGCTGACCGATTTTAATTACCGCATTGCACATTTAGAACCCCACTACAGGTTGGAGCATCAGGGGCTGGAGCATCAGTTTTACACATTAGATACGAAAAAGTTGTCAGCCAATCAGGGGTTTCCAAATATTAAAACTTTGGCTTCAAATTGAAAATGCATGCCTCAGATATTGTGCCCCCAAAATAAAATGTTTTGATTAACGATCAGCAGACATCCGTCTTCATTGGATTGGTGATATTGGCCGGTTATTCTCTTTGGTTTTTTGTTATTGGGTTTTAAGACTTGGATCCAATTGTGGGGTGCGGGTGGGGATGGGGGTGGGGGGGGGGGGGGGGGGGAGCATCCAGGAACTGGCAATTTATGAAGTTTCATCAATGAAAATATGGAAAATAAAAACAGTTGTAGAACCGAGTTTATAATATTTTGTGAATTCATGTACGATTATTCTTGGTAATGTGCAGCCTAGGCCTTGGATCCAAGTTTGGTCTGATTTCAGTCCGGTTTCCAGTTCGAACTGATGTTTCCATTTTCAGAGAAGGGAAGAACCGACAGATGTTGGTTCCCATTGCAGTTTGGTTAAAGTCTCCATTTAACCGATTTGGTCTGCTCGCTTTTTCTCAAAAACAATAACATTTTATAACGTTCAACAGCTTTTGAACCTGTGAGTTCCTGAAGTCTCAACTCTTTTGTCGGTTTGGCTCCCAAAAAAGCACAAACCTTAACTGGACTGGTTCTCTCTCTGGTTTTGATTCAAACCATAGCCTGATCATCCTGGTTCTTCCTTTTACCTCAAAACAAGAAACTACTGTCACTTTAATTAGTGCTTTCCTACGGGGATTAATATTAATCTAGACGGTCATCTCACAGGATGATCATTGAAAAGTAATAATCAGAGTAAGATGTATCATGCATGAACTAAGAAACCAACTTTAACACTCTAAATAATGATGTAGCCACAATTATTCGAAATAGTCGGCGATTTTTTTTTTCCCCTCTCTTTTTTAACTTTAAGCATCAGCTTCATGTGCAGACTTTTGTTGCTTCATAGTTTAGAATTTTGCATGCTTACTATGGTGAGCGGCCGCCGAAGGGGGAATCCTGCAATATATATATATATTAAAATCTAAGAACTTGCGAGCTCAGTTTATTTCTTAGATTAATCGTGTTGGTGTAACATCCAAATATTGGTCTAGTCAGAACCTTTTGTCCGTGGAGACAAATTGAAATGTGTACACACTACAAAATATTAAAATAGTACAAAGTATAAAGAATTAAAATATAAATAATTTTCCTTTACATGCATGAATGCTTTTCTCAACCAGTCTATGCAATGCACCGACCATCTCAACCTTTAGAGTTTGAGCATTTTTCACCTATTGCATCACATTTTATAAAGCTTAATGTTCTTTATTTTTTATTTTTTATTTTTGGGTTCGTCCATTCATCCAAAGATAGATTACTTGTGGTATCAGTTTTTGACATGGAAGAAAAATTGTCCAAAATCTTTAGTTTGACAAGATGTAACATTTTTGAGCTCTCCTCCCTTACACTATGTCCCATTAAAAAAAATCATCCATATGCATAGATAGGCAAGTGCAGGGAGTTCCTTTTTTTTTTTTTTTTTTTTTTTGACTTCTCTTCCTATTCCTACCAGAAAGGCTGTTTGCTTGTGACAGCTTGTGCATTTTCAGGGTTATCCAAAAGGATCTGTCTCTGTAATTGATGCGTGCATATACTGTCATGGATCAATCCCATCGATTCCATCCGGGTTTCCAGCAACCGCATCATAAAATTTGCCAAAATTTCGTGAAAAGTGAATAGAACATAGAGATTCTTGATGATGAGTAGGACCCTTGTTGTTTTGGACGCATTGAATTAACATTAATGTAATTTGTCACTTCTTTCGGTGTCCCTTAGAGATTAAACAACTACTTTTTCAGAAATACAAAACAGCAACTCGAAGGGTTCAGTAATCCATAGCCTAGGTTTCAATGACCCGTAATTTTTAGCTGAGTGCATAGACTTGGGACTAAAACTTTAGTTGTGCCACGAGTCTAAACGGTCTCGGGTTCAAGTTTTCCACCTTTAGGAGAACATAACAAGAGAATTTTTTTTTTTTTTTTTTTGGGTTGGCAAGAATTCTTTTGAGCAAATTTCAAGTGATTAATACTGTATTTCTCCATTTTTGAGGAAATATATTAAGAGAAAGAATTCATCAAAAAGAGAAAAATATATAGAGAAAACATTTAATTAAGGTGGAATTATGAAGTTTCAATGTAAAAGTTATTTTTCTGAAAAAATTCATAATTAAATATAAAAAAAATGATTTGAATATAAAATATCCTAATTATAAATCTCTAATATTATATCAAATAAACACATTAAAACTTAAAATTTGTCTAAAAACTCAAAGGAATAAATGAGAAACTTATAGACTTTATAAATCATGTTAAGTCTTTATATTATTATTATTATTATTATTATTATTTTGGTTTAATTAATGCCTATTGGGAATCAAATTTGAAACCTTCAACAATTTAATGGTTAGGTTTTAATAATTTAACAATTTTAAATTTTTATACTTTTGACACGCCACGTATCAAATGAAACTAGACCAAATGGGTCAAACTTAAGACCGGAATAATTTGATTAGATGGATGATATGAATAGGATCAAACCTGTAAATAAGAGAGGTGAAAAAAAAAAAAAGGCCCAATTATCTTTTTTTTTTTTTTAATTTTTCTTTATAATTTCCTCGTTTTACTCATATGTTCGTGTAATGTTGATTTTACTAGCAAAATTTCTGTAATTTGGTAAGGTTGCAGAATATTAAAGGACTTCTTCCAAGTTGAAATTGTTTTGTGTGAGATGTAATTGTGTACTATGCTCTTTTTTTTTTTTTTTTTCATGTGTGTACAATATACCCAGATCCACTGAAGAAGCACATTCACATTTCATAATATGACACGACATTCTCGTAATTGTGCATATTCAGGAGGTATACTTAGCTGCACGACAAACATTGGAGAGGCAAACACCTGAATTGACGTAAAAACCTTGAAGCCTCTAACTCTAGACCACAACATTTGGCAATCGATATCTGAATCAAATCCCATCTTGTTGTTTTATCCACAGAGACAATTAGATAGCAATTGAAAAGAAATTAGCAGAATGTAATTATAGAGGGTATATATTTTTTGGCTAATTATTTAGGCGACAAGTTGTCTTTTCAAAAGGCGGTTCCTGTAATTATACAGACCGACTTAGGAAAACTCCATGTGAAAGAAGGGTAGCAAAATTACAAACATTAAACAATGCAAAGAAACAAGGGAATAAGAACACATTAAAACCAAATAGACTATGTAGGAGTAGAAATATCTTTCTTTGTCTTGCATTCCACCATAGTTGAAACGAACCCTAATAGATTCTGCAAAACCAGCATAGAGGATGCTCATGTCACTCTTCTTCAGTTCAGCTTTAACACCAATTTATGTTGGTCTTGAAACCTGCAATAAAAAGTCCAATATCTAATTGAGTTCCTTGATATATGCTGCATGAATGAATGAGACCCCAAAAAAAAAAAGAAAAAAATTTATTAACAACAAGAGAGAGAGAGAGAGAGAGAGAGAGAGAGAGAGAGAGATTGGTGATCAGTTGAATTGACCGTGGAAACCACAATGCACCTCTCAAACTAACAATTTAGCGAAAGTGCTAACTGTAAACAGTATTGGAATTAATAAAGTACAATTACTGATATCATCAAGGTTTCTTAAACCCCACAAAAATGTATTCAGGCCCTTTTTTTGGGGTGGGAGGAGGGGGCACCTGTCATCGAGATGCGAGAAATTCCCTCCTACCCAGATTAGGCAATGTCTTTTTTTTCTTTTTTGAGAAGCAGATTAGGCAATGTGGTGTTAACCAAATTTCAAGATTGAAAAAATGGGCGTGGGCTAAAGTGAATGATCTCAAAAGCAAACTTCCACTTAGGCCATAATTACTATTACACTTCCATTTCGGAGGTAAAGATGAATAAAAGAAGAAAACATAGGTGGATATGAAATCAATCTGAAGGCAAATGTTTGAGTTGAAGAGAGAGAGAGAGAGAGAGAGAGAGAGAGAACTGAGTTTAGAAGCCCAAAATTAAATAGTTTTGAGAGATGTTTATACCAGGTAGTAGCTTTCACCATGCTGCAGGCTTTGCATTAGGAACCCATATTCATTAGTAGGTATTGGCAGCCCAGAGGAGTGGACCAACACTACATCCTGACCAAACATGGCTTTCAGGTCAAGTGGCCCCCTTGGTACTTCAGTTGGCACCCCATTGATGAAAACTGTGATCAATCCTGAAAAAGGGCATTCGCAACTTGATTGAATTAACATAATGCAGGAAAATTATTCCTATCCCCAGCCTCCAATGTTACTGCCTACTAAGCAACTGTAGCAGCTGATAATTCCTGTCTCCCCCTTTAAGGAGGCCAGCTTCTCAAACCAAACTAAAAAAAAGTGATGTTTCTATTGGTTCATCCAGAGCAATAGAAAAAGACCCGGGGGGGAGGGCGGAGGGGAGAGAGAGAGAGAGATGATAGTAGTAAAAGCAAAGGAAACAAAAAAATTAAAGAAAGAAAGTGTACTTATTTATTTTCCAATCACTTCTCAAACCTCAATTCTCGCTCTTTGAGCTCCAATCAGTGCCATCTTCCAGTTGTTTCATGCAATAAACAAATTAACTGGCAGTAATTAAGACAAAAGGGGACTGCACAACTTTGTGGTCCAGGAGAGACTGAAGATTTGGTGAAGAATTTTTCTAGGTACTGTGTAAGAAGGAGGTGGGGGGGGGGGGACCATTGTTACGCACAGAAAAGTACAAATTGAAACATAATAAAACATGACTCTGATCACATCACTCAAAAGTTGCTAGGTACGGTTGATTCTGTAACACTGTTATTCTTGAGATACTAATACCCTTTAATTAGCTGCATAGGATTCATCTATAACAGATTAGAATCATTTAGACATAAGAAGACACAAAATTGAGTCCATGGAGAAGTAAAAATTACCATGACAACATCAAGAGAAGATGTCAAGAGTCAAGAGAACAACTTAGGCATGCACTTACCGGTTTGGTGGTGCAAGTTAAAAGCCCCTGATGGGCACAAAACTGAGGATATGCCAGAGCTCTGCTCCATTTCCTGAAACCCCATTTGATTAGAGATGGCAAACAGGCTTTCTACACCATCATCGCCAAAAGCTCCACAAGAAGAAGAAGAAGACGATGATGGACCAACAAGAAAAGAAGATGGGGCTGCCACAAAAGGAGAATTTGCAGTCCCACCAGAAGTACTACTGCTATTGCTACCACTTTCATACTGGATCATTGCACCACTGCCACCGGCGCCACCACCACCAGCAGCAGCAGCGGCAGATGGTATTTGTGCCTGTTGATTCCTTTGCTCTCCTCCTGCAAGGCTAGCCTGCATCTGCCTCTGCCGGCGGCGAGATCTTGACCTTCGATTTTGAAACCAGTAGAAAACATTTGCATCACCAACCGAACCATATTTCTCAAGTAGCTTCCTTATTCTCACAGTCTCATCTTTTGGTGGGTTTACCATGCCACTGTTGAAGATGGACTCAAGTATCAAGATTTGCTCTGGCTTTGGAGTCCACCTTGACCTCACTGGTTCACTTCTCTCCGTACTGCCATGGTTGCTTGGAGTGTTAGGGTCCTGGCCTTGGCTATCTTCCATCACTGTGAGGAAAATCAAAAAAGAAATGCTGTTGCTGCTAAAACCTAGGCGTTAAAATAATATAGCAGAAAAACAAAATGCACACTAACACAAGGAGGAATGCAAGAGAGGAGGTGAGAATATATGAAGGGATGGTGGAATGACATGTGAAATTACCAAAACAACCTTGGTCATCACATGTTTACCAAGTTTAAAAAATGTAACAATTAACTTGCTCTTGAGAAGTCAACTGCCTTACACCTGGCCTGCTTAGTTTATTGAGATCATGATTAGTCAAAAAGGGGTCATTTAAAAATAATTTAAAAAATAAAAGTTGTATACATGTAGATTCTTGGCTAATCCTACCAAAACTAAGTATCAACTTTAACAAAAAAAAAAAAAAAAAACATATATTTGATGGAGACAATTACATTTCATTTACTTAACATATTTCTATTTGAATATTAAGCCAGGGTAGGATGATTACTCTTGAGCAATTTTGTTGGAAATTCTCTGCCATCTTCTCATTCATTTCTCATTCCTACTCCTTTTGATGGGAGGTCTTATCAACATCCTGTATGTGTCATGGGCAAGCCTTAATTGACTCGGTAGGTACCATTCCATTAACATGCTTGTTTCCCTAAGCAAAATATAAATTACGGTACATATATATTTTTAAGTGCATCAATTACAATACACATTGATGGAGACAAAATAAATAATATTTTTTTTTTCGATAAATGGACATTAAGTGACCATTTTATAAGTGAACATAATATATGACATTTAGTTATAATACATATTGAGTATTCCGTATATATTGAGTATTTTAAATATATTTGAAAAAAAAATACATATTTTACTTACAAATATATGTAACAATTAAGGGTCATTAGTGAACCGACTGGCTTTCGTTCGAAAATTTTATAAAACAAAACAGAACTGACATGATAGAATTTTAACTTTAATAAAAAAAATTTTTAAAGTGGCAGTTTGAATGACAAAAATATATTATATATATATTTTTTTTATTTATATATTTTTAAAAAATTAACAATTATTGTTACATATAACGTAAATAAGTGGTATTTAATACATGAAAATAATTTAAAGACATTCATTTAATATGCATCTTTCCTTCAGTAATAATTTTCATTATTATTTGAATAAGAAGCTAAAAAAATATGCAGTAAATATCAACTTAATTCAGTATGTATATATGGTTAACCATGGTTTTTATTCATTTTGGATTGATTGGTTAATTAACCAAAATTTTAGCTTTTTTTAGAAAAAAAAAAAATAATAAACTCCTTAGTAACAATGAGTTCTCTTTGGTTGATCTGTATCCTAATAAGTCATTAGCTACAAAATAACGAGAAACACTCTCTTTTCTGTAGTCCCTCCAATCCCAATTCTTAGATGAATGGGGAAATTGATCTAATCAATATCTCTGGACTTAATCAGAAAACAGTTAGTTACAATCAATTCTTTAAATACGTTTAATATGCAATTATTTAATTAGATGTAAGAAGCATTCGATATAACTTATTTATTAGATTCGTTAAAGTACAAATGACATTGTCTATCTTATTATTGTGTTTGAAACCAATTGTCTGGACACAATAATAACCGACCAAACCTTGCACACTTTTATTGATCAAAACAAAGGTTGCATGGAAAAAAAATTCACAAAGGGATGGTCAAATGGTCATGTGTGAAAGATGTACAAAGCTGGCTAGGGTTTTCAGCTTGGCCGAAGTGCATGTGAAGGGTCGCATGGAAAGTTGAGTCAGACTACATAAACAATGATATAAATGAGAGAGCATCCAAATAAATGGTCAAGAAACCGTGCAATTATTTATTAACAGTGACGTACAACGAAACATGGCTTATGGCACTGCCCCCATTCTGTTTTTACTTTTATTTTATTTTATTTTATTTTATTTTTTTGTTACTTTTTATATTATAAACAAGAGTAGGAAAAGGGGTGCCAAAGGTTGGCTTTAACTTCGAACACATTACGTGTATGCTACATGATTACATCATTGATGCAATTGTTTTTGACTAGTTACATGTCCATATATGTAAGAAATAGTAGGAATTGACCCACCACTTGAAGTAAAAGTTTAACAGTTATTTTGCATATTTTTTTTACGTATTTAAACTCAATATAATTAAATATATATATATATATGAATTTAGAATGAGTGATTGAGGTTAAATTCAGCAATTGTTGTGGTTGGATGTACGAGAGATTTACTAACAGCCACCACTTCTCAAGTAGTAAATCCTATCTATAAAAAAAAAAAAAAAATGATGAATTAGGATATTATGGATAAACTTCTGCCTAAGTTCCGATGATTTTATATCTCTAAGATTTTTTTTTCTCTTTTAACCAAAAAGACAAAAAAAAAAAAAAGAAAAAAGAAAACAAAAAGCAGGAATCGACCCTGCGGTTTCAGAAGCGGTTTTGATTAGTCTATCTTTCCCCCTTTTGCCTTCACTTTTAGAAAATTCATAGCTGTGTTTGCTGGGGGTATTGCTGTTTGCAACTAAGGGTAATCATCATTGACCTATCCCAGAAAGTTCTCTTATTTCTTCCCTTGGGGCACGACAAGCTCACATATATATATTTTTTAATTAAAAATTAGATTTTTTAGCGCACAGAAACACGTGTATAACTCACATATGCGTACACGCATGCACACATTCCCCCTAGATGTACATCTGCCTTAAATTTATCTAATAAAAGGGTTTAAACCTTACATCTCAGACTAAGAGCCCAAACAACTCGGTATATGATTAGTAGTCCCCTTTATTTCTTTTTCTTTTTTTTTAAAATTTTTTGGGTCTGATGGGTGCAAAGTCACTAGGAGATATAATAAAACTAGGGGCAATAATTTTGCAGAAACTGGAATGTTGCTGTCAAAGAATTAGTGATATAGCAAGAAGTTCCCAATTTTCTAGCAATAATTGTGCAAGAAATTTTCTTTTTGAGAAGTCAAGATTAATTAAAATATGCCACAAAGATTTGCCAATATGATATATAAAAAACTAGAGTTATCATTGTCATAAGTTTTTTTTTTTTTCTCTCTCAGTAGTTGAATCTAGAAGTAATTGAAAAAAAAAAAACATTAAGGACTTGTTTTATATTAAATCCTTGCTTGAAGAACAAAATTGCAAGTTTAGACAAGTTGGGAGTCCAAATTGCAAGTCAATGCAAAATTCAGATACCAAATTAAGAGTTCAAAGAAAAGCTGAGAATCAATCCCATAATTTTGATATTTGAATTCAAAAAATCAATAACCAGTTCTCAGTTTTTCAAATTCGGTTCAATTCAGACTACTATAATTTTAGAAGGATAAAGATGTAACTGACTAATAGAGCATTACTAATGCTTAATTAGATTGTTAAGTCATGCCCCATCAAGCTAATTAGAACTGAAAACAAAATGCAAGTCAGAGGAATGTTTTTGGTATTGAGTTGTGTTTTAAAGTAAAATGCCTTTTTAAAGAAGGCAAGGGTAATTGTTATTGCCACCTTAGTGTATTAAGATTGAACAACCTTTTCGATTGTTTGTATTTACATTTTTTTAATTAATAAATTTTACTTCACTTATTAAAAAGAAAAAAAAGAAAAAAAGACAGGTAAGTCAATGGAATTGCCACACGTGCGTTTCCGGCGAAACCGACCTCGTGCTCAGGTTGGTGAATCCGGTGGCGGTGGGTAGATTCGTGGCGGTTGAAGGAAGTAAATGTGCCTATTAAATGTGCAACCGAGCCTTCATAAGAGACATTGAGCTTCTCTAATTCACCTTGACAATCTTATTAAATGTTCTTCTCTTCTCTTCCCTATCGCTCCTTTATCTTAAACATGTCGTCAAGCTTTGTAAATTGCACGTATATTATGAATGTAATTGAGTTCTAATTTTATTTCCCAAGCAACATGAAGAGGAGCCAACGATTTTTTTCTTTGGAACAGCAACTTCAAAGTTCATTAATTAGTCAAACAGAGAAGGACCCCCCAGCAATTGGCTTAGTCTCCCAAAGAACATGAAGAGGAGCCAATAATGTTTTTTTTCTCCTTTGGAACAGAAACTTCAAAGTTCATTAATTAGTAAACAGAGAAGGAACCCCAACAATTGGCTTAGTCTCCAATATTAATCATTTTGCTTGGTCTCCGATAATTTTTTATTATAATTTTTTTTTTTAATTTCTAAATTCGGGATCACAACAAATTTCAGTCCCTTTAAAAGTTTTTTTTTTTTTTTTTTTTTTGGTTTGTTTGTTCAAGAAGTATGCTTACACTTTAACCAACATCTCCCCCTGCCATGCACTATCACAGTATCCACCCTATTGTAAGATTTAAAGCAGCTGGCATAATAATTATGTTAATAAACTAGACAGATTCCTTTGATGGACATGATGGTTAGGAAAGAATAGCCATTACATAATTTTTTTTTTTTTTTTTGACTTGTAGAACAGTAATTATAGTTAATTTTATGTCCATTTGGGTCTTGGTGTTTATTCTTTCTTTCTTTCCCCCTTTTTTTTTCCCCCATTTTTTCCTCATAAGCACTAGCATGGTCGGATGCTTTTGGGTCAATGTTCAGTGTAACACTTCCAGATTCTGTCTGCTTCAAAACTTATATATTTGAAACAAAGCAAAGCCGCATGCCTATAACACATTCCTCAAAGGTCGAGCAAGTTAATGGGAAAATTCCCACACATGTGCCCTAAAAGCAGAACCACATGTTGGTTGGTGTCTCATTAATATATCCTTGAATTAGCCCCAAAAAGAAATTTAACCAAAATCAAAATGAAACCCAATAAGTTTATTTATTTATTTTATTATTATTATTATAATAATATAGAATATAGGAGGGGAGCGCATATGATGTATATCATGACCCCATAAGATCAGCCTATCGATAAACACTAATTTTGAGGATAAATTCTAAGTGAAGCTTATGGTTCAAACTCAAGGAAATTAAACTCATAACGACTGTTCAGGGACAAATAAACTTCTGGGATGTTGAATTACTAAAACTTAAAACACCACCATGTTGACACCTGTTCCTGATAGCGTATCTTTGCCTTTGATGAGTGTTTGTACTGCTTGTGTTCTTTGTTATTAGGTGAGATTATATTGTATGAGAGACAAAATGAATGTGGGTTTTTGTGTGTTTCAAAGCTAGGTGAGAGTTGACCTAATGACTGGTGTCAATAAATTTAACCGTTAAAACAAAAAAATAAAAAAATAAAAAAAAAACACTATAAAATATCGATGGGTGGGATTTAATAGTAAATTTATTCACTAAATGGAAAAGGGTGCCCATCTTAGGCACCATGCACAATAAGGTTCACCAATTATATAGATCAATAATTTAGATTCAACTACTGGCGGGACACACATAATGGCTAGAGTCGCTCGTTGTGAAGAAAAAAAATGTTGTATTGTGTGATGGGTGCATGGGAGTTTGGTAGGTTTCCACTTCCGTCAACTTTACAAGCTTTTTCTAGGCTTGCGTACAAATGGAAAACTGCCTACTCAATCATCGGTGAAGAGAGTCTCCACCGTCGTAGCTGTCCTGCTGGGGACAAGCTTTTTCTTCCGTGTTTCCTGAACATTTACTCAAGAATTTAAGATTGTTGAAAGACTATGATTTATGAGGCTTGACAAATAAACAGAATTCTTTAAATTCGGAATCGTGTTACACATGGACAAAGTAGTCGCAACAATTTTTAAGAAGATCGACGGTAGCATCCTTAACGGTGACGAAGTACTAGATTTGATACTTAAAATCCTATGATCAAACAAATTGATAATAATTGAAATTCTGATCAATATGATACAAATCGCCCAACCGAACCACAAAGCCCTGTGATCTACACGGACTCAGCTCTTGTGTACACCCAGATGGTTTAACTTCTTCTTCTTCTTTTTCTTCTTCTTCTTCCCAGAAAAAAAAAAAAAAAAAAAAAACAGGATAAGCGCTTATTTCCTTTTCACAATTGGCACAAACCATAGACATCTACAATTTTATTTAGTGGAATTCAAGCTTTTAGATTTATTTTCTGTGAGTTGAAATGTGTGCCGTTGCACGTGTGACCAATGTGCTTTTTTTTTTTTTTTTCATTTAATTTTTTGGGCTAGCAAATGTATTTTACTTGATGAATAATAAATGGAAAAAAAAATTGGAGGCAATACAATAAGAGCAATTTGGTGGGAACAGCTGGTATGATGTAATCTAGTAAAACTATTATCAAGTTATGTTTAGGCTGGTTTCTACACATGGGCAGAGTTCTTGACGGGCCAGATATTTGAGTCCAGACTGGACCAGTGGGCCTTACCGCTATGCCCGACTTCCAAATGTTGTTGGGTTGACCTCGGATTAGTTCACCAATTGCTGCTTGATGTAGGTAGGCGAGTGATGCAATTACAATTTGCAGGTCAAAAAGTCCGTACGCGTAGTTATCAGACAAAACATAAAGAGTTGCAGAGAAGCAATCTCAAGTATGCTGCAAGCACATCTAACTTTCATAAATAAATCAAAAAAATTACATCCCTCCCTTGCTCTAATTAAAGTATCCCTCTAAGGAAAACCAAAAAAAAAAAAAAAAAAAAAAAAACAAAAATAATTATTAAAAAAAAAAAAAAAAACAACAATAAGATTCCTAGATGTGAATGTCCTTAATTTTACATCTTAGACAAAGTGTACTCGAAGTTATCCGCATTGTTGAGGGTTAGGAATAGACCTTCCCTTTGTATCTTGTAGAATGACAAGCTCCACATTACAAAACAACAATTTTCTTAATATTATAAATAAATAATTTTATCGCTTGTATAATAAAAAAATAAAAAAGAATAAGAGAAAGATATCATCCTTAATGGTAGCCATGTAAAATGTGTCGTGTGATGCCACAACGACACCAAGATCTTAAATCATTTGAACCGTAGTCGAAGACAATTAATCCAAAAGATAACAGATAAATTTTACAATGCCATTGGTTTATTGATTCCTCCTTTTTTTCTCTTAGGCAAGCCCTTCCTTTTCTTGTGTTGATTATCAATTGAAATCCTATGCCGCTTTGACTGCAGCGACGTTGGTGAAAACCGTTGCTTTCTTCTGGGTGTTGAAAGCTCTACAGTTTGTCTTAGTTTCTCCAGCATTGCCAACGAGAACGCCAATGCTAACCATCTTTACCATTGCATTGGCAAAGCTCTGCTTGAATTCGTAAGGATGCCTGCAGTAGATCTACCTGTGGCTAGTTCCTGATCAATCTGCAGAATTCCTCCTTTCAAAAGCAGTTGCTTATAGTATCCATCATCAAATGCAAAGGGAGTTGTCTGATCCAAAAACACTGTTGGGTCCCTATTTGCAGAAGCACAAAGTCTTTTTAAGCCTGGCAGCTAATGCAGAATCCATTGAAGGATCCGGGCGGCCATTACCTTGAAAGTTCGAAAGCCGGTCTTCGAAAAGGCTGCAATGTGCAGCGCCAACTGTGTGTGCACCTAAAAGTGTCACCATATCAGTAAGAGCTAGCCCTTTAGCCTTGAAAGCCTGGACTGCCAGAGGTAGGGTGAAATCTGGGGGAGTGGCAAGTTGACATCGTCCATATTGGAGACTAGCCCGTCTCGCCTTCCCGTGGGCACTGCGCAGTTTGGTCCTCGGGCGAGAGCTACAGCGTCTCCAGTGGCTAGTGCTATAATGTCTGCACAAGAAACTATTCCAGGGCATGCAACTCCTAGGGCTGTCCTTGTTGTATCAATGAGCTCGATTTCTCAATAGCTTGGTTCGGTCCTGCATCTCTTTCTGATTGGTGTTTGCTTGTTGAATCTTGGAGAATTGATGCGTCACAGCCCTACAAATGTTAAATATCAACGAAACAAAATGTTAAAAGTTTGTGCAACCAAAACACGAGACTTGTAGATTACTTAATTTACATATATTTAGTTGTGGAGCGACATGAACTGACATATTCTTGACTATTTCAATTTGAAGAAATTAACAATTTTTCATTGTTTATCTGCTTACCTAATTAAAAGGAAAGAATCAAAAAGAAAAAAAAAAATCAACTTGCAGAATGGCTGTAACATGGAAGGCATCAAGGCCGACAGGTCAAATGGATGATCGGAATCACCGTAATGATTGTTGCCGGCCATTCGCTGTATATAAGTCCTAACATCCAAACCATTGAATATTGCATTTAATTAATTCACTTTTCTTTTTTTTTTTTTTTTTTCCGGGTGTATAATCTTGATTCTATTTGATACATATAGCATCTTCCTTTATGCCTTCGTCAAACAAATGAGACACCTAGAGAATATCCAAATGCCCAAATCATAATAACTAAAGATCAGTCGACTGATCCCATGAATAGGATAGATGTAAACCACGCATGATTAGCCTAACGACAAAGACAAATTTGAGATTATATAGAATTAAATGCACGGTCCACGTTCAAATCGCCATAGATGCATTCTATATTTCAAGTGGGGGGCACAACAGCAATGGCAGTTGTGTCAACAACGCGGGGTTTGGCATGAATCATCAAAAAAGAGAGGATGGATGTTTAGCATCTAACCTAATTAACATGATGTTTCTATGATGAACGACAGAGCTGTCAAGCTTGTACTTTCTTCTTCGTTTAGGCTAATCACTTTCATTTTTTAATAATACTCAACGACCATGTCATGCATGTCTACAGCTAGACAGATGTCTGCATATGCAGGCAACGACCACCTCTCTCTCTCTCTCTCTCTCTTTTTTAAACACCCCTCATCACTGATAAATCAAAGACGACGTCTCGTGCAAGATTATTTGAACGAGTCACAAAGTTTAATAATAGAATTATACTCTTAGTTTTAACTGGTCCATGCCACCCAAAAAACAAAAAAAAATCTAAAGAGTTTAAATGGACTTCGAGAAAAACAAATAGAGAGCAGGAGAGGAGCGAAGAACCAATAAGTCAACCTAATTCCAACTCATCTTATGCATTAGCTAATTCTAATGTCTTACATCAAGACTATATATTTCAATATTATGAGAAGAATATTTTATTTTATGCAGATAACAGACAAGTTGACTTGTGGAAACCATTAATAAAACGGGGGGAATTAGGGCAATTTGGCGATATTCTTCTTTTTTTTGGGTTCCCCGGTCCATTACGCTGTGACAAGAATTTTTTTTTCTGATAAATCTGACACCCTTTTTCTGAGGAATCTTGGGAGGCCTTCCAGAAGGATGTGCTTTTCTCTAAGACAAATAGTACTCAACGGCGTTAGGGTTTATTGTATAATTTATTTATTTAATAATTTAAATTTTAAAATTAAATAATTTATTAACATAATATTAAAAATTTATAATTAAGAGATTTTAAATTTAAATTATATTATATTTATATTTAATTACAAATTTATGATTTTTGGTTCATTAAAAAATTTATTAGATTATAAATTTTATAATTACAGTAAATCTTTTTATTTTTATAAATTATTTTTTAAAATATTAAAAATAAAAATTTTAAATTATTAATATACTAAAGTTTCTTTTAAAAGACTTAATTGTAAATTTTTGTAAATATGATAATATATTTTTTCTCTTTCAACTCAATAAGCCTTCATATGAGGTAACATATTAGAATTTAATGTATGATCTCACCCAATAGCTAATAACTTACGTTTTCTTGATGCAAAGTTGAAGTTAATAATGTTGAGAACGTTTTGGAAAAAGTTGAATGATTAAAATAGAAATATGTTATCAAAATTTGGTTTGTCTACCATCCAAAATTAATTTATAATAGAATAAAATAGTCATATAAAATTTAAAATTGACTTTAATTAAATTTAGAATAAATATTTTGTTGTTGTTGTTGTTGTGGTTATTGTTGTACGATGTGAAATTCTTGAAAAATCACCGTTTGGTTAAGCATGCTTCAGCTGTCACGAATGCAACTAATGCCCACGGAATTGAATCTGCCTTTACCCGCTTGAGGATGATAACCAATGACTTTAACTGCTTTACTTTCGAAGTCCTGCGGCCGTTCTTTCAAAGGAGATTACTAAAAAGCAAAAGAACATATTCCTTGATAGTGGGGAATGATTCCTGCTGTAGGAAACGTGGCCCTTTCATGGAAAAAGCAGGAAGCAAAAGCAGAATTTGCAGACAAAGGTCTATTTTGATTAGATGGACGTTGCACTTTGCCACTTTGGATTAAGGTTTTTTTTAAAAAAGAAAATAATAAATAAATTTAAAAATATAATTTTATTATTTTCATAAATTTTATTTTTCTTTTCTTAGAATTAAAACTTAATTTTTTAAAATTAAAAGTCAAAGTTATTAAGTAATCAATAAAGCACATGATAAATATTGGAAAATTTTGTTGGCAATTCCTCTTCGTTTTTGTGCTATCCAATACTTCCTCATCTCCTTGCAAATTTTGGGAGCAGTAAAATTTGGAAACAAGAAGGGGATGGATGTAGATGGATTTGAACCAATGTAACACGTAAGAGTATGTAACTTCTACCTAAACTAAGAATCTAGAAGACCATTCTGATTTTTGTGGGATAAAGCACCTGTATTCTGCAAAAATTCCATGACTTCATGGGAATATAGCACCAGATTCACAAGACAACAGGTTTAATTACTTCTATATGTGAAAGGCATCCAAGTTCATGCATGATTCTTTCCTCAGAAGGCCAACATGCCAGGAAGGCAAACTTAAGCAGCAGCTCCTATGCATGTATAGGCAATGCAACCTTAGTTGTCACCTGGGAGGCTAGTAATCATGCGGAGCCGAACTCGAGCAATATCAAACTTTAAAAAGAGCAACTACCAAAAAGCTCTGACCAGTCCACAAAATTCAATTTAACCTGAAGTTTCAAGGATAACTGGTTTTAATGGTTTGGATAACCTTTCAGGTTTTCCCTTCTAACTAAATGGAGGATATTGGTTTATGTCATAACAACAAGCATAGGAAAGGAACTCTGGTTGAGCTTCACTCAGCAGCCCCAGAAGTCCTTGAAAAGGATACTAGTAATTCCAGCCACCAAAAGAACCAAGAAACAATGTGAGGGACTATGACTTGTATGACGGAAGTATGGCAAACAAATACAAAACTTTTCAGAAAAGAATGTTTAATTTCACAAAACACAGGTTAGCATTTTGATTCATTATACATAACAACTTTCAGTTGAACTTCCTCTCATCTTTTCCTGAATGAGAGCAGAAGAGATGTCTCACGCATCGTTGTTGCTTGAGCTGAAACTGGCAATAACATTGTATTCTGCCACCCATCCTCTACTATTTACAAATCAAATCTAGGGGAGGTACATTGTCAGTGAAGCTAATATGACACACCATGTATGCCCGATAACTTGCTTCTTCAGACACCAGTGAATCAGAATCAGTGTAAGAGCAATATGCAGCCACAGGAAAGCTGACGCACATCTCCCCCAAAAGGACAAGTAAGATAAAACCATGTGGCCTGAGTTTATCAGGAAAATTTTCAATGCAGACAGTTTAGCTGCTCTCCTGGAATGTTTGAGAGCGAGACAGAGCTGCTGGGTTTGCTTCCAATATATAAGTGGCATCTGGTACATTGTCCTTTCCATCTGCTTTGCTTGCAAATGTTTTGAAGGCAGCACCTGATGATATCAGATCCTTCTGATCAGGTTGAAGATCTGATGTAGCCCACTTTGAACTTTTTGAAGACTTATTTGTGTCACTAATTCTCAACGTCTTTGGAACCAAAATACAGTTTTCTGCCTTTTCTTCTTCAGTAAAGTTTGGCTCTCTAGAATGCTTGCCCAGTGTTGGTGAGCCATTTCCAGAGCAGCAGCCAGTGCTAGTCGAGGATGATGGAGAAAGGCAACCATTAGATCCACTTAATGAGGTATTTCCTGTTCCAGCCCAAACTGGCATGCAACCCCAGTATGATGCAGGTACAAATTGTAAAGGAATGTTTGGTGGACAAAAGCCTGGAACTGCCACTATTGGCGCTGGACACCATTGAACTTGGTTGGGGTTTTTGCTATTAGTTATGCAAGCCTCTCCAGAGGAGTGCTGTGTTGATGCTGTGGAAGCTGCATTGTTCCAACTTGGGCTAAAGGGGAAAACCCATGGAGGAACAGGATAACAAGGCAGAGGTTGTGGTGCTCTGAGCTTGCTAGAAGATCCAGGAAAATTCACTTGCTCTTTCTGCATCATGCTTTCGAGTTGTTCACCTCCCTGAGCACTGGATGCAGTCATGGATGATCTACATGATGACGGCTCCTCTCCATTATCTGTGCAAGTGACTGAACTCATCTCAACGCATCTCTTTCGGTCTCCAAGATTAAGCACAGTCTCCATGGATTTGCAAAGAGGTACTTCAGAACCAAATTTCAGGAGCATCCCATTTGCTGCAGTAGGCTTTAAGGCAGTTTTAGATTCCACAGATGATATAAGCTGATGATTGGCTGACTCTGAGTTTTCCACCCTGTTAACAGGCATCCCATCAGATGACACTAATATCTGACAGTATTGCGAGGCTAAGTGTTTGTTCTTCCGTCGGCCTGCACCAATAGGGACATTTCTCATGGTTCCACCGGCTGTCCAATATCTTTGGCAATTCTTGCAGAAATGCCTTGGTTGGTTAACATTGTAATTGTTGAAGTAACAGAATTTTGTTTCAAAACTGTTGCATCGTGGACACGGTAGAATTTTTTCGGGCTTCTTGAAAACTTTCTCTTGGTTTGAGTCATTAGCCTCTGCCTTGTCTTCCTTGAGTCTAGAACTTTCTAGTGCCTCATTCACATTGATGAGGTTTAGTGCCTCATGGTTTTCTTCCTTTCCTTGGCCAGAAGCAGACAACTTAGCTTGCTCTCTGCAGTTATATTCATTTAAACCACCAATTTCTACTTTCATTGTGCCATTGCTGCTATCCTGAAATTTCAAACCGAAACAGAAAAACTCCATTGTTTTCAATTGGAAATTTTAGAAAGACCAAATTATAATCAAAGACAATGAATTTACAATAACCGAGGACAAATTAATAACAAAAATATCATGTAAATTTGATCTTTTATATCCCACTTTAATGTATTGAAAGGTCTTTCATAAACCAATTTAACTTATTGAAAAGTTTTTGGTTTTTTTCCCTTCATTGCCCCCCTCGTCTTCATTAATGAATGCATCACAAATCAGAACAATTATTTGAAAAGTGATTCACAGCCAACAATCATATGTGAGGTTACCACATTCAAGTACGACATTGCAAACAATTTGAATGATGAAATAAGGTCAACAATTTGGGCTGCTTTAAGTTGCCGCAGATGAGTAAAAAGAAGCCTTTGACTCTGTAGAAAACCATCATCACTGACAACTGGAGAACTACCCAACTTAAAATTTGCCACGCATACGGAATCAATGCATGGAAATATTTAAAAGTGGCGAGTGAAACAAAGCAAAATATCAGACCAAAGGAGAAAGGGTGAGTTAGTAGAGAAGCTATGAATTTAGTCGCCATGAAATTAAGACACCAATTTAAATTAAAATTATCTCCATATAACATCTATTACACAAACAAAGATCAGCAAAAGGAAATATCAAAAGACAATTTTTTTTTTTTTCGAAAAAAAACCTTTATTTCAGGACCTAGTTCCTCCTAATAGTGTAAAAATCGCATTACTATCATCTTTCAACAAATAAATAAGGAGCTCTAAAAGATTAAAAAGCCAATTATATGAAACACAAAAGGAAAGTAAAGGACACAAAAAGAAAGTCTCTTCACGTATCTACAACATTGGAAACTGGAAACAGAATATAGCACAAATAGTAACAAATATTTCTGGAAAAAGCATCCAAATATCCATAATCTTTAACTTAAAAATCTCAAAAGATGCAAATCAATTTGCAAGTTCTCGTATCAGTTTCTGGGAGCCCCAAAATCATGAATAAAACAGCACATGCCATCAAATAATTTAAGGTTTTCATATAAGATCCAAAGTTCCAGAACTCATTGCATGGATAAGCAACCGCGAGCAGCTGAGCACAAAAAGAGCCCCACAGCAGATATTTGACCAAAAACAGGAACACAGATATTTCAAAATCAATTTAAAAACTCAACTGGTTACCTTAACTAACATGACCTGGTTCAAAGCTTCTCTTTTTCCATTAAAACCTCACTAAAAACCTATAATCCCAGAACTTCTAACAATTCAACAAACACAATACCAAAATGGGTATTACAGAAAGAGATGGATAATAAATAACCAATTATATTCACATACAAATATGTATACGCACCTTGGATTCAGCGTTGGCCGGAATCTGAGTATCAGGTACAGGAATCTTCCTGCCAAAGAGCTTAAAAGCTGGATCTTTGGACTGAAGCATATCTGCCCCGCTCATTTCTGTATCAAAGTTCTAATCTTTACAAGCTGTGAAGATGAACACCACAAACACATATAGAAATAGCAAAATGAATGTTAAAAAGATTGAAAGAAACGAGAGAAAAGAAAGAGGCAAAAAGAGAAGCTCTTTTTTTGGGTGAAAAGCTGTAGAAAGAGACTGCCTTTCCCCCCTCTTCTCTCTCTCTCTCTCTCTCTCTCTCTCAAAAGCCCACAAAACCTTTTCTCAGAAAAGGTGCCTGATAAATTTAAAGCATAAAGAACGTGAAGGACCAGAGCTCCAATTTTTTAAACCTTTTTGCCCTGCCATTTTCAAATATTTAACCTGATGGATATCTCTCTCTCTTTTTTTTTTTCCATTTTCGAAGAACAAAAACTTGGGGTCCAATAATTTAGAGTATTTGTTAATACTAGGAAGTCATGAGCTTGAATATCAATTAAAATATTTTACGAAATTAAATAAATGTGTAATTTTACAAAATGTTCAAATAATTGATAATTATTAATAATTTTAAATTTATTCATTTATACATATATGTGATAATCAATATATTTAATATATATATATTTTTAGTGTAATTATATGTATCACTCATATTGTTCTATTTTACTTAAAAAAAAAATTAAATACTAATGGGTTAGTGAAGTCATCCAGTACAAACAAATTGAATTACATTACAAACTCATTTTCATTCACTTGGAATTAAGCTTTCCTTTCTAGTCAATAGTTAAGAGTTATTTTTCCTACATCAAAAATTTTATTATGCCTTATTTTCTTATGACCTATCCAATGTTTGAAAGCCATATTTCAATTTTGCCAATGAAACCAATGCTTGAAGTTTTAATACTAAATTGGACCCATTTAGTATTATGTGATTTTTATATTTATTTGGAGGGGTTGCTACATATGTAGAGTTCTTTGATGATGCCTTTGTATTCATTTTTCACCCATTTTATTTCATTAGATGGATGGAGGGGAGGGGCATAATATTAAAAAGTCAAAGGCTAGCTTAGAGATTAGCAATACTAACAACTAAATCTTTGGGCCAACATCATTTTCTAAGACTCTCATGTCATGTATTTTATTATACATTTCTTGTATCTGTTGCTCCACCAAAGGAACACATTGCGTCTTTCTTTGAATTTTGTACCCTTAGAATGAGTCTAAAGTTAATGTTTAGTGTATGAATTGGTTAACTTTGATAAAATACCTTTGCATATGAATTTTATGAACGTAAATTGTTTTAATATAAGAAAAATGTGAGTATAATAATATTATTGTAATTATTCATCATATATTTATTTTTTTACTATTGATTGTGATATTAAATAGAACTCTTACAAATATTTGTTTGAAAATTATACATATAATGTAAGATTTTTTTAATTTAATTTGATGTATAAATTATATGATAAAAATAAGGAAAGGTGTCTAAAATCTCCTTCTAAATTTGGTATGGGAATTTCTTTTTAATTTCATTTGAGGTGACGAAAATGAAAAGGGAATGGGATGCGGTGCCAGCTGGCATCCTAGTCAGCAAAAAAGAGGCGATGTAGTGAGAACGAAGGAGTGTAGTGGCTAAGGACGGAGGGATGGTTGTAGGTGACGTGAGAAAGATAAAAGCAAAGTAAAAGAAAAAGTTAAAAAAGGAGAGAGGCGCGTGGGACCCACAGTCTTTAGAAGAAAAGGACGAAGGAAAAAGCGGGACTCCTAAGGGAAGGAGAGCTCGCTTTTCACGCCGCCTTCAATGTCTTTTTTGCCAGTTTGCGGCCTTGGACCCCACACATAATTTTTTTTTTTTTTAAAAAAAAGACGCCAACTGATTTCTTTTTATATTATAAAAAAAATTATTAAGTTGTTATCAAAAAAAAATATATATATATATTGTGTTTAATTCATTAATTATTTCCCCAGTCAATTTATATAAAAGTAAAACATTTAAAACTAAAATACCTAACAACAGCCTTTTTTATTTTTTATTTTAATACAGCTAATAACAGTTGGCTTCAATGGTGTGTGTATGTATATAATACGAAGTCAATTTTACGCATGTATGATGTCGTTGTTGTAAATTTATACATTGCATCTATGTAACGTTGTTCAAGTCAAATTTGTCTTGTGGTTAAATTTTTTAAAATATAATAAGTTTTACTTATAATAATTTAAAAATTTTTTTAATAATTTTAAATTATAAAATTTATAAAAATAAAAAAAATATTTTACATCAGATAACTTATAATTTAATAAATTTTTTTAGTTAAAATAAAAAAATTATTGATATAATTTTTAAGGATATTTATTTTCTTTTTTTTGATAAAAAGGTTATTAAATCGTAGACTATATAAAAAAAATTATTTCTATAAATATTTTATTTTTTCCCTTAAAATTAGAATTGACATTTCAAAAATAAAATTAAAATTCTCAGTTACTTTTATTGAGGGACACTCAATTTGTAATCTAATTAATGGTTTCTTGACAAGGAATGTGATTAATATTTTAAAACAGCTGGTGAACATGATGTGCTAACAAAAAGAAAGAGCAAGAGGTGAAAGGAATTTATTTGCAAGGGGAGTGTTCCAAATTTTAGACCCCCATGGCAGAGGAACATTTTACAACTGAGAGAGAAAAAAAAAAAAAGAATTATTTATATACGATTTTTTAATAAAATTAAGTTTTAAAGTTGAAATTGATAAAATATAATTTAGTAATTAATAAATATAAAATTTAATATTTAAATATTATTTTTTTTTTTAATAATTAACTCCTCCTTACTCAATTCAATGGAACGAAACAGAAGTCCGAGTTCTAGTTACGTAAAGAAATTGAAAGCTTTGCGCAATTGCGTATGTTATATTTTCAACAAGTTCTTGCACACACAACCGGAAAAAGAGTGTAAAAATATATAATTCGTAAGCTTAAAAATATATTATTTTTCAAAACTCCCGGACGTAAGTACCTCACCTCGCCGTCAAGATCAAACTTTTGGGTAAAAGCTAAAATGTAGAACTTCAAACCAATTAAAATATAAAAATTTAATATAATTTATAATTTTTATTTATAAATTTAAAATTTTAAATAAATTATTTGACATTATATTAAAATTAATAGTATTGGACATATTGTTAAAATTTTATTTATTTTTATTCATCACCTAACTCAACAGTATAACTTTTTTATTTATTCAGTTTCATCAATGTATCCTAATACTATTGAGTTTTGGTACATAGATTTGGCTAATTCAGTTCAAATTTCATTGTCTCCACTGCTAGTCCCATCTTAAAAGGATGAGGCTCTAAAGAACGATTTGAGGTAATATTAAAATTTTTTTAAAAAATATTTAAAAATTACAAAAAGTCAGTTTTTAAAATAACAATAATAGAACTTTTTTTGTTTTTTTTTTTTAGAAGGGGGTTAGATTCCAATAACTCAACTTGCAAGCCATGTTTCTTTTGTGCAATTAATCTATACTAAAGGCAAGAAGCTGGTCTGCATTTTCAAATTTTCTTCCTGGAAGCCAGCTAAAAAGGAGAATGTATGGGTAGATGCCTAACTGGTAATCCATAGGAGAATGTATGGCATAGACGTGAAAAATATTATTGAATGGAAGACCTGGCTTAAAGGGGCCAACTGGAATTCAAAAGGTTATGATACTAAAGTCTTCCAAGCATTTTGTTTGGTTGTATGTATAAATAAATAAATAAATAAATAAAAAGCCCCAAATCGATAGGAAGCCAACAAAAGATGCAAGCTTCTAGATGAGATACCACAAACCTTTTCTTTTTGTTTTTTGTTCACCAAGAAAAAAAAAAAAAAAAAAAACAAAAGACATGCTTAACCACGCAATATGGTCTGGCATTCAATCAAAGTTTGCTTGAGATAAGATTAGAGAAAGAGGTTAGTTTCATTGGCTGGATTTTTGTCCATATTAATAGGTGGGGCCATGTAGGTTGGAAGGGCTTTCGAGCACCATGAAAAAGATTTCAATGCCGTGGAGGGGAATGCCAGAGAAATCTCATTCTCAATTTGGCAATTTGTGGGAGCCCCCCCCTGTCTTTTGGGCGTTTGGTGTGTTTGGCGTGCGGTTAAAAGAAAAAAGTGGCAAAAAAATTTAAAAAAACGAGTCTCTTTTTGAAAAGGGAATGCCTTTCGAAGTCTTTAGCAAAGACCCACCAAAAATAAAGGAAAAAATAAAAAAAAAAAGCAAAAAAGCCTTTCGTGTCAGTAGGAAACGGTTTTGTTTGTTTGGACCCACGAAAGTCCTTTTCCATTGTGCACTTTTGGACTTCTTCCAACTTTGCCTTTTCTCTGATTTTGGTATTGTTTAGTTCCGTTGGGGTTTCTTTTATAATAAATATAACTCTGTTAGTCACTCTACACCAATTAACCCAACCACGACACTTTTTCTTTTCCTTAACACTGAGTTAGGCCTGGAGCTCTAGTCTCAGGCTTGCCCTCAGGGCCCTACTGGGGTTCAGGATAATTTGTTTTTGATAAATCTGGGAGACCCCCAGATGCAAACTTTTATTATTTTTAGGGATCCGTGAAAATCTCCAGAATTACCCGAACTCGAAGTCCTGAAAATGAAAACACTTTCACACTCTTGCTGCAGTCGGGCTTGTGCCAGACCATGCGGTAGTTTGTCCGCTCACGGAATGACTCAACGAGCTTAAAGCAAACTTTTGAAAAGGAAATTTAGGAGCAAAAGAAAAGAAAAGAAAAGAAAAGAAAAGAGAGAAAAAGCAAGAGAAGTCTTTCTTTCACCTTTTGTTAGGAACAGAGAGCAGGTCCTTTTGGCCTTTTAAATGTCAGCCAAGTGTGAAGTGTAGATTAAGATACATATAGATGGGCAAAAAGTCCAGAAGTGATGGTGATGGCAAACTCCTTTACTTTGCATGGCTGAATTTTGTAAAGGGGTGTCCCCAAAATGCCACATTCATGCTAAAGGTTAGCAAAAAGTTACCGTAGGAAATACAGCTTTGGGACCCATTTCTTGAGTGCCATAAGTTTGATTTTATTTTAAAAATATATATATTTTTAATTTTCATCAACCTTGTAATTTTTCTTTATAATTAAGATTTAAGACTTCGAAAATAAATTTTTAGATTGTTAATTACCGAGTAGTTTGATTCAGTGGCAAGGTAACTGATGGCCCAGGAGTCAGTATGGTTTTGGGCCCTTTTAACCCGTCGGAGAAAATGGCTAGAAAAGCTCTTAGTTGAGTTGTTAGCCCACAGAATGTGGGACAGTGGGAGCAAGTTCACGATGCCTTTCTTTTTCATATCCCATCAGGGGCCCAAGATCCATGAATTGGGCTGAAATGTGCCCAAAAAAGCAGGGCCTTGGAATGGGCTCTGAAATCCATTTTTTAACGCTGGTTTCTATGGACAATTATCTTGTATGTAACTTCACTTTAATTATAAATCATCATTAATTTAGACGTCTCGGGTCGACATACCTACCGTATCCATTCCATTCGGACCCAAAACCAACAAAGTAGGGTACATCTGTTATTTTTGGTGTGTGTTCTTTGTGTTGTTGGTTGAGATTATACTTTGGGCATAATTAAAAGAAAAAAAAAATGGTATTATCACTAACAAAAAAATTTTAAAAAGGCACATAAAATGAAAGATGGTCAATCAAAAAGTCTCTATTTAATCTATTGGAGACATTTGGAAGTGAGGTTTTTTATTGCTAAAACTATATGTGTAAATGGTTTATAAATAACATTATTTTGGTAATTTGGCATTCAATTAACATCAATTGAGGAAAAAAAAAAAAAAGAAGAAGCCCATCATGAATCATTAAATAAGGGCACTGCATACTATAAAGTGAACACACAGCAAGCAAATCACAGGCAGGACATTCCTTACATGATTTTAGAAACAACCCCCCTCTACTCCCAATTAAAATTAGGTTATTGATCTAACTTGTACCCATGAGTACATGAATCAGGAGGTCCAATATGAATCTCAAGTTTACTTACGACCTCAGAAACTTTAGAGTTCAAGCTTTTCCTGGGGTCCTTGGATCATGGTGATTGTTGGCTCCAGTTCCTGGGTAGTCTGTGCTTTCCATGTCCATCCTTCCTTCAATAAACCCTTCTCCCACATCGGTTAGCTCATCACCATCACTCAAATCTGCTGCATCCTGCAAATGGTAATTAATTTCTTTTTGATCAACAACATGCATTTTAGTCATGGCATCGCTCAATCGAGGATACAATGGTAGTATTGGTTCCTTAAAACTTAGATAACTCGTGTGGGAAGCTTGAGGTTCAAATACAACATCATTCAAAAATATCCCCTACAACCGCATGATGTCGGCAAGCTAGTCTTAAGCTATTTACACTTTCATAGTCTTGGTAGTTGGCACAAAGTAACAATGTCGTTTAGCACCAACAGGAAAAATGGAGGGGATGACCGGGAAGACGAGACATTGGATGAGCAGTGCAACAAAGTTCCAAGAAGACCATTTTTTTTTTTTTATTTTCACATGTGTACTACTTTTTTCTCTTAATATTTGTCGGGTTGTTTTTGTTTCTTTCCTGTAGGTAGAAATAATGAAAAGGGCATGTAATTATTAATTAAGCAGCCCAATGCTTGGCTCTTATGGACAAGCTACTTGATGAGGAAAGGACATGGAGTTCATCTACAGTGACCTCGAGGTCACTGGTCATTTGTGAAAAATAAGAGTAAGGGTGTGTGTGTGTGTGTGTGTGTATAATCTTTTTTAATTCCTTTCAATCTCCTTTGAATTATCTGTATCTGTTGGACTCTCTCCTTTGAAAGTGATGAAGTTTATATTTACAGAAAATTAAAAATTAAAGAAAGCAAATTAAGCTGATCAGAGTAGTGAGTGAATGCTGCCATGCCAAATCATGCTTTTGTGTGTGTGTGTGTGTGTGAGAGAGAGAGAGAGAGAGAGAGAGGGAGAGAGGGAGAGAGTGGGGGGAGGGGAACCTGAGGCAGAAAATCTTGGACTGAGGAGGGGTTTTCTTCATTTGACAGGAGACTCCCTGCAAATCATTCAAATCCAACAAATATGATCAGCAGTTTGATTCAAAATGAACTCCAAACACATAAAAAGAAAAAACCCTCTGAAGTTTGGAATTCACTTGTTGCAAGGACTGTCACAGAAGACAGCACATGAGAGCAAACCAGAAAGAGCACCACAATTCCAAGAAGACCCTTCCGAGCCATGCTAATCTCTCACCCTCTCTCTCTCTCTCTCTCTCTCTCTCTCTCAAAACAAGGAAGAAAACAAGCACAATAGACAACAAGACATCAAGTAGCAGAAACTAGGGAAAATGGCAATAGAGACCATGTGGGTGGTGGCACTTTATATGGCGCACACGTACAATGACTTCTCATTTTGAAAAGACATTATTCCACAAAGTCAACTTGACAATTTTTTTCTTCTTTTTTTCATTTTTTGAAGAGTTCACACCCGCCGAATCCTACCTCAAGTTGGTGCCAATTTCATTTCAACAACCTATTTTGTGCCAAAGTTATAGTAATAGAATAGTAGAAATGTACACAGTACATACAGTGATTTACGTGACACATATGTACCGTTGGCTTATAAAAATTCCACAACCCCACGTGAGTTCATTATGCGACAACAGCCAATTTGATACATTTCAAATACCAAACTATATCTGAATTATGTTTAATTTGTGGCATCTAAATAATTTTTTCCTTGGCAATAAATAGTACATGCAATCAATATGGCAAGTTTTTTTGACATGGAATCTGAGTGAGAGAGAGAGAGAGAGAGAGAGAGAGACACCATTTACTTAAGATAGCCCTATTTCTGTTTCTTGGGAGTAGACAGATTGCAGGTTGGAGATCCAATGTTACCATTCTCATCTCTTTAGGAACAGACCTTGACTACCCACATAATTGTTGCATCTCAGATATTAACACAGCTTCATCATTCTATTTCTTTAGGAGCATCCGTTTCTATTTGTTTGGTTTTAGTTGGGATTGGATCTATTCTTTGGATAAGATTCTCAGAAAGAGGAATTTATGAGTCCCCATGACCTGCAATTTATTTGGATTTTCAATTCTTGGGATTTACGGTCTGTTGTTCTTTTGCTCATTTAGAAACATAATCACAGTGAAAATATCAAAAACAAAAACTACTAAAGTAAATTAATTCCACCAATCTTTGTTTTGAAATTAGTCATATGATGCAATGACACAAAATCATTTGAAAACACATCACCATAATCATCTCACAATCTTATTCTAAATTTCATGTAGATTAAACACCTGTATTCTTGTGGATTTGAATTCGATAAATATTAAAATTAACTTTGCATTAACTAAAGAATAAAATGGTAATTTTTTTAAATTGTAGGATAAGAATAGACCCAAATGAAAACAAAACAAAAGGTTACATGTTATTGTAATTAGAAATATCAAGTCATTTACAAAAATAGAGGATATCATAGGGTATAATTTCGCAGCTTGTTTCTGCAGTAGGTATAGCTTGGATTACTTTGCAACTAATATGTATTGCAACGTCAAGGAAAAAAAAAAAATTATAAAGAAAATTGTTTAGAAAAACGACATGACTGAATTGTGTACGCGGAATGATTCAATCTTTGACATTGTGGCCATAACAATGAGCTGCCACACACTGCCACCTTAGGTTACATTTTTGGTAGTACATGATGCGGGTTAATTGTGATTGTGAACTACTTTCATTGATTTTGTGGATAAACAAAGTTTCTATTATAATTTGCTGGAAGGGCAATAAGAATTAATCTGAATATAAGTGCAAGACGAGTTTTTCTGCCACGTGTGTGGTGACGATAAATGTAATAAAAAGACGTTACATTTCATTGTAATTAATGTCATTTACAAAAATATCAAGTACCCTTTTGAACTTCTTGGATCATGTAACATATAATTGATAAACGATCAAGAAGCAAATGGAATTTTTCGAGGAAGATATAATTGATGTGCAAGAACTTCCAAAGACAATGGCAGGCATTTGTATTACTTTTAGGTATCTTAATATTTTTGTGAAGATGCCAAAGAAAATAAAAAAGTTTGGGCGGTGGACCGACACGTGACATTCTCATTTGTCATGTCACGATCTTTAAATAGACCCCCTTTTGTTTCTTAGGTTAACTCCAAGTCAGGAGAGGGGGTGGGCAGCGGCCCCCCATGATTGTTAAGAGAGTTACCCTAATAACAAAGAGACGACCCATTTGACAACAAGTCTTCCCGGGGGGGTGGGGGGGGGGGTGTGGGGCGGGGTTGCATGACGGAAAACAGAGAAAGGAAAACATACTTTCTTACCCATTAAATGGTTTTTTTTTTTTTTTTTTTTGCTATTTCTAATTTGGATTAATATTTAACACACTGTTTGGATTACTGCATCCAAACTTAATCTATTGCATGTGAAAAGTAATTCATAAAAAATATAAAAAAAAAAGGCTAAATGTTGACCAATCGCGAAAAGTCATGCTTGCCAATCCAAGTTAATTGATCTATAAGTACGTGTGAAGAGGAAAAGAGGCAAGCAAGGGGAGCTAATTAGCTCTCATTAAGCGATAATTTAAGTTCGTGTTTGGCCATTAGCCGGAGAGGGGGGGGGGGGAACGGGGCTATAAGATCTTTCCTTTGACTTTGGAAGTTCTTCTATGTGACTTAGAGACTGGAGAAGTCCCAAAATTAAATTGTTTGACTCATTCAACCTAATAAGAAATTGAGAAGAATCTTTTTTTTTTTATATAATTTTTCAGGAAAATTGGAAATTAGGGTTGGTGCCCCATAGTTTCTCCAAGAGGGTGTAAGGCCAGATGTAGGATTTAAACCCATGACCACATAATATAGATAATTTTATTATTATTATTATTATTATTAGACTACAATATGACAAAATGATTTTCTATTGTACTTTGAGAAGAGGAGTAGGCATCCTCTTCGTATTGTTACCGCAAACTTCCAAGTCCTAAGCTCACCTAGCCTGAGCTAATTGAGAAAAGAACAAACCAAAAAACAGGATAAAAATAAAATTGGCTCTCGAATAAAAGTTGAACAATGAGAGAAGAGGAGTCGGGTGAGCAATAGCTACCATCAGATTCTCTTCTGTGGCGAGGATGTACTTTGGATTGATTCTTGTGGCGTACTTAATGCTTTTCTCATTGAAGTCTTGGTGCCCATGGTTGCTGCTGATTAAGGTTCCAAAGATCAATGAATAAAGTCAATGCAAACAGATAAACTGTGTCCCGTTGACTTATTCTGGGCTGTACTAAAAAAAAAACTTTTATTCAAGTCCACATGCCCCCAAATTGGTGGGTAGGTAGTGTGTCATATGTATGAGAAATGCTTACTGGTACGTATAAAATACAGATAACACCGACCAGCTTTTAGCTCATTGGTACTGTCTACATGTAGACTAGAAACCATCATAATCATAATCATCGTTATAATCATATGCCTCATCCAAACTTTCATCATAAACATCATTGTTATATACTTCTTCAACATCCTCCCCATACCCGTTTTCCAATTCAGGCCCCTTGCCATCACTTTGAATCATGTCATCTACTTCATCTTTGCCTTCTGTATGAGGCAACTTGTCGTCGACATTAGAATGTGATTCACTTCGCTGTTTCTTGGCACCATTAGGCCCCTGCAAGTGATGGACATCAGACGACACAAATATCTATTTACAGAGATCCCAACATGCTACTTATGGACTAAGGCTTTTGTGTTTGAATATACTTGTACAAGTGCTAAATGCACTACACTCCGAAGAATGCGGAAATATGTCTTAAGAGCTAGGGGATCTGAACAGTCCAAGATAAGGATGAACCCATCGCCCATTGAATGTATGCTTTCATTAGTTAGAAACACAATTAGCTGTAAGAATATAAACCCTAAACCAATATGCACCACGTCAGTAAATTTTGTTAGATGCTTCAAAAGCCATGAATAACCAACACATAGCAGCTCTGTAGACACAACCAGAAGCCTCAGACTAAACCCCCTCCAAATGTAGTAGATTTTTTTTCAGGTTTTTTTTCCCCCCTTTTTTATACCTACATTTACAGCATTGTCCAGGTAATGTCCAACTTCCAAGAAGTAGTTCAGCAAACATTAGTTACTAAAGGTATCCAATTCGTGTTTCAAACTAAACAACCATTCAGACATTGCAAATTTTTGTATGCATTTTTTCTATTTTTGAATGCTTAGAAGTTTTATGTAGAGTTCAACTCCCAAACAGAGGTCAAGAAAAAATTGATTTAAGAAAGTGTCCAATTCGTAAACTCAGTTATTTAAATTCAAATTCAATAGCAAATTGATGGTCATCATTCTTATCAGCCAAAACAGCCCCAGACCAGGTCCTTATCCAAAGTCTAGAAAAATATTACTTACCAAATTAGTTCAAATCATATTATGTATTATGATAATTAAGATTTCCATTTTGTCTAGATTTCTTACCTCTATGAGGAAGAATCTGTTTATTGTTTTTTTTTTTGGCATATTTTCCTTAGCAAATTAGTTCAAATCGTAATAGAATACGAAAACAATTAATACAGCTGGAAATTCAACACTACCAGACAAGGCCTGTAAAGTTTGACCATCTTTGGCTTTATGATTTTCAAATTGGAAGATGGAAATGTTTATTTAAATATAAGCAATTTGAACCGATGTCAATCATCCATTAGAAACATAGACTACAAGCCCAAAAGATAAACATACCGATTCCTCGAAAAGTTTCTCCAATACGTCATAGTTGATTTTTGAACTCAGTCTCTGCCAAGGAATCAAATCCATATCAATAAAGAGAGAGAAAAAAGGGGGGGGGGAGGGAGGCTCCACAGATCCTTTATTGCAGAGGTAAGAAATCTGGACTAAATGAAACCCTTAATGATCATAATACATAATAAAAAAGAAAAATCAGACCAAATAACTAATACCATGTTCTTTGGAAATTCCTTCTTCATTCAGTTCTTTCATTATTGCCACACTACCACTGTTGCATCTTCATAATGATAATGCTCATTCTTTTTTATATGATTTGAATTATGAAATCCACAAAGAATTATCTGGAAATTGTACACAGCCTTTTTCTTATTATCTCTTTATACATGGACATATTTATTTGTCCTTGTTAGTGTGCACATCAGAGCAATTGTGATCTGAGAAATGCAACTAAATTTCTGGAAACTGACCGTGACCAGTATTTCCAATGTGCCATTCAAGTAAGTAAAAAGATGAACTATATAACTTTGCTTAACAAGACAACAAAATAATTTGAGAAAAGGGGGAAAGGAGTTAGACACTCCATATATTACTTCAGTTCCACATAGACAATGTCACTAGTTGGATCACTCAAGGAGATGTAGAACTTGGCGTGATAAAATAATTTAGTTCATATTTAGGGGTATGGGACAGGCATCCAACAGAGCTGAATACAGATATTATGCCTTTAATCTTATGTATTGGTGCAAATCCTACAATCTGATTTTCAAATCCTAGTTCCCGGATTTTCTAGTCAAAAGTTCAACTTTCAGGTAAACACATCAAATTTGGTAGTCACAATTATACATAAGCTAGAATCATCTAACACGCAGAAATAGAAATCCATATCATGTCCCATGTGAATACCTTCTTTGTTAGCATGCGCCGAGCAGCTTCTGATGCAGACTGAGCAGGAGTTGCATTTCTTGCTTCTGCAGCTCGTTTTTGTTGCTTCTCCTGCAAACAAAGATTCATGAAATTGATCAAAATACAATTCCAAGGCATGGTTAGAACACAGAATACCAAAGGACATTATACTACTATAAGGGAATGACCAACAAATGCCGTTAGTACTGTAGGCAAAGCCACAAACAGGGATATAATAGCAGCACTCAAAGGCAATCATGCATTCGCCTGCACAATGTTCACATTCATGGAATCAGAGTCTTCTAACATAAAATGCAACTTCGCAACTAATAATGCAAATGAAACAAATTCTGAAATTGACATCAAATGAAAATTCAATCTCTAATCTTGGGATTTAATTAATATAATAGTTATGTAGTAATTTAATCTGATATCAGTAGACCTTTTTTGCCTTTTCCTTTTCCTTTTCCTTTTCCTTTTCCTTTTTCCTCTCTTGGGCAGAGAAGAGAATCAAAAGGAGGCCATCGATACAACAGTAGTTAGCCCTAAATTATTTATATAATTGCAAGAAAAACTGCAAATTATGTAGTAATTGATGTGAATAACTAGGTAGTGACAAAAGAAGCAATTACTTGGTCGAAGGCATTGTACATATTAATCAAAAATTCTGATTGGAGCATGTGAAAATCTGTACTATTAAATTGGTTCTCAAGCCACCCTATATTCATGTTGTCAGGTTCTTTTTCCCTTCTCCAAGTTCTTTGTCTTCTTGTTTTACACGTTAATTGTTAGTTGAAAGATTCAATGGATTTAGTAACCTAATCCAATCAATTGTTATTCTTGTTTAGTAACAAAACTAAGACAACCCTTTTATCCTCTCTTCTTATCTACATCCATCGTAGTACAAGTTCAGTTAAATTGCTTAAGTTATTGCCAATTAAACCATTTGGATGTTTGATCACCAGCATAGTTTGACTGATTGTCCAAGTCACCTGATTTGACTTGTTAGACTTCTTGCAGGTTCTAGCCTAATACCAAAATCTTGATAATGAAGGTTACCTCCCTCCATTCCTAAAAAGTTAAAAGACTTCACAAGTCTGGGGTCATGAGAGGTACGTAGGCAAACTATTTGCATGTAAACTGTGGGCAAATATTCTCCTTTCACCGGTTTAGAAGGAATAGTAAAGAGGGCTTTAACTAGTAAAACATTAATATTAAGAACCTCTCACCCCAATGTCTGTAAGCTAACATACACAAAAATGATGACTTCAACAAGGATGGATGCTTTAACACGAAGTTAGACATTTGCACCTCTGTTTTGTATGCTGACAGAAAGTGGCCATTTCAATTGCAAGAATACATCGCCCTAGAACTGTAATTACAGGAAAATTACCTTTTTAGTTTTTTCTACAGCTGCTGCAACAGCTGCATTAAGCTCCTTTGCAGCTTGCAAGTCCTCTGGACAGTCCTTGAAATTTGCTTCCCATGCTTCCTTAGCTGCTGCTGCAGCTGCTTCTTTGGCTGCTTGTTCCTGCAAATTGTTACAGCATTGGAAAGCCACATATTTAACTGCAGGCTAATAATTGTAGTGTGGGGGACAAGAACAAGAACATTAATGAGAGACAGATTAATCACATAATAAGATGATAATAAGCCACCCTATGTTTATGTGATGGAAAATGGAAAGGATGTGGATTATACAAGATCATTTGATTGGGTTTGACACATGTTATCCAGAAAATGTTTACACCTATGACATGCATTAATGTTTCCATTCTCAGAGAAGGGTTGTAAATTTCTGACAAAACTTTGAGGCAAGAAACTACAATCTGAAATTTAGGATATATAAAATACAAAATTTAACTTGTAAATACGAACCACATTACCTCAAGATATTCTTGGTTCATTTTTTCCCATATGATCTTTTTGTAATGTTTCTCCTCTTCATTGTGAAGATAGCCATCAACCTGCAAAATATAGCATTACAAGGATTAAAAAATGATCACCAGTGCCAATCAAGCCTAAGCATATACTTGTTAAACCACTTTTTGACGCATATAAGTATTTCTCCTCAGTTGAAATCCACTAAAAGAATCAGAGACAAACATTTATTTTTCTTTCATTCCAGACAGAGAAAAGAGCATAAAATTGGGTTCTCATTTATATTGATGTTCCGACCTATGTTGTGTTGTGTGTATGGAATTCATAAGAGAGATGAAGAGAAAGCATACTCTCAACCTTGAGGCATAGGTTGGTGTAGAGACACTGAATAAAAGTTGAATTTAGGATAGAAAATTGAAGCTAGAACTCATTTGATAAGTTAGGTTTTAGAAAAAAATTCAAGCCCATAAAAAAAAAAAATTATACAACAAATCTATTTATTCTAGGGTTATAATGAAGAGTAAATATCAACCCTTAATTACATAAAACCCTAACTAATCTTAGTTATCCAATTAATTAAAAATAGTCATGTGCTGTGCTAGGCACATGACTACTAATTAAAAACTGATAACTAAAAGAAAATAAAATAACACGGTAGAACTCCTTCATCACCTGACTTAGCTCGTTGAAACCTAACTTGACCCACCCATATCAACTAAAAAGTTAATGACTTGTAACCTAAAATGCCAAGAATGACCCAAAACCAAATTAATCCAAATATATGAATCTGAAAAACTTGAATAACTCACACCCAAAACCCGAAAGATCCAAGACATAATATATTTGAAACCCAGTCAACTCAAAACTCAATGTATCCAATGTACGGGAAACCCGATAAAACTTTTAAATGACCTGAAACCCAAAATAACCTAACCCAACTCACTAGTTTGACACCTCTACTTATAAGCAACCTATAATAATTTGTAATTCAATCTACCACAATAATATAAAGGGAAAATTAAATTGTGCATCGCATAATTAGAGCATAGTAACAAGCCACACCTCCTAATTTTTACAAATAGTAAATCATACCCCTAACTGGGGTCAATCAACAATAGCAAAAATTATGAAAAAATGTTTTTTCTCCTAGTCATATATCAAGAAAAAGCAGATAATTTTCTAACTTCATTTTTTTTCTTTTTGATTTTAGTTCCCTTATATAAAACCCAACTCATATAATTGTAGTGGCAATGGTTTACGCAGATAATTTTCTAACTTTATTTTTTTTCTTTTTGATTTTAATTCCCTTATATAAAACCCAACTCATATAATTGTAGTGGCAATGGTTATATTTTGGGATTCCACAGGTTGTATTTGGGTTTGAATGTTCAATTTTTTTCTTTTGGATGCACTAAAGACATTTTGGCTAGTTCGAGTCCATTTTAATGGCATTTTTGCAATTACTTTCAACATTCTTTCACAGAGACTTGACAGAGTATGCTTTTTGTTACCAATGTTAAACATCAGGATGCAGCTTGTTAAATTTAATAATAAAGGATAAAGGGTATAGCCTGTTTTTGCGCCCTAAATATGAGGTGCACTATGTAATTTTCCTTAACATAAAAATATAAGCATTCATGTGAGCATCTATAGTCATTATCAATAAATGGAAATCAATCAGCAAACAATCACCTCAGCATCATCGATATCAGAGAAGTTGTCTGATTCATCAGGTGCTTTAAAACTTGTATCATCTGCTTCATGCCTTGTATCATAAGCACCATCAGCAGCTCCGTGCCCCCCAGCTGACCCTGAAATATTATGTATCAGTATATATATATATATATATTGGTCCTATCAGCATATATTTTTTAGCATTATAGCAGAACACAATGAATGCAACCAACAGTGAAAGTTCTTCACAAGGACAAAACAAGCAAGCTAACCAATGCTTTCAGGCATCTGCTGTTCTTCATCTCTACTCACATGTTGGCTGTGTGGTTCATTCTCAAACTACAAAGGTCAAGAAAAGATTGGCCATGCAAAATTAGATTGTGTACTTTTAAAGGCATCAAACTTGACTCCAATATGAAGAATGTTTATAGCATAAGAAAATGATGGCATATGCAAAAGGAAAAATCATAAAAAAGAGGAAAAAAAGAAAATTTCAAAAAGTTCAATGGTTCCTGCTCCCAGGAAAATGTACAAACTGAATGTGAATTAGCTTCATCCATAGCAGATGTTTTTTCCATTTTTTGCCTCTCAGCTTCCATTCTTTGCCTCTCAGCACGCTGAAAAGCTGGAGGATCAGATCCTCCATCGAATCCTATGAACTGCACCAAAGTAGAAACATAAGTACATAATGTTAAAAGCATGTATTATCTATTAGGGAAACATAAAAGGGTGTCTCAGCACATGAGGCTCCCACAACAATGAGGAAAATTTGAAAAAGAGAAAAAAGAGAGAGAGAGAAACCAAGCCAAAGAGAGGCAAGGACTCACATATGCATAACAATCTTTACAAAGTCCAAAGGCAAATGAAGGTTTATTAATACCCTTGTGCTGACAAAGCAACTCCTTTGAGCTTGATGCTTTCAACTGGAAATTTGATTGTTCTGTTGATCTATCTTTAAGTTCTTCTGCCCTCTCAATCAGTTCCTCAATCTATTTGCAATAGAAAAAAAAAGGAATACTGATATAGTGGGAAATTTGGCTTGCACAACAAATAAAAAAATAAATTCACATGAGGCCAAAAGAAAAAGGTTTACAAAGAAACAACTACACAAGTGAGTTGAGACTGCAAAAAGCAACTTTGGAAGTAAAGAACTATTTTGAATTGAAAGCAAAGAGTCAACAAACTGACACTGGGCCCAACCTTAAGCAAAGTATGAACTATTTTGGAAAAAGGGAGAGAATACCAAACTCATCTTCTAAAGAATAATAATTGATCAATGGGAGAAGAAATTATTTTGCATAACCTGCAGTAAACATGCTGTTATGATCTGGTCATGGGAATCATCTCTTGGCAGCTTCAGAAATTTGTATATACTCATGCTTTATATTCTACCAAGGTACAGCTACATTAAATAATCATTAACCAAAGAGAGGAACGACAATATTATCTTTTATTCAATATATATATATATATATATGTCAATTATGACCAGAGAGATTGAATTATAAATCATTATAAATCTATTGTTTTGAGACAGATTTTAGTACCCTATGTTGCCATGTTATACTTCAAGAAACATACCGTTAAGCTTCCGGACTCCGTATTCTCAAACTCAACCAATCGCTTCGACAGTGTTGCTTCACAGACATGCACCAATCTTAACTGTAAAACAATTGGGTGAATTACATGACCACAATGGATTGATTAGATGAACACAAAGATTCAAATATGGCGAAAGATATGGGACAAACATATGAACCCAGAAACCATAAGCATCCAACTGATAAGTGAATGTCATTTTATGATATAGGATGCTGGTTCAAGAAAAAACTGATGAATGTCACATCAAGAAATGATGGAAAAAGTCAGTCATAACAGCACAGACATAAAAACACTGAAGACAATAAAAAGGTACCACCAATTATCAGTAAAAATACGTCTTTATACGGGCTAATCAGTATTTCCAGAGTATAATACAATGGTCTATGACTGCAACACAAAAACAAACCTTGGCTTGTTGCAGTAGCAGTCAAGAAAGAATGGAAAATAAAAGAAAAATTTCCACAGTATGCTGCAGGTGATTTTTTAAGTTACGTTTCCTTGCTCAAAATCAGCTTAAACACCAGTAGCAGTCTCATAGACAGGCTTGATGAAATTCACCGCGAGAGAGAAATCATTCATATATTGTAGTTTCTCTATGCTATCATTATACTCTTCAACCTACCATTGTGGGATTTTGTTCTTAATACGGTAAATAACCCTGCCACGTACTATAGGCATGAGCAGAATATTTAATGGCTTTTAAACTGATTGTCTTACAGGCTGAACCCATTTCCTTGTGTCATACATTTCAAAATTTTTGTTCCTAAAGGAGTTAATTAGCCATAAAGAACATTTGGAACACAGGAAAGATTTAATGGTTTGCATGGTTAGGCTAGGTGCCCCATGGTTTCCAAGTGAAGTTTGTCTAAACGTGATGCTAACAATGACACAGAGCTGTTTGTGTGTATGTGTGAGGAACACGTACATGTATGCAAGAAAGAGTGGGAGATACCATTGCCACACCATTCATAAATGGCAATTTATATTCCATATCATGTATTTGCACATGCATGCATGCAACACATGCTTTTTTTGGGGTTTTGTTGTGTTAGGTAGGCAGGTTGGGGGGTGATGCAACTGTTCATACAAGGGACTGTGACATGGCCCCTTGCGTGCAGCAGTCAAGGCACCAAAACTGATAGATCTCACATCAATATCATTATTATTATAAAAAAATAAAAAAAACAAAAATTATTCAGCAGCACAAGGCAAGACACCATTTAATAATTCTTCCCAATCATCCGCTTGGCCAATTCAGATCTAGGAAAAGGGCAAGCATGACTTACAATGTCTGATTTGGAACAGTTCAGACCATGTGAAATTGCAGATATGTACAAAGCTGCACCCCATAACCCACTAGGCCTTCTCCCTGTCTGTAAGTAATTTTAAATTAGTCCAAGAATAAATGCATGACTGATAACACTCCTAACACCTAATCTTATCTTGTATAATATTATTGAACATGAATGCCACACCTGCAACCAATCACGATTCATATTAGCTATAATGGTCAGGGCAGCCTGAGAAATATCCTTATTTTTCCCTCCTGTTAAACCTACAAAGAATACAGTCAATATTTTCCTTGGCACAATAACAAAAAGGCATACACATCTAGCTTGATAGAGAATCATAATAACAAACAGCTAAAATAAAAATTTGTATACAGCCACTTGAATCTAACTATAACCGCAAATCAATTAGACAGGTTTCAAGAAGATACCATAACCTGGTGAGACATGGAGAAACAAAAGGAAATATAACCAATTTATGTTGTATGCTTCATTGAGTCAGAACCTTGAATTCAAATAAATCAATGTATGCAACAAATTGACCACAAAAACATAAGAGACCATCAAGTTTTGCTTGTTATGGCAACCATGAGTGCCAAAAAAATAAAGATACTTACTAGCTGTATACTTGTGAATAAAAATGGATGGATCAAGAAGTTTCTGACAAATGGGATGCTCAGTAAGATTCAAGACTTTGCAAAGTTGCAAAAATACAGCACCTAGCACATAACTGCAAACAACTTTAGCAGAGGAAAAATAAATCAAATATGCAAACACTAGAGGAAATCCAAATGAAGATTAACTAGAACTTTTTTTCATTCAATCAAGAAGGTGTACTTTGCTGCTAAGGAAAAAATTTCCTACATGTTAATCCTCAAGTAATTTGAAAAATCAATAAGGAGATATGGCTTTCTATTTTCCCTGCAAATAAGATTCAAGGGAAATTTTAGTAAGCATCACAAGTCAAAATTGCCAAATCAGAACTGACTATATAACATCATAACATATTATTAAATCTGGAGGCAAAATAAATCTGCCTGCTGCACAGTTTCTTCCTTCCATGAAGCTGATATATTATGCAATAATGCAATGACAAAAAATGGGCTATAAACCACCAATTTCAATATTGTCTTCTTCACATCAAGGCCAATTAAGAATAACTAATGCCCAAAAGTAAATCATTGTTGTCATCTTATTTCTCAAGGAGCGGGTTATAAATAAGTCATCTGTTAGAAAGAGTAATCCAAGAATAACAAAGCAATTACAATTGCCATAGCACAACCATACAGACAATGCATAGCTGATTTAATTTTCCTAAATTTCTATCATTTGTTCAAAAAACTCCTGAATTTTGTCACTGATATAAGGAGGGAAAAGAAAGTGGAATGACACCAAACCACATTAAAACCCACTTAAGCAAAAGAAGAAAACAGAAGAAGAAGATAACACCAGAGGATCACAACCACTGATTTGACAAACAAAAGACAGAAACCAGGAAAAGAAGAAAAAGACAACATCAAAGGACTGCATTGAAGCTGACAGGAGTGCTTGACACCACCACATACCCTCTTTGTTCTCTTTTTTTATTTTTTTTCACTGTTTATTTCTCTCTCTACTGTTTGGTTCTATTTTTTGTTTCTATCTCACTTCTCCTCCAGTCCTCCCACCCCTACTCTCTACATATTCTCTCTCTCTCTCTCTCTCTCTCTCTCACACACACACACACACACACACACTTTTCTCCTTTATTTCACTCTTCTTTAAGTTTTCTTACTTTATTCAAACAATCAAATCCTCTGATTCCCTCCCTCTAAATACATTGTTTATCAATCAACCGATGTTTCCCTCTTTCTTCACATGCCTTTGTTTTATCAATGTGTTTTCTGCTCTTGTTCAATCATTTCTCCAGCTTGAGATTGTTTTTCTTGCCTCTCTTTTTGAGTTCGGCTTCAATTGTTTCAAAGAGATCTCTTTGGTGCAATTTAAGAAAACAGGAGCATTTGCTTTGCTAAATTTGTCATCCTTTGTTTCTCATCCTTATAATTAGAATCTTTTCTCTATCTTACTAAAATCTTCACATTCTGAAGTTTCAACCATGAAGAATCATGGCAAAACTAATAAAGCACTTTGATCATCCCATTCTAAAATCTTATGATGAGGAAAATAAAACAATAAAACACATTAATCTTCATATTTTGAGGCTTTACTGTGAAGATACATGTCAATCCTGGATTTGGAGTCAAGGAAACCCATTCCAACCATATAATAGTAGTAGCAATGATGGTAGTAGCAGTGGTTTTTACCTTAATCAATTTCAGAAGTCCTAATATATTTGTCTCCATAATTTTCCACATTGAAACAGTTGCAAAATCTACCTCCAGTAGAACAATTAAAAAGGAACATAGTGACATTTAAAGAGGGTTATAAGAGCTCAAAGTTTTATAACTGACAAGCTAGTATATCTTGGTGCAATCAGGAGAAAGAAATTTAGGTGAACATATTTATTCATTACCTACAGGCAATATAAAGGCATGCTGCCTGCACTTGGTCTGTCCTACGCCCTTTAGTGAAATTTCGCTCAACGGCTAACTTTAAACATCAGATAAAAAGAAAATGATAAGTTGATCAATAAATGACTATATGATAATGAAGCTCAAATGTGGAGAACATACTCGATAGTATTCCATGGCCTGCTTAACTATGGCAACATTTTCACCCATGCCTAAACCATTTTTCATACCAATCAAATCATCATAAGCTGCAGCATTAAGATATCAGCAATTAAAACAGGTTAGATTAAGATAGTCAGTGTCATGTTTATCAATTACCACCACCAAATCTGTTCTAATATTGAAGAAGCATTTGGTTCCAAGATTTTTAACCAAATTTCTCATCATTACCGGCAGTTAATGACTTGCCTCTAGTTAATGAAGAAAAACACTAGAATACAAATCAAGACTAAACTACAAGAAGCAAAATTTCTGAAAGGGGCACACAATAATGATATAATAAGTATATAAGAGAAAAGTCACCTAAGCTTATAAAAAAGAGAACTTGACAGGATCTTCTTTCTAATTGACATATTCTAATAGAAATTGCCAAAAGGACTGATGCACAAAGGGGAAGGACCTAATATTAATAACTAATAAAATGAAAATAAAACAATAATATGTAACTGAGATCCAAAAAAAGGAAAAGCAGAAATAATGCTAAAGGTTCCCCCTCCAAGGAATAAGAACAACTTCCAGTCTTCCAAGTTTGATCATTAACCAATTCCCAAGTCCCTTCAAAAGTTTTGGCTTTCTGGTATTTTACATTTGTTCAGATGGCTCCAATGTCTCATCTAGATCTGCTATACTTGTTGCAGCAAGACATAAAAATATCAGCCAAATTCATCGGCAATGTCTTCACAGCACCCAACTCACAAATCACCACAAGAGATCAAAAATTAAGGGATGTATTCAAAATTAAGCAAAAGACACTCCAGCAGAGCACCATCTACTCTCTTAAAATCTAGCTTGTTGTCATCTCTGCTCCTAGAGTATGAAGAGTATTATAAGGGTCTGAATTTTTCATAATCTCCTGTCAGAGATCACTATATAGTAAGAAATTATGTACCACACAGACCAGTCTCTTCCCCTTCCCACATGTTTCTTACCAGAAAATTCATCAAAATATCTCTCTCTCCTTCAAATGCAACTCGGTATGCTCTTCAAATTCATCCCCCATACATCTATTGTATAACCAAAATTTTTCAATCTACTGAGCCATTGGTTATGTAATAAAACATGGAAAAAATGCTCAAGGTAGTTTGTACAATTATTTTCAAAGACCAGACAGACGTGTTAGCTTAAAAGTAACTTTTTCTGGTAACTTGGAAGTAAAGCCCACATTTTGTGAGAGTTTGAGGTAGTTTTTGAATCTCCAACCTCTCACCCCCCTTACAAATAAAAAAAAAAAAAAAAATAAGCACCTTTCTAAACAACATTCTGCAACACCAAATGGCATCAAACTAACATCAGTAGCACTCTTAACCTATAAAACATTATCTACAATGAAAACTTACATAACTGTCTACCTTGCTTCCAAATATTACTTCTAATTTTCAAGTTAAAAACTGCAAACACCAGCTTAAAGGACAGGCCTATCCTATTGCTCCAGAAATCTTTTCCATTGGATTTGATTGTCAGGCATTCACAAACACAAATCAAATAGATAATTGCATACATGGTAATTGTTAAACCTTCTTCAATGCAAGGCATGACAATTGAGGTCTTAAACCACCTATAATTTTCCTAGAACAGATACCTAAGAAGTAGTCCATGAATTAAGATTACTTCTTTAAGCTTTTCATGACATTAGAAACATAAAACTTCTCCCAATAACGAATTTCTTTCAATATTAAATGAATATATTGCAGTCAAAAACATTAATAAGCACAAGAAAGCATACCTTTATCATATAACCTTTGCCGTGACAAGTTTTCGCTCTCAATACTCTTTACAAAGCTGCCAGCCATTTGACTCTACAGATGAACAGAAATCATAGGAATAAAATCTTCCTCATCCAGTAAAGAATTGGCACTTATTTTTTTTTTTTTTTGGCAGGAGTACACAACATCTAAACATCTATGCACATCCAATCAAGAAAACAACAAGCTCTGCCAAAATGGAAACAAAATGTGATTCAGGAATATAGGAAGAAGACACATAGTGAGCAGAAAACAGCAGAAGTTTGACTGACAGTTATGGTTTTTTGTTAGTTAGCTGATATAATTGAATTTTTCATTTGGTGGGAAATTGTAATTGTTGCTAATTTGACTGTTTGATGTATTTTGTATAGCCAAGAAGGGCAATGTGAAGTGTAAATCCAAATTCAAATCAACACAAATATTACCTGACCTTTCTCTCTAAATCAATATATCTTTACTTCTCTTTTCTTTCTCTCTAGCATCCATCATTCTCTGTTAATTCAATCACTCTCAGAATTGATTCTCCATAATAATCTCAGTTCACTGCATGATTTCCTTCTTATTTTTACATAAAAACTAATCTCAAGCAATCCTATCCCTCTGCAACATAAATCAACAAATGAACTTTTCAATTACAACTATGAGAAGAAGAACAAAATCATACCAGACCAGACGTACTCTTCACAAACGTAACTTCAGTTGAAAAATTATCGAATTTCAGAACTTTCCCGCATCTGCCACATGATCTTTAGGAACCAAGAACCATCCCAAAACCAAGAAAAAATTTAAAAAAAAAAATTCAGATCCAATATCACTAACCAAACGAAAAAAAAAACAAAAACCACTCAAAAAAAATTGCAAGATATATAGCGTGCTTACAGGAGGCCATCGCCGTCCCGGATTCCGGGAACATCTCTTGCACAGGCCTTACAAAACACCATCTCGACGTAAAAATACTCCGCGAAAATGGCCAAGAACCAATCAAGATTCAATCCTGTTTTCTATGCAAATTTACTCTCTTCGAAGGATCAAATTTTCTCACCTTTTCTTTCACTTTCCCCCCCGACTCCTCTCGCCACGAGAGGCGATTGGGGTTTAGGGTTTACTAATTTAAGAGAAACTTACCGTTCGTTGCTGGTACATGTTATTTAGAGGCGAGTTCTGAACATTTAAGTCAGGAGCTTGTTTTTCATGCCAATTGCCAATTAAAAATTGACACGTGCACAACGAAAAATTGGCAAAACCAAGACCGTACCCTTCTGCGGTGACGCAAGTGAATCCCGAATCCCGATTAAATCAAGAGCCACAAAAGAATCTTTTTATTTTTGTTTTTCTTTTTTTTTTTCATGTGCATCCGACACAGTAAAGGAATCACAAATTTCTGTATGCATGCAAATCCTTGTAGAAATATGAATTCTCAATCAAAAGCCATGTTGGACTTATAGATTATAATTTAATCCTATATTTACCACGTGTTCTTGTAGAATTAAAATTCTTAAACTAAAAATTATCTAAATTAATATTTTTTTTTTGTACACATTGCTTGGTTTTTCATCAACGGTGTTTATATATATATATATATAGAAATCCTACCAATGTCATGATATGATTCTTGGCTCATTGGGTATTGAATTTCCCTCGATTTTAATTTCTGGCTCGGATCTTCCTTGGTTACAATCTCTTTCCATCGAAAAATTCTTTTCTGCTGGTGGCACGAACAGAAAGGAAAAAATACAATGTTGGCTACACTTGGAGTAGGATCCATTAGTGCCAAAAGGAAGGACGGAAGGAAGGAATACAAGAAAATACCCAAAAATCGTTTATTTCCTTGTTAACGATGGTTGGAAGTTGGGAGTTTTGGTGATCCATTTTTATGTATGAATCGGTTTGGGTTGAATTTTAGCCCCTCATTGTACATGAACCGGCGACACAATGGACAGAGGTTTGGGCACTTCAACATTCCATCCTGCCCGTTGACATCAGGGCCTGTAATTTTTTATTTTTTATTTTTGACAAGTAAGTTCAATCGGTTAGAGATGGAACGTTTTAGTTATAAGTGTACTCAGAGTTCGAATTTGAAAAGTTACTCTAATTTATAATTATGTTGATTATTAAATTACACTTAATAGTCGACATCAAGATCAATAGTAACATACCCAACACGAGAAAACATTATTTAATTCCTATTCCACTCGTTTATAAATTCCCACGACTTCAGAATTCCTGCTTATAGATTTATTATTATTATTATTATTATTATTATTATTATTATTGATGGCAAGACCGTCCAAGACAACAAAAATTGGATGACCTCTTCAAATTTAATTTGTGTATACGACTAATTATGATAGAAGAAACCTTTTATTTTTCATGCGCTCCCAAAACAATTAAGAAATCATATATTTGCGCGTGTGCATGTATATCAAAATCCTTCTAGAATAAAAATTCCCAATCAAAAACCATGATGGGCTCGAGCATATGTATATATATATTCTTATGAACAATAATATAAATTTTTATACAATAAAAAAATAAAATCATCTATTGTTAAAAATATTTCTGACAAAATTTATATTTTTTTTATTAATTATCAATTAAAATTTGACTACTTATATACTGCATAATTTTATAAAATTAAAATTTTTACACCAATAAAACCATATAAATTATATATATATATATATATCTCTTCATTCATTTAGTTCTAATTTAAATAATTTTATTGGTATAATAATTCTATGAGATTATAGTTTGTTAAATTTAAAGTAATCGCAAGCATAAATCAAATAAATAAATTCAAATCAACACAAACACTAACGCAGCTTTTTCTCTAAATGAATTTATCTTTACTTCTCTTTCTCTATTGCATTAATCATTCTGCGTTAATTCAATCACTCTCCGAATTCATTAGCTCCAAAGGAAGGAAGGAAGGAATGAAAGAAAATACCAATAATAATAATAATAATAATAATAATAAAAAGGAGCTTTATTATTATTATTCTCAATTTTTATGAAACCCAGAAAGGCGTAAACAGAGATTGAACTTTGGAGAAATCGATTATTTCTTTTTTCGGCCTTTTTGGGCCTCTCTTTGTTAACGACGAGGGGAAGCTCAAAGTTTTGGCCGATCCATTATGATGTATAAATCGGTTCGGGTTGAATTTTAGCCCGGCCCAATTGTAGATATGGGCTGCCCACCGTGTTTTTTTCTTTATTCTTCCCATCTTTTCCCCTTTCTCTCCTTTATTTGTGCGTTTATACATAGATACACACAAATAATTTGGGATAAGTCATTACTTCTATATATTTATATTTTATTTCATATGAGTCTATTTTTAATTTAAATCTAAATTTTTTCGAGCATAATATGTCGAGTCAAATATTTTTTTTTTCAATCATAAAAAAAAAAAGGCTCCTATGCCAAAAAAAAAAAAAAAGAAAAATAAAAGTATATTAAAAAATTATAAAAATTTAAAATTAATTTTGACTTATCCCAAAATAAATTACACCAATAAATGTCGTATCCATAAAATTTGTGACATAACAGTCGGTGGTAGAACGTGTTTAACAAAAGCGTGATACAATGTTGGCATGATTATTTACGTGAACATGTCAGAATAATGTTGTTTTAGAACAAGATCTATCTTTACCCACACACCTTGAAGGCTCAAACTTAACGTCCCACGATTGGTGGCAATTTCATTTTAAAGGGAAAAAAAAAAACAAGAAGAAAACGAAGAAAAAGAGGACATTCTAGTTTAAGCTTTCCAGGGGACAAGTTGCGTTTCACGATTAAGACTACATTTTAAAGTCCGATAAGTCTAATCCCACCTCATACAAACGAAGTCTACCATTAACCACATCTATAATAAAATAAACTTCCTTTGTTTTGCGTGAAAAGCAAGGCTATTTGATTTTATAATTATCAGTGATTATGCATTGAATAATTATAAATATATAATTATAATAATTTGAATATATATATATATTTATAAACTTTGAAGAATAGACGCGGTTCTTAAAGTGAAACAAGAGACAAAAAGGAGCAACTAGCCAGAGGTGAGATTCTTCCACGATAATTCGTGACTTGATTTGAAAAGAGGCAGAACACGGTGGTCTCATTGACAGTGGGACCCTCTGGTTCAATGATTCAAGTTCGTCTCCGTGTGCCTCTTCCTCCATTCAATGAACCCTATCGTTCTACACTCGATTGGATTTTTGACCTTGAGGCTTCTGTTTTAATTGAGACAGGGGGAATCAACTTCAGTGCCATCCCATCAGCCCCGACCCGATCTTGATTGAGTTCATGTACGTAGAATAATAGACTTGTGTTTCACGTTTGGTAAGAGAGTATCTTTGTTCAACCACCCAAGTTAGCTTGAGTGGCTCCCCATCACTTGGACCAATTAAAGAAGTCAGAAAATCCCCCTTTTCCACTAATTTTTAATAATTAACCACAAACTATTACCATTTTTTTTTTTAAAAAAAAGAGAATATATTTGTTCACGTAGCTGGGCTTGTAATATGGATATTATTATATGCATTTTATTTAAAATGTTTCAGTTTGTTTGGGGATCATTTCAAATGCATATGTAATCGTTAGATCAAATGATCATACGGTACAGAAAACCAAGAACAAGGTTAGATGTTAGAACTCCAAGCCAAAAGATATCAAGATGTCCTTTTCTTTCTTTTTACCGGTTTGTTTGGACATGAATCAAACCCTGGAACTGTCGTTGTTTTTTTTTTTTTTGTTTAGTTTAATTAGTTTCAATCGACGCGCTCGAGACCAGGAGAGTTCTAATTTTGTTGTTTTGTCTAGGACAAAAGTTTACATTAAAAATTGCTTTATCGTTTTGTACAGTATAAAAATTTGTATAGAAAGTTAGTTTCTCATTTCTCTAATACAAAAATTTATACCGAAAATTATTTTTTTATTTTATACAATACAAAAGTTTGTATCAACAGTGAGTTTGTCACTTTCACACAAAAAAAAAAAAAACAACATTATATTAGTTAGAATTTTAATAAATTTGTTATTATTGTAAAATATATATTTTTTTTAGTTTAGGTTGTAGTTAGTAGAGTTGACGTAAGAGATCTATGGAGAAAAATATAGATATGAAAGAGATATGAAAGAAGTTGGATGAGCTAATCGGGTAAAAAGTCAATTTTGCATATTGAATTTGGTACTAGAATTTTAAAAGAATTTCATTATTTTATCTTAAATTTTTTATAAGCAAGAGATTATATTAAATTTGATATTCAAAGTACTGTGTTAAAACTCAAAGAACAAAAAATTTTGTAGAGAAAGGAGAAGAGAAGAGAATCCCTGTTCATGTTGAAAAAGTTAATATTGGTATTAAAAAAGAAAAAAATGCTTATTGTATGTGTGAGAGAAGAATTCCGAGAGAAAATCCAAAAGAAATTCAACTTTTAATGTGGAAATCTATATTGATATTTATGTAAAATACCATTAAGAAAATTGTAAAAAGTGTTCATATTGATGGGTTGAGAGTCGCCGAGACGACCGTGGGGAAGGATTTATATGTAAATTTTGGAGAGACCCACTTAGCGAAGTCGCCAGGAACTCCTAAATTTAATGACCCGGAAAATTAAAATAAAGCTTCCCAAAATAAAAAAAAAGAAATAAAATGGGAAGACAGAAAGGGAAAGTTCATTGTCACTTTTGGACGATTGAAATCCTTTCTTGTCAAACCCCAAACGTGTGTGGGGCGCCAACGCGGTAATTGATACTTCATTCAATTGGAAGATCCAACAACTGCCACGCGTATACTTTGTCTTAGGTGTGACTCAAATAATTTTAAGCGTGGTTCACTCAATTTCTTTATACAATTAAAATTTTAATTACTTCAAGTTCCAGTAATTCCGTGAAAGGAAATATGCTAGTTATTGGTCTACCTAATGAAAGTGAGCTCTAGGTTATGCAACTTGAAGTCTGTTCTATCTTTTATTTGCTAGAGAATCAGAAAACCTATCTGTTTTTTCATGGGAAACTTTTATTTGAAGTGAACATAATGGATTTTTGCATACCACCTAAATGATTCTGCTTTGACATGTGAGTTTTTTTTTTTTTTATAATTTTTTAACCATCAATTTGAAAATATTAATCAATACTTTTATAAAAATTATTTAATAGTTACGGGCCCAAGGAGTGTAAACTAACTAAATAAATTTATTCCTCTATCGACATGAAATACAGATTTAAAAAGTATAATAATTTGACTATAAGAAATTAAAATTAGTAACATGAATGAAATCATATAAATGAATTGAACTTTATTGTAAATTTTATTTTTTTTTGAGTCATTATTGTAAATTTTAGATACCATCCTTTACCTTTGTTTTTTTTTTTTTTGAAAAAAATTTTTTTTTGGCTCTTTCTAAGTCATGGTTCCATATTTCAACGCGGATGCCATAGTCCAACCAGGGTGGACAAATGTACTACTGCTTCCATGATCACGTCATTTTGGCATTCATGGACATAGTAACAAAAATCTTAAAGAAGGTGTGTCTACCCTTCTTCAATGGGAACAGACTTTTGTTGAGCCTGCAGAGGCAGAATACCTGTAGATTCTCCTAAAAGCACTCCTCAAATTCCACACTACTGGAAAAGTTTAGTTTCCACAACAGATTTGGTCTTTCCCAGATTTTAGCAAAGATATTGGATTTCTTGAACCAAGTGCCCTGTATCTTCCTGATCTAGCAATTTTTCAATTCTGCAATAAAGGGGATCTTCTTTGAGTTCTTGGTTCTCTCAGAAAGTTTCTTGCTTTCCTCTCTCCCTTCTTTTGCTTCTGTCCATTTTTTTATAAAAAAGAACAGAAAAAAGTAATCTTTTCTGTCGTACAGCAAACTAGCAGCCTTATATCCATTAACCGAGTTCCTGAACCATGATTTGGTGACATATTCTGGTGTTTGAGAGAGATTTTGATTGCAGTTCTTTGATGGGTGACTTCGTCTCTCAACTTGGCTTGAAGAGGTACATCATCTTTCTGAACATATCAGTTCTTTCATTGGCATGCGTTTTTCTCACTATACAAGTTAGCTCTGCAGAATTTCCCTGTTTCGAGCAGTTACCAATCTCTCAATTTCAGTAGTAAAAATACCTGCAAGGAGTTTCTACGTTTAGATGGCTACCAAGCCAAGTGCTCTTACCTTAAAATAAATGACCCATGTCTTTCTGAAGGCTACATCGATTATCTGCAACTTTTCTATTGCAATTTTCAAAGATTTCCCTTTTTAGGCTATTCTCTTTTATTCCTTTGGTTTCTAGTCCTGTTCTATTTGCTGGGAAACACAGCCTCTGAATACTTTTGCTCTTCACTTGAAAACTTGTCTAAGTTATTGAAATTGTCCCCCACAATCGCTGGAGTTACTCTTCTTTCACTGGGCAACGGCGCCCCAGATGTATTTTCTAGCCTTGTGTCCTTTATGGGCAGTGGGACAGGTGAGATTGGATTTAATGCAGTGCTAGGCAGTGCCTCCTTTGTTACTTGCGTTGTGGTTGGAATAATAAACATGTCTGTGAAGCAAAAAGAGATTATTGTTGACAAGGTTGCCTTTGTCAGAGATGTTTGCTTCATTCTTTTGGTTATTGCATCATTAGTTTTCATCTTTCTTCACGGCAAAATCAATTTGTGGGGTGCCATTGGCTTTTGGTCGATGTATATTGTTTATGTGATTGTTGTTTACATATCACATATCTATTGGGACAACGGTGGAAAGGACAGTGATTTGAGTGTGCCAATTTTAAATAGCATTGAAAGAGGGGAGGTCGGATCCTTCGAGGAAGGAGCTTTAGATGGGAGAACTGAAGCACAAGTGAAGCAATGCTTCTGTTTAAGAATGTCAGCTCCTTGTAAGATGCTCCTTTGCGTCCTTGAGATGCCACTTTACATGCCTAGGAGATTGACAATACCAGTTGTTTGTGAAAAGAAATGGTCTAAGCCGATTGCAGTTGCTTCAGTTACATTGGCACCACTTCTCTTATCTGCTCTTTGGGATCTCCAATATCATAATGCCACCTTCTACACGAAACTACTTGTATATGGAATTGGGGTCTTGATTGGGATTACATTTGGGGTTCTTGCATGCAGGACAACGGAAAAGTCAAGTCCGCCGAAGAGGTGCTTGTTTCCTTGGCTTGCAGGAGGTTTTCTGATGAGTGTGACATGGAGTTATATCATAGCTCAGGAATTGGTAGCTTTGTTAGTTTCGCTCGGGTACATATTTAGAATAAGCACTTCAATATTAGGGCTAACAATTCTTGCCTGGGGCAATTCACTTGGGGATTTAATAGCAGATTTGACATTGGCTTTGAATGGTGGTCCTGAAGGTGCACAGATAGCCATATCAGGTTGTTATGCAGGTCCCATTTTCAACATGCTTTTTGGTTTGGGCTTGTCTCTCGTTTCTTCATCTTGGCATGTATACCCTGCTTCTATTGTCATCCCCAGAGATCCACACCTGTTGGAGACATTAGGCTTCCTGGCATGCGGCTTGCTTTGGGCACTTATGGTTTTACCATGGAGGAACATGAGGCTTGATGGGGTGCTGGGAGGAGGGCTCTTCTTCATTTACTTGTTATCAGTGTCTTTGAGGCTGATCCAAAGTACACATAGCTAGTCATAACAGCAGAACTTTGGAACATGTATTTACCCCTACCGATGTGGCTGCTAAGAAGACTCCTATAAAATGCAATCACTAAGTGTTGTAGCAGTTGTTTTAATTGGTTAATTAGAGGTGATAAACTTGCTTGTTACTTCGGAGCAAGTATATATGCTCTATGAAAGTTGTATATTTTGGCAATGATGGCAATGAATTTATAATTTTATTGCAATTCTGCAGCATGTCTGAAAGATGACAATGATGGTCATAATGCATCATGTTCCATGGTCAGATATGGTAGATACATGGATATTCAATCTATATCGCCATTAATGGAACATTGATTATTCAGTAGAACAGAACACAAAAGGCTATAAACTGGTTGTGAGATTCTTGACTTCTATGCATAGATGAATTTTATGGAATTCTTTTGATCACCAAATCGCTCTCCAAGTCTATTTTACCATTGGCAACACCGTCTACTGGATTGGGAACCATCCATCCATTTAGTTATGCCTTACTACTCCTTTTCTTGTTTGTCTCAGCAAATTTGATGTCATTCTTGTATAGTACTGAGTGAAGTTTCAACATAGGAAAAAGAGTTTTTCTGTCCAATGCTAAGCATAAGCAGTCAAGCTTCTGAGGTTTGAACTGAAACGTTTCAAAGTAATTATGTATTGTGACAAGCAAACTGGGGTGGAAGTGTAGGAATCATGTTCCATTCTACTGCAAACAAGTCATGCTTCTGAGCTTTGGTCCGTTTCATTGACACAATCATGTAACAGTCAGCTAGGACAGCAAGAAATAGTTCAAGCACTTCTTCAAAAAATTCATGAAACTGGAATTTGAAAAACTCTGAGCTAGGAATGGACGCAGGCTCGCACGGTACGCTATCATCAGGGTTTGTTGCGCACTTTAAATTTTCGAACACATAAACGCAATTAATGATGTGGACATAGATTTCACAGTAATGATAGTACAATATGGACCCTGTCCCACGTCAAATTTTTTTACATCCGTGCAATAAAGCTTAGTTTAAAAAAAATATTACGTGCATGTGGTTGGATGCACCCACTTAGTGCACACTTTCACACATAAGAATGCATTCATGCTAACAATCTGATGAGCAATGGGAATTATCAAAAGTGTGCAGCATGGTTTATTTCACCATGGCAGGATGGGATAAGTTCAAAGTTCAAATTATGGTTCTCACTTTTCACCTTTCAATCTGACACCAACTTTTAAACATGCAAAAGGACTGGTGGGACCATTTTCAAGCATACAGTACAATAATGAGATAATGATATGGAAATCTTCTTAGAATGACTGGGCTGGTTGGTGAAGATTTGGGAGGTTTTGGTGCAGGCCATGAGGAAAGTTTTCTACTGGGAATTTTGATCACGGTGATTTCCTTGCAGTCTGTAGAAAGATTCTGTGTAGATATCTAACAAGTTAAAAGTTCCAGTGCGGTAATACAGTTTACAGCTATTAATCAATTACAAAAGCGCAAGAATTAAGAGTTACAAAACAAGCCATAAATTTGGCTGTGAAGAAACCTTTTTCTCACTTTCAAGCCTCAGAGTTTCAAAACACCAAGACCAGCCAGCCTAAGTGACAGAAAGCATAAGTAAATAGCTAATAGACCAAACCCAAGGAGTCTATCTAGTCTCATGTTCTTCCTTGGCAAAACCAGCAGAGCCCACAGCAAACCTGCAATTAGAAACCCAATAGTCTCGGAAAGAGAAGGGTCCTTAGGGATCATATAAGGGGATGGATATTTGGACCATGATGAGATGACAAGTGATGTACCCAAGCCCAGCAGTGTATTGAACATGGGTCCTGCATAGCAGCCTGATATAGCAACTTGGGCCCCATCAGCCCCACCATTTATTGCCATTGCAACATTGGCTATCAAGTCTCCAAGTGAATTGCCCCAAGCCAGGATAGTAAGTCCAAGAACCGAAGGGTTGATTCCAAATATATTCCCTAGTGAAACCAGCAAAGAGACCAACTCCTCAGCAATTATATATGTCCAAGTTACACTCATTAAAAAACCTCCAGCAAGCCAAGGAAATAAGCACCTCTTTGGTGGGCTTGACTTCTTTGTTGAAACTAAGGCAAGATTGCCCAGAATAAACCCAATCAATCCTGCTGCCATGTATGTAATTAGACTGCTTTGAGAGCTCAATCTTTTTTCCTTTTGTGTGTTGAGAATTGCAGCCAGTAAGAGTGGAGCTAACGTAACAGAAATAACTGCAAATGGCTTGGACCATTGCTCCTCAGCAATGACAGGTATAGTCAATCTTCTTGGCAAGTACAGTGGGAAGTCCAAGACATAAAGAATCTTGCCTAGGAAACGACAAGACAAGGATTCAGGGTCCAAAAATGCAGGACATTGTGGCTGATCTTCAACGGAAGTGGCCTTGTCCCTAAAAATTGGTTTTTCATCAACATAACCAAGCATTGGCACCCCCATTTGCTCAACATCCTCCTGGAAACTCGGGAAGTGATGTTCCATATCTGGAGATATTGACAATAACTCTGCTTTCTTTTGTTTTTGGGAGAGAAAGTGCATAATACAAACCACACAGACATAGAAGAAATATATTGAAAGAAAAGCAATGGCACCCCATAATGTGATTTTCCCTATATGGATGATCAACAACAGAGAACAAAGCGTGAAAAGAAAGAAACAGACATCTCTAATGAAACTAGACTTGTCAACTGAAATTTCCTGACGACTTGTTTTTATGCTGATGACACCAACTACAGCAGAGGAAACGAAAAATGCTCCGCCCAGAATGCTATTTAGGCCAACATCACCATTGCTGGACCTGGTGAAGGACACAATACTGGCAAAAACATCGGGAGCTCCATTCCCTAGTGAAAGAAGGGTGATTCCAGCAATAGTCGGAGGGAGCTTCAATACTTTGGACAAGCTGTCTAAGATGAACAGAAGTAGTCTGCAGCTGTGTTTCCCAACAAATAGAATAAAACAAGCAGCCACAGCAACAGAACAGCATAACCTAGCACAGGATATTGCCCACACATGCAATAGAAGATTTGCAGGTAGTTGATGTACCCCTTAGGCCTGCAGGTAATATTGGACACGATATACGTACACTTGGAGCGGTGATCTGTGTAGTTATGAAGTGCAGTGCAGCCAGCATTTCCGGTCAATCCTGGAAAGTGTAAAGAATTGCTTGTCGTAGTCTTTAGCTCAATGGATTGGTCAAGAGAACTTGAGGTCAGAAGATAGAACAGGAAAAGGAATAGAAAGGAGAAGTTAAGGAAAACGATGAGCTTCTTGGGCCGATCAGATATGGAGGCTGAACTTGCCATTCACAAGAAGCTTATAGAAAAGCTGCTACAGGTGTATATGTTGAGAAGGCTGCAAGCCATCAATATGAAAACTTCTGGTGGGCAAGGGACTATCTTTTGGCCAGCAAGGTTATTGGGGAGGATTCATTTTGAGTAGAAGCCAGAGGAATATGGCCTAAAAGGTTGGAGGGAAGACATATTTGCCAAATTCTTTTTTGAAGGTCAGCCAACACTAAATCGCTGGTTGATCAAATATACATGAAGACCAAAAAAAAATAAAAAAAATAGTACTCAGTCAATTCTAACAGAAAATCAAGCAACTTCAAGTGGCAAAGTAAATTGGTGTGAAAGAGGCTTTTTCTGTAATATCACATCATTTTTTAGGACAAGTTAAATTAGCTGATACCAGAGTTTTTAACTCTGTGTGTATGTCCGTGTGCGCAGGCTTGGTCTTGCTTCAGAGTGACTTGGCCAACTTTGTACTTGATTTATGGGTCATAGCACAAAAATCATGTTCTGTATGTTCATCCTGAATCTTGTGACTGACTTTATATGGTTTCTGTGATGTAAGTATACTTCTGCAAGCAGCAGCCAGTTATTATGTACATCCAATAAGTCCATTTAAGGAAACTTCCTAGCAGTTAGAAGAAACGAAAAGGGCAGAGAGAGAGAGAGAGAAAGCAGGACAAAAAGCTTCAAAAATAAGCATGATTTCGAGATTGTGCAGCTGATGGCACCCCACTTCCAGTTTATTGCAGTCAATATCTTCACGAGAATTTTTCATGTCATTTATTTATCCATTTCTGTTTTTTTTTTTTTTTTGTCTAGTTGGATTGAAAAAAAGAAAATTTTTTATGAGTGAAGCATGGGACTCGCCCTTAACTTAAAATTTGTTGGTCACTAAAAATATTTCTAGTGGTTTTTCTTCTGGTTTTCTAATGGACGGATGAATAACTGAAATTTGGTTTCAATTTGGGGGCCACATTACTGGGAAAGGTGAACAAGGAAATCCAATTCATTTGGAGAACATGAAGTCAGATTTCTGCTGGTATTTGCTGAAACATTTCATTTTCTTCCGTTCCCTAATTGAGGGGTTTGGACACTTAACCATTTTTTACTGTCTATCAAACAAAGCAAATCTTGTGGGTGAGGCAACCGTGTGCTTACCAATCCGAGTTCCTAATCTCCCCTAAATTTGGAAGAAAAAAGCTTGCGTTGCATAAATGCGATTAGTTTGACACGTTGATCTTGTAAGGATTGTTAGATAACTATTTAAATTTCTCATTAAAAGGTTTAACTAACATTTTTATTAATACATTATTTAGATTCACATATAAAACGTGTTTAATAGTGGGAAAATATTCTTAATTGCAAATGTCTCCGCCAGAAAATAAAAACATACCCCTTGTAAATTTTGGACAATAAGTATGCAACAACAACATGATTAACATCCAAATGCATGGTGGCCGTACACGGTTGTGTAGCAGACAAGCTAAACTAAGATTGATTCCTTCCAGGGCACAAAAAACTTCTCCTTGATTCCATTGACAAGGCATAAGTGACAAGCAAGGGCTTCATGGATGACTCCTGAGAAATGTCAGATAGAAGCCGTGACTAGAATCAGCAATGGACCGGCTGCTTCTGACACCATCCTATGAAACTAGCAGAAAGAAGAATCTAACTAGTTCCAATTCTATGTCGGCCTACAAGATTGAAATGCCATTTTTGCTATTGGCAACACTGCATAAACACAAATCTGGGGGAACATCCCTCTGCAGTCAAGGAGATTCCTCGTCAGATCCCACAAAATAGGGAACACCTGACCTGACAGAACGAGTCCAGACAATATCTGGGCGAGAATTGATGTCCGACCTCCCAAGCTGTCCATGAAAGTCATTGTCTGACAACGTACATTCCGCTGACATGAACAGGAAGCCCCTCAAAGCCATACGGACCAGAAGAATCAACCCCACGACTAATCGTCAGGTATTAGCTACAGCATGATTAGAGGAGCTGGACAACTCTTCAAAAATAACGAAAACATGGAAAAGGACACTGTAGAATAAGTGTTCCGTGAACCAATGAATTTGCCTTAACAAACTGTATCAATACGACACCATGGAAAGAAACTTCTTTCTGGGAAAACTCTATCCAATCCAAAACACAAAATTAACGATTAGCATTAAAATTATTCTGAATCTTCACATGGAACCAACTTGGATTACAATTCAGCTAAAAGAGAAGACTTGAACGGATTCAGACAATGTGAGAACTGTTTGAACATTAAAGCTAGCTTTCAAGGTTTTCAGTTTGATATAACCAATTAAAATTAGTAAAATAAAGAGGGAATTCAGTCACCTTCCTCGGAGACATAAGCAATTTCATCAAAGTGCGAGAAGGATTCTTCTCTAATGCTCCTACAACATATTAAAGATGACATTTGCCACCCCACTCAGAGTTAAATTGATAAATCTAAATTTGAGCATTAGATAAACTCTTCACGTGTAACAGAAAATGAATACACTTTTGAAAGAGGTGAGAGAAAAACAACATCAAGTTAACTTTGCCTTCTTGACCACATTGGCATCACGGCTGTTCTTGCCACAACTCATCCTCTTAGTAGATGTCCGAGTTTGGACATCAGAACAGAAGATAAATAATCATAATTTTATGCCTTTTATTTTAAAAATAAAATGAAAATACTGTGAACGAAAGTAGATTGATTTTTAAAATCTTTTGGCTTATAAGATCAAAGAAGGCTGAAGGATGCCGAGTAGCTGCTTTTATTTTTATGTATTTTATACGTTTTTTTTTGGATTAAAATTGTATATTTCAAGTGAATATAAATATTTAAAATTTTAATTATTAACATATATATTTTTGAAAGATATATTAGTTAATATCTTCTACAATCTACACCTGTAATATGAAAATAATGCTCAATAAATGCTGGAAAAATAATAAAAAAAACACATTAATCTTTTTTTTTTTTTTTTTTTTGGGGTTTCTTGGGTTCGTTTGTGAACGATAAAACACATACAAGTCTCCTATTGGGTTGGGTAAAAATAGAATCTCCTATTGGGCTTTCCCCGATAATGGCATAAGAATCCGTTTATTATTATTATTATTATTATTATTAACTTTATAAAGAAAAAGGCAACGACTAAATATTTTTGGGTGGAAAATGATCAAAAAATATATTAAATTTTCACGAAAAAAAAAAGGCAGAAGAAATTTGGGAACAAGGGTTAAACAGTTTATATTTTTTTAAAAAATTATATAATGTGTAAGAAGTATATATAAAAATTTACAATCAAAACAAAAAAAAAATGTACCAAAACATGACAACAGTATTACGAAAATTGAATTTTATTAAAATTTACCTTTTTTTTAAGTATATTATATTATTTCATTTGTATATTTTGTTGATTTTTTTTGAGAGACTAAAAAAATTTAAATTTTTAAAATAATAATAATAATAATATTTTATTATTACCTGTGTAACAGAATTTTTTTTTAAAAAATTTCTTTTAAAGGCCAAGAGAGCCTACAAAACTGACTCGTTCTCTTAAAAATACACAATAATATTAAAATTATTTTTAAAATTGAAAATTTTAAGTTAGCGTTTCAGCTGTTGATTTTGAAACCGAAAAAGATAAAGATAAAAATAAACCACACGAGGGCTGACCTCAGCTTTCTCACTCAATATTCCCGCCACTCCCCAACCCCCTCTTTCTGTCTTTCTCTGTGTCTTACTCACTCAATTAGAAGAGGAGGAGGAAGAAGAAGAAGAAGAAGAAGAAGAAGAAGAAGAAGAAGAGAGAGATTTAAGAGATGCTGTGGGTGGACAAGTACAGGCCAAAAACCCTAGACCAGGCGATAGTCCATCAAGATGTCGCCCAAAACCTCAAGAAACTCGTAATTTTCTCTTTTCTCCCGTCCACATTATTCTTACTAAATTCCTTTTTTTTTTTTTTTTTTTTTTTTCTGTTTGGGCTCCCCGCCCACCCCACCTTTCACTTTATTTGTATTTTCCTTTCTGTTTCTGTTAATTGTCACTCTATTTATTTATTTATTTTAATTTTGTCTACATCATGTTTGACTCATATGCATAGGTCAGTGAACAAGACTGCCCCCATTTGCTCTTCTATGGCCCCTCTGGTTCTGGCAAGAAAACCCTAATCATGTCACTCCTTCGTCAAATTTTCGGCCCCAGTGCCGAAAAGGTCGTTTTCTCTTTTCCTTTTTTTTTAAAGATCTTTTTTTTAGGTTCTGTATAAGCAGAGAAAGAATAAATTGTAGTTACCACTAAGTTAATATTGAGGTTATATATATATATATATATATGGTTGCAGGTGAAGGTGGAAAACAGGGCTTGGAAAATTGATGTAAGCTTCACCTCCTTTTTATCTTTTTATTTCTTTTTTCTATTTTGAATTATTTGCGTGATTTGTTTGATTCTAAAGGAACTTGGTTTTTGTGTCATAAGTGTCAATCATCCACCATTTAATGTTTCAGGAAAAGTCAATTTGACGTGTTTCAGATGCAGTTCTACCACATACACATTCAAATATTATGATAGTTAGTTGTACATATTTAGTCTTTGGATGTATGTTCACAAGTAATGATGGGGATTACAAATATGCATCCAACGGTCAAAACAATGCAATGTAGACCCGTGCTTGGAACATGGAAATTTAATTATATCGATGTAATGAAGCTCTTTATGTTTTTATTGATTATGCTTTCCGTCAAAAAATTCTGAGGACTTTGTTTTCCCCGAATGGGTACTCTATGATGGGCCCCTTTCGTGCATATTAAACTATTAATAACCCAAATATGCTTATTAAAACTGTTCTTATCTTTATGCAAGGATGCTATAGTTTATGATTTGGTGTGGTTTATGGAGCTCTACTAAGATGGTTAGAGCAAGGATGAGCATTTGTCTGTTTGAATTTATTCTTCTATCTGTTTTTCTTGTTCACTTCTGCAATTCCTTTTGTGATTCTGTTTCAGGCTGGAAGTAGAACAATTGATCTAGAGCTGACCACATTATCCAGCACAAACCATGTGGAGCTAAGCCCCAAGTGATGTTGGCTTCCAGGACAGATATATTGTTCAGGAAATAATTAAGGAGATGGCTAAGAATCGGCCTATTGACACAAAAGGGAAAAAAGGATACAAAGGTAATTATGAACATTTCATCCCTACTGTCCCCTCTCACCTCTTCCCTTTAAATATACTTCTCATGGATCAGTATTTTGTAGTATTATTGATATCTTTAGAATTTGCAATAATATACATATTTCAAGGCAAAACAAGCCCCTGTTTTTCTTGTTCTGGGGGTCTATTCATGACTTAGAAGTGTTCTCTAAGCATAAATGAGCCTTTTGTAATTTTTCACTAGCCATAATAGTAGACCATCAACATAGACAGGTATATGGTTTGTATTCATGTGCTTATTATTAAAGAGACCTATTGGGTGATGTATATTGATGCAGTTTTAGGCTTGCTGTATGTTGATGCAGCTTTGGGTTCTTCAATCTTCACAGTAACCTGCTTGTGGAAGCTTTTCTTTGGTCATTTTTGTTGCATCATGTTCAGTCAAATCAGATTGCAAAGCTGCAGCTTAATTATTTTTACAAGATAGCAGAACAAGCTGAATAGTTGTGATGCAATTCTTGTCAGATTGAATAGCTGGTTTGCAATTTTATTGATGATTTCTGCTTATGCAATGCCAGTACTAGTGATTAATGAGGTTGACAAACTTTCAAGAGAAGCACAACATTCTCTTCGTAGAACAATGGAGAAATACAGCACTTCATGCAGGCTAATTCTTTGCTGCAACAGTTCTTCGAAGGTTACAGAAGCAATTCGATCTCGCTGTTTGAATGTGCGAATAAATGCTCCCAGAAAGGAAGAGGTCAGAAAAGTTTTATCCTCTTAGAAAGTGACAGACACTTATTGACCCAATCATGATCATAGTTATATGTATGGAATATGCATTTCCTGCCCTTATGTGCACTCATGATTATCTGTGTCTTATCCTCTTCTTAGAAAGTAACAGATACTTGTTCCAGACCAATTATGATCTTCTCAATGGAATATTCATTTCTTACCCACCTATGCACACATTAATGAACAGAAGATTATTGTCATTTTGTTATGGGCATGGGGTGCAAGACATGATTGGGTTGAATGTATCTTTCTTTCATGTTTTCTTTTCATTTTTCTTTGTTCTGTTTTGTTTTTTGTTGTTTTTTTTTTTTTTGGTAACCGGTATAAGAATTACAGCAACTTTTATCTGTCTACTTTTTCAGTCAATGTTTTCAACCTGTTGCACAACCCATTAGAAGTAGAGATATTTAAACAAGATTGCCGGTGGCATTGAGTCATATCCTTACACATGCAATTTTGTGAAATCATCTGTGGCAGATCGTTGAGGTATTGGAGTTCATTGGTAAAAAAGAAGGGCTACAAGTTCCACCTGGATTTGCTGCTCGCATAGCAGATAAATCAAATCGTAGTCTAAGGAGAGCAATACTTCTATTTGAGACTTGCAGGGTCCAACAGTTAAGCTCCATAACACCTCTGCCTAAGCATTGATTAAAAATATACAGTCTCATAGCTTCTGTCAATACTCACTTCTGTATGCTCACATCATACTGTAGATATCCTTTTACAAGTAATCAGGCAATACCGCCAATGGACTGGGAAGAATATGTTGCTGAAATAGCATCTGACATAATGAGGGAACAGAGCCCTAAAAGGTTTGACCTTCATGCCACTTATGTTATTTATTTGATGATACTGGATGATGTTTTGGGAACCTTCTAAACCCACCTATTTCCTTGTTCCAACTTTCTAACTAAATGAACTTTGTATGTGCCTTAGGCTGTTTCAGGTTAGAGGAAAATTTTATGAGCTACTTACCAATTGCATTCCTCCTGAGATTATTTTGAAGGTATGACATCCCACTGAATGTTATTTTCTGCAGTTGGCCATGTCAATTTATCTTTTGCTTGAAGTTCATAGTTGTTCTTCACTCAGAGACTGCTCTATGAATTACTGAGGAAATTGGATGAGGAATTAAAGCATGAGATCTGCCATTGGGCAGCATATTATGTAAGTTTTACTTCTGTCATGAAATCTTTCATTTTTGCTTTGAAGCTGCCTAGTCATGTGGTTTGCACTTGCTGCTTCTGATGGGTACCAATAGGTCAAACTTGCAGCCATTGGCCCAGCATCATTGATGCGTGGAACTTTGGGATCTCCAAGGAGATTTCAATACATTCTATATATACATATTTATTATATAATGTTACCCAACTTTTCCTTGTCAGATGCTGATTCCTGAAACCATTAGAAATTTGTGAATGTACTATGACAACATCAATGCAAGACTAGGTCATAAAGATTCTCAGAAGCTTTGAGTGAGGCAATTCTAACTGTAGTGAGAAAAACCTGCCATGTAAAGAATCTCTAGCAAACCATGATTCCAAATAGTTTAGCTAAAGGCGTCGCCTTAACTTTCTAGAACACATTTTTTCTGTGGCTCTGTTTTGTCATTTCCTTTCTAATCATGTTTTCATGTTCCCCCACAGGAACACAGGATGCGTCTGGGACAGAAAGCCATATTTCACCTTGAAGGTACTCGATGCACTTAAGAAAGGCCTTTTGCGCTTTGTCAATTCTATTCTATGTGATACATTCTACAAAGTTTCAAGGTGAAATTGACATGAAAATCATTTTGTCTGTTTTGCAGCATTTGTGGCCAAATTCATGAGTGTATACAAGGCTTTCCTCATTGCAACATTTGGCTAAAGGAGGTAGCATCCCCAATCTGGTTACCCGTCCAAGCGATTCGAAGTCAATGCAAATAATATTTCTGTTCTAGTTCAAAAACTGACAGGAAGGCAATTTATTCACATCGTCTTCCCCAAATTCGCCTTCCCCTCCTCTATGTCTGCTGTGTGAATTCTTGGGCTGCCCGGACACCGTCATAGATGGGCAATTTTCATTCATCTCTTCCTAAATTTATGCAATTGCAATCGGGTGTTTGTTGTCTACTCTTGTTGTTGATTCTCTTGGAGTAAGAAGCGAGACGGCACTTGGTGGTAAACTAATTGAATTCATAAATGAACCGAGCAAACTCATGTTGTCAGACGCCATGTTTGGATCACTCATTTTAATTCACCAAAGCTACGTATTAATTATTAATTATTCTTTGAAGGGTGATGAGCATTTTTGATATAAAAATTACAAGGTCCTTTTTTTTTTTTTTTTTAACAAAAATAGGACTGCCTATTTATAATGCTTTCTTCCACCGCTGTAGTGTGAAAAGAATAGTAGTAAAACAGAAGAATAAAATTTACTAGTGGCAAAATTTCAATCCAATTTCTTCATTCTTTCCATTAATAAATCTATTGATTTGTGAGATATATGATAAAAATAATATTTTTTATTCTCATAAACATCAAGTTTTAGTTTGAAGTCAGGCTTACGTTTTTTTTTGCTTGGGCCATCTTTGGGCCAAGGAATTGGACCAGATATGAGCGCAGACCCAATAATCCAATCCCGAAGATGGACCGGACTTTCGTTGGGCTATAATTTTCTCCTAAGCCCGACAGGCAACAAAAAAAATCCACGAGGATATTTAATCGAGGATCGTTTATTTTTACTCTCCTCTCTCGCCACCGCCTCTTACCCCCCGGCGTCCAGCGAGCTGCCATATCAGCGCTCTTTGGCAACCAACTCACCGCCGTCACTTGCATTCCATAAAAATAACGTGGTTGCTGCGGCGGCCCTTTACTGCAAGCGCAACCATCTCGGATACGGCGGGTGTAAGTGACATACCGCGTTGGCAGTCAGAGAGAGAAAGAGAAGCCTAGAGGTAAAATGGGGCAGACCAAAGTTAAGAGATATTAGCCAGGGAAAGCATCTGAATGGATAGGTGAGGGTGATGAAGATGGAGATATTAAAGTGAATAGGGCTTTTCCTCAATCATGATGGTTCGGATCTGAAATTGTTAGTAAGGATGATCATAGCTGCGTCGTTTGGTTGAGAATAGGATTGACAGCCGCGAAGAAGTGAGAGCTGAGCACCGTCGGATTAGGCAGAGCCTGACATTGGGGTTTAGCTTGCACAATACCTATGGTTTTTCTTATACAGATTGGCAAAACAAATTTCAAGTGCACACCTTGACATTTCCCCCCTTAGTCTCCGATTCTCCATTTATTTACTTCACTTCAGGAGTTGCTTTTCCCCACTATGTTTCAGGCTTCTGTTATTGCAGTTCTAGCTCTATCAGCTATTTTACAAGTTTTCACAAAAGAGGAGACTGGAGAAGAGGCTATGCATTCACCTTTCTGAATAAGCCAAGAATAACGTAAAATCACTGCTGATTTTTGTTTATCAGATACGAAGCATTTGTCTAATAAAATGGTGGGATGCCAATTCCAAAAGGGTAAAGGTAGTTCAAGACCTCGGGCGATGTGGTTGTGTCTATGTCGCATGTCATGGACAATATCTTAATGTGCATGATGAGACGAGGTGTGACAGATCTCAGTGGCACGAGCACTAGGAACATAAATTGCATTCCTCAGAGAGCTGTGAGTCCATCCATAGAACAAGTAAATCAATGCTCCTATCAGCAACCATATTGAAACCCGTATCCATGTGCCAGCCCTGTGCATTACACGAAAGGCAATGAGCATACGCTAAACATCTCTAGAAAATTTTTGTGATGTTGAGCTTAGCTCGTAATCTCCAATGAGGTAAGTAAGTAAATGACTTTTTTTTTTTTTTTCTGTTTATTTTTATTCATACTCACCCCAGATTAACTAATAAGTAGGTGTTGACAAGGATGCTAGCAACTGGTAGGTAGGGAACAAAAGGGCAAACGAAACCTGCGCAGGAGCCTGGTAAGTCATCTTGGAAATAACCACTGTAGGCAGATTATCCTTAATTGATAACATTAGAAGAAAATACCTCCTGTGTGCCCAAAGCTGTGCCTAGAATTGTCTTGCGATATGCAAGCTAGAACAACCAAACTACACAACGAAAGAGCTCCACCAACTGCACTGAACGTGAAGCAAAGAATGCTGGTAGAATAGTATTACATAGTTAGGAATCTCAGTTGGAGAGTATGATTAAGCATTGTCACGAGAGAAAAAAAAAATCTCCCTACAACACTGGAAAATGAAAATTTTGCCCTTGTTCATTGCTTCATACATATTAAGACTCATATGCCACCGGCTCACTTTGAATAAAAATTCTTAAGTTGAGATAATGGGATTTGCCTTCCAGAAGCCCGTGTCTAAATAGATCATATTAACTTATTTCTCTATATTTGGTATCATTGGCCATGTATGTTTTCTGTTTAAAGTTCGATGTTGAACATTAAGCAAGAGTGTAAATGTTAACTCCAAGGCATAAATTGTACTCTCAGAATAACAACATACAAATACAGAATCATAAGAATATATACGGGTGGTCAACGGATGACAAACCTGGGAAGCTTCTCAAATGAAGCGGCAGAGGCAAGGACAAGAGCCCCTACACAGACAAGTGTTATGCTCCAGGTGGCAATTTTGCGTCTCTTGTGTTGAATTTGCTGATCTGTGGAATTGACAGTCAAAATTAAAACCATTGAGTTAGCAAACTTGTAAATTTATGTGAAGATCTGTTAAAATGTTGGCTATGCTATTAATACTCAAAGTCAAAGGAACTAGAAAGACTTTGGAAAAAGAATAAATGGCACCCTGATTTAAAAGATAAAGCAATTAGGAATTTTACATTCCTTGCAAAGAGAAATCCACAGGGTCATTCTGACCTTGGTTGTCCAAGATGCTGCTGATCCAAGATAAGATATATTGCATTTCTCTCTCTCTCTCTTCTCTTTTTTTTTTTAATCTCAACAGAAGTCCATCAATGCTTATAAATTTAAATTACATTCCTCATGTTGTTTTATGCATTTATATGAGCTCTAAAGTCAAGATCAAGCACGGTGTTGTACCTTGAGATAAGTATTTCTCAAGAAGCGGGCGTGTGGCTGATGTTGTCCCATCATCCAGTAAATGATGATTGTGGTCACAGTAGTTAACAATACCCTTTGAGTTTGGACTGGCCTGAATATCATCACTAAATTGCAGTGGCAGTGAATCAGCTAAGTCTTGACATGATGATAGGAGAGGCACCTCATCTGGAGGAAAATATCTGAGTACTAAGACAGAAATGGCAACAGCAGTGAATGCAAGAAGTGTGCCCACACTAACCTGTAACCAGGAAAGGAAAATAAGGAATCCTTTTGATTTTTATATCCAAGAATTAATGATGACACAGGAAGATATGGTCTTCCCCAATTTCAAACACCCAACTTACCATCCCAGCCAACTGTGAAACTTCCATGAAAAAGGCCAGGGCTGCAGCAAGGATACCAATGATAACTGTGCTCTTCACAGGAACATGGGTGTGTGTGTCAATATCTGAAAAGAACGATGGCAACAATCCATCTCTGGCCATTGCCATGAAGAGTCGGGGCTGAAACAAAAGAAAGGCAGAAATGACTGTTAATCTTATGCTGCCGATCAAAACAAAAACAAAAATCATGCTTGATCATGAAGAAAATTGACATTTGTATAGAGTGCACAGATAAAAAGCTTCATACGAGATATTGTACAAGACCTAAAAGAAAGGTCAAAGTAGAATACAGCAGTGAAAACATAAAAGGAGGTTGTAGAATTTTATGCACTCATTCTAGTTCAGGGAAGTTTGCTTAAGTTCAAAGATGTTAGAGTGATTAATGATGATATTGTTTATGACATGTACCTGTGGAAGAAGAGAACCCATCAAGCTTGCAAAAAGTGCAGTAACTGTCCCAGTTGCAATGGCGTAACTGTGATTACAGAAATTGCAAAAAATAATAAGCGAATGCCCTCAAAGTCAGAATGAATTGATTCAAGAATGAGAATGAAAATTTCTTACTTACACTGCCCATTGCATTCCATGGGAAGCAAATGCTGAAGAGATTGGGGTATCTAGGTCCAAGGCGTAATATGGAACTATACCAACAATGACAACAGATACCAGCATGTACAGAATGCAACAGATTAACAGAGAAATCCCTATACCAAAGGGCATGTCTCGCTGAGGATTTTTTGCCTGTCATAATGATTAAAAGTCTGGTATTAGCTCAAAAGCTACTGTAGGTACTCCAATGATGGGGCCGAAGCAGCATGCCCCATATTAGCAATGAACATCTCACTTAACAAAGGTGATAATTCTTGCTTGAATATTGTTCATCGTAAAAGAGTAGTGCATAGATCAATCGTGAAGCAAGCACGCAACTCCATTATCTTACAAATTTCATTATGCTTTCCCTTTTACTCGACAAAACTCATAGCTCAGCTTCAAGCAAATGGGAAATCCAATGAGAAAAGCTGAATGCTTGAACAATTTAGTCATATTCTTATATGTTGAAGAATCCAATATAAAGGAAAGCACAACAAACACTACAAACCATATTTGAATAATATAATAGCAATGACAGTCCCAACACCTGATTTAATGGGGAAACAGGTAGGATGGACCACATAAAGCCTGAAGTGAAATAAGGAAAATCTATCTATAGCTGCACGATACTGTCTCTGAGAGTCCCAAAAAGTCAAATTTTGCAAAGCAATAAAAGATTACGGTGACAATTTGTTCTTCCCCTTTTCCTCTTATTTGTTTGCTACAACACATAACAAGACTTATCAGCCAGTCAAAAGGTCATTACCTCTTCAGCAGTGCTAGCTACTACATCGAAACCAATATACGAAAAGAACACCATTCCAGATCCTGCGAGAATTCCATTTATTCCAAAAGGAAAGTACCTGTGCATAAATAAAAAGGAAAGGAATTTGACAGCATCTGGTGTGGATATTGAATGAAAGCAGATAAAGGAAGACACTTGTTACCTAGGAACTTCATATCCAACCCATCCAGTCTTGAAACCTAAATAACCACCAGCTATTATTATGAAAAGCATCCCACATACAATCACTATCGTGACAATGGTTTGTGCTAATGCACTCTGCAAAAGGAGCACTCAGCCAAAGCAATTAAAGGAAGCATACATTAACAAACAGAACAATACATGTTATAACTTACAGATTTCTACTTTTGGGGAGAAAGGAAGAATGGAATGCAATACCTCCTTAATTCCAATGCATAAAAGAAGAGTCACAACAAGAACTAATACAGCAGCAGATGGGTCTACCATGACACCGAGCCCAGAGATGCTGTAGCGGGCTAAGAAAAAAGGCAGCTTATCCTGACCCCCAAAAAACAAGGCCTGAAAAGAGCAATCAGATAAGTTATGCAGTGTCCAACATAGACAATACATCAAGCAGCCATGGGATGAAGACAAAAGCATAAGATTTGTAGTATCAAAGGACACCGAAATTCTCTCAGATTGTCACACTCAAAATAATTTAAAACATAAACAGTAGATATTATAACAAATTTTCCAAAAAAAACTGAGTTATCATGGGCTAAAGTCAAAAAAGCAGCATATAAAATGCTTATTTTGCCCTCAACAGTTAAGGCAACAGATATATGGACTGTGGTTTATGGAGAAACAGTAAAATTTGTGCTATACAGGACCACAGTGAAGTCCACACGACCTTCAGTTGCCTTCCTATCATGACCCAATAGCCCACCGAGTTCTGGCAATTTTTGAGCTGCCAGGCAAGATGGGTGGTTTCTGGAGCCAGCAGGCCAGAATGCTAGAGATGATCATTAGAGAGTGTGTATCTTAAAAAGAAAGAAAAATACATAATCAGAAATGGTAACCAAACTTCCATCACATGCAAGTAAGAATTAAGATAGCTAGCCTGGAATGGAGTCCACTCTTTAACAAATCTCTCCTTTCTGGTATCGTCTCATCCATCACTTCGAAAGGAATATATAAGAACAAGATCATATGCAACTTTAGCTATGTATTGATGAAGCAAGAATGTAAATACATTATCATGCATTTCATCTATTGTTCAGTCCCATAGTCTTTTTATTCAAATAGTTGCAGCACAAGTTGGCTGCACAGGCATGGACAATGTTACCCAACCACCCATTAAAAACTAGGAATCAACAATTGTCTCGAGCAGATCTAAGAGTGATAGTTCTTTGCAAATAATGAAAGGAATAAAAAGATTGGATCAATTTGCTTGAATTAGAATACGCAAAAGGGAAGTAAGAGCTAGAGGTAAATCTTATCCAATTTATATACCAGGTTTGGGGTTAGGCCACGAGCAACAGCAGAGCCACCAATAGTATATTCCAGAATAAGTGCCCAACCAATCAGCCATGCAGCACTATAAGACAAATGCTCAAGTAACTAATAGACAATATGACAAGAAACTAAATAAAAATAATTCAACAACTTAATCTTATAATTTTACAAGCTTATTGATTTTTTCCTTTGAAATTTTTTTTGTCATTTCCTAAAACAATAATGAGTTTGAACATAAGTGTTGATATTTAAAGCTAAAATGACTCATAATGTTTTGCATTACCCTTCTCCAAGACAAATGTATGCGTAATGATAGGCACTCCCGGCAGACGGGCACCGAGATGCAAGTTCTGCATAACAAAGTGCTGTGAGAGCAGCTGCTATTCCAGCAATGAGAAAAGAAATAGACAGAGCAGGTCCAGTTTGCTCTCTAGCAACAGTGCCAACTAGAATGTATACTCCAGCTCCGATTGTCGTTCCTACTCCTGACAAAAAGAACAGATTGCTAATCATTAATAAACATTCAACACTTTCCTCGCATGTTTGGATTTAGAAATAAATGCAAGCACGGCCAAAAGGAAATGCAGGTAATATATCATCTAACAGCAACAACAACAATAACAACAACCAATCCTCAATCGCAAATTTAATTGGAGTTGGTTACATGAATCTTCTCTTGTCGTTTTGTTTTACCATGAACTAAGTCAGGTATATCATCTGCTAACAGTAAATATTGTCAACACAGAGATACGCAAATTCAAGAAACAAATTGTAGCATAACACTTTACCAAGCAATAAAACTAACTGTTGCTGTCAGTAATTCAACAAAACATTAAAAGTTAACTGACTGTCTTGAGGAGATATTTACAATAGTGTCTGCTTTGCTTCCATGAATATAACAACTGCTGACATATAGACACTGGAAATGCGTAAAATTTCTAGTAATTGCTTCACTACACAATTCAAAAGTAAAATTTAAACAAGAAGGAAAGCTACCATATTTTATAAGCCCAGCCACCAAAACCACAGAATTTAAAAGGGAAAACGAGAACAAACATCCGGTTCACGAATGAATATTACAAACTTCAAACAAAGATGAAAACTTGAAAATAAGTTACCGAAACTTGTTGGGAATTAAGAGAACAATTTTTAAGGATTGAATTAGGTACCAATAGCAATAAGGTCAATAAGAGAGAGTTTCTTAGCCAGCTGATGGCCACCCTCTGTCGCTACATTAATAGAATCAATTTGCTTTCTCCTAATCAAGTTGCTCAGGCCCCAGGGACCCTTTGCTGCCCCATGTTTTGGCATGTCACCAACCACACCCATTAACACAACCAGAGCCCTCCTGCCTCTTTACCTTCCCACTTTCCTCCTACAAAAAGAATCAAACTTTACACAATTCCGAATGTGGGTTGGCTCGTATTCAATTTGGGGTGAACACCCAAATGCTCAATCTCCCTTTTATTATCCAAAACTTGCTTTCCACGTGCAGAGAGAGATGATATCTGATTGGGGACAAGAGGAAGGTATCTAACAGCAAAGTTGGGCAATACCTATAACGTCAACTGACATAATTACATATGGGAATTTTGATGCTTTTATTTATCAGATTTTTTTTTTTTCCTGTTTTACAATGGTGGTCGGAGGGACGGAAAAGGAAAACGAAATCACCATAACTTGAACACCAAAATCCAGTTGTTCCGCACAGCATTATATCAGATATCTCCTTATTGACGTTTGTACGATGAATATACATTAGGATTCATTTTTTTTTTTAAATTTATCATAAAAATTTTATTTTTATTTACACAAGATAGAATAGAGAAAGGAAAGTCCTTTAATTAATTAGAAAATATGCAAATTGAATACAGCGTACGAAAGTCAAATCCTCCTATCTATAACCTAAAACTTCCCCCATTGTTCGCTTTACAATTTTCCATGTGCTTTCCTTTCTTTTATGCATGCAGAAAATGCTCTTCTGACGTGGCTGTAGTTGCAATGCCAAGGCTTGATAATCTCTAAGGAATCAGATAATTCTACACTTAATTTTGTCGTAGATCCTTTTTCTCCGAAGTTTATTTAATATGCTATTATATATATATATGTTGGTTTCTTTTGAAGAAGAAATTTTCCAGAACTTAATGTGCATGAAATTTGTTAACATTTATGAACCCTAGAAACCTGTATCCACATATGCTGATATGCCTTCTCGCATAAAACAATTTGCAAATTGATCACCACTTCGTAACAACGCTTATACATCACCCTTCTGTCCTGTAATTAGCACTTTTTTCTCGTCTTTGGGCCAGCACCTGGCTTGCATTGCCCTTCACTGGTTGTTGGCAATTCCGCAATCTGTGAATAGGGCATTTCCCTGACTGCAAAGCTTTAGACCCGAAAGGCAATGGTGTGTTGAATGTGCTCCCGGTATCGACGAAACTGTCTAAACCTGGAAATTGACATGAATAGCAAAGTGGGGCCTACAGCACGCAATGCAACCCAAAAATAAAGAAAAATTCCCAAGAACTTAAAATGAGAGTTAGGATGGAGAGAAAACGATCTTAGCAAAAGCTTGTCGCAGTAAATGTTCATAGAATGCAGTAACTACAACTTCAAGTGAACTCAAGTTTCATCGTTCACATGTCCTGCAGTCTTATGAATCTTTCCCCTTCTCCAGTCAAAATCAACACACAACAAAAAGGCATAGAAAAGATCAATTTCCCCATAAACTCAGCTTTTCTTGGTTCGCCTTTGTCTTCCCCCCAACTATTTTTCCCAATCATACTACCCATGTCATGTTACAAGTTATAGTCATGCAATTTCTACTTTCAGTCTTCTTGCCTCGGGCTCCCATTGGCATTGCCTTCATCAAGCTGAGCCCACAAGCCCTGACTTCTGTCCCCTCCATTTTCCCAGGCTTGTTGCCTCACACCCTGATCATTCATGTCACCACCATCAGAGAACTGTGCCCATGCAGTTCGGCTCTTTCCTCCTCCAATTAAATCATCCTCACATCCTGCCACTGTCTTTAGGAGCTCAGACTGTAACGAGGGACAGTTCTCCTTGAGGTACCGAAAACCATCAGAGCTCATCACAGCTGCATCCAACAATATGATCAGAAAAAATATATAACAAGCTACTGCAACCCAGAATATTGTTAAGATCAACAACTAATGAAAGTTTAGTGACAAAATGATGGTTATTAGTGAAGGCCAATGACAGCTAACACTATGGAACAACCAACCAGAGCAAAGCAAGGGAAAATGAAATGCCACATATGCTCATACCACGAGATTGAAGCAGCTGGCACGAGTTCATAATTCTTCACCCAGGACAGGAATGAAAACTAAATCAAGAATTTGACCAAGAAAAATTCCTCAAAATCCTTTCTGCCTCTTAAGTAGATACTAAAATTGAAACGTTGATGAAGAAGCACAATGGACAAAGCAAAGGTCAACAAACCAGCCAATGGCATTTGGTTTGATACTATTGATCCTCATAAAAAAGGAAGCTCACAGGTTTTGTTCAACCTAAAAATGCCAACTTTCAATGAATATAAATGTGTACTAGACAACTATACAAAATAGCTCCAGTTGGTTGATAGTCTTTCAAATACTTGAAACAAGGACAATAAACACAACAATAAAAACAAGACCCTTGAAGCGGTCAAACACTGAACAAAAGTGTTTACCAGTCCATGTTCCATGAGGGCAGACAAGTTAACCAATAGGTCAAAATTGGTTGCTGGCAGTATTTGGAAGAGAACAGCTTTAAAGCAACAGCAGTTGGATTTTATAATGAAATCTGAACAATATTCATCTGCTGATTTGATTAACTTATGATCAGAATGCTCTGGCCTATTTAATAATGAGTCATATGGCTATGCAAGACACTTATTTGTGGGAAAGATAAAATAATAATTTTTAACAAAGGCAGCTCGCTAATATCCATGAACCTACGGAGAGTGAGGCAAGTTTTTCTTTTGTTTGTATAGGTCCTATCAAGCCAACCATGGGAAAAATGAATCAAATCTACCTGCAAACCAAACAAACAAATATTTGGCAAATTTAGTTTTAAAGAAATGGAAATAGTAGACCTTAAAGTTTGGTATAGCTAAGGAAGAAATTAATAATCTTTCTTCTATTTCCCTCCAAAGTGAAAATTACTAAAAACAAGGCAATCAGTATCCCTGATGGGATTAGCTATTGAGTACAAAAAAACCTAATTCTTGTGACATGACCTAAAATACTAGCAACTACTCAACCACCATGAAATGAATTAGTCCCATAAAACAATTAGTATGGTTTAAAATATTAGCAGTTTGTGTAATGTGATTTTGTATTGTAAGACAATACCTAACTTGACAAAGTTACAATATTCAACTTTCCAAACAAATTAGAACTGTCTAGAAACAAAGAATGACTCATCTGAAACAGGTAATATCTGAAAGACAACTACCATTCCAGGCATAGCTGTGCTTCAAAAGCTGCAGATCACAATGATGACGAGGGCAGTGTGCATATGTAAGTTTAGAGTGTGTATGGGTGTGTGTTTTTGTTCAAAAATGTGGCACAAAAAATGAATTTGTATTTTTCACACAAAAGCTCATCATTGGATGGACCTAGCCCAAGCATATAGTTGTCCTAGAGCAAACAAGAATAGAACAAAAGCCTCCAAAATAGCAGCTGCTAGCTCATACAAGAACAGTCATAAAGGAAAAGAAGCAAATGCTCCTTGCTTAGACTAATTCACATGCCAGAAGTAAAGTCACACTACCCTCATTAAGACACAGGTATCTCAAAAACAAATAGTTAGCCATTTAAATCAATTAAACTATGGTAAGTACAAGACATTGTTCAACACAATATACCATCAATATTGCATTCTCTTCGCAGTACGTGTCAATGTATAAATTGTTCAATAATGTAATTCTGGAGTACAGAAATTCAAACAAGAGGAACTTACCTATCAGATTTTCAGCAGCAAATCTTAGGCAAACAGATTTCAAATCCATAGCATTATAATGATCAGCAAGTGCAAGAATCTCAGTGACAGAATTCACAGAGATATCCTTGCAAATTTCAGATTCACACATTAGCCTAAGTCTGGATAAGTCGTATTTGTCTGCTGCAGCCAACAATTTTGCAGCTAAAGTATCTGACACAGATGGCGTGGATGATGAACTTGAAAGAGAAGTATCCTCATCTTCCATGAGTGCATCCCTGTATATGAAGTGCAGCAAAGCCTTCGGATATGCATGCAAGAGAATAGTAAAAAGATGGTCAAACAAGGATTAGGTAACCAACTTCTATGTTTTGCATTCCAAGAACTTATATGCAATAGTATACCACAATTTCACAAGTACAACCACTCTGTATTGTTGCCTGCATTTCATTTTCTAGAACTTTTTGAATCAAAATATTGCTCATTATAGCTATGAGGCCACTAACTGCCTATTATTATCATCAATCAGAAACTGCCCACCCTTTCTGCATCCCACGTCCAACAGAAACCATAGTGCCTACCTGAAGCCAACAGCCATCATCATATCATAATTCACTGGAAGAAACTTCAAATGCTGCTCCCTTTTAGAATCAAAGATTCCGATCATCTCATCAGAAAGGGTTGGAAGGGACAACTTCATCAGTTAAAGGCAGGATAAGAACAATGCAAGGCTATGTCATCAATAGATTAGGGCAATGGGATGGGAGGCTTGGGATTAGATGTCTAAAGGATATGATTGTCAAGGAAGCAGCGTAGATTATTTGTTTGTTGCTAAGTAAGGTTTTAGGTGAAATCCAGGTTTGAAAGATTTACAA